>JAWWLR010000148.1:31666218-31705350 GCA_035041075.1 Acraspis erinacei | reverse complement strand
AAGAGAAACAGGAGAAGGAAGAGGGTGAGGCGAGTGAGGATGAGGATGAGGATGAGGAGGAGGAAGAGCAGGCGGAGGATGAGGAGGAGGGACAAAAGGATTAGATAAAAAAGAGGGGGGACTATTTTTCCCCTCTAGTATTATTGTTAGAAATTCAAAGGCTTAAAAACTCCACGCTTTTGAAATTTTCAGAAAAAATCTAGATGACTAAAAAAAGAAAAAGTTACAGTAAATTACTAGGCCAAAGAAAACTGTCCATACTGTTAATCTCAAAGTGGTAAGATGCCTGTAGTTACCAAATTTTGTATATTCAACAAATCGTTTTCTAAGTGTAGCCCAAAATAATCAATTTTCATCCGAAAATGGATTAGTTAAATCTTTAATTACATGATTAATTTGCATAACAAACACATTTTTAAAAAATAGTTGAATTTTCAAAAAAGACATTAATTTCTAAATAAACTTCAATTTTTAATTTTAAAATCAAAGAGAGTTGATATATGAACCAAAAGTGATTTTAATTTTTAACAAATATTTGAATTAAACCAAAAAGGATGAACCAACAATCAAAATTGATTTCTTACCAAAAAATACAAGTTTTCAACAAAATAAATTAAATTTCAACCAAGTAGTTGCATTTTCAGTTTCAAAAGATCAAATTAGAACCAAAGAAGGAATAGTTCAATGTTTAGTTAAAAATTGATCTTCGCCCAAAAAAACAACGGATTTAAAAAAGTTACAATTTTCAACTTTAGATACGTATTCAAAAATAAATCATAAATCTTTAACAACAAAATTTAATTTTTGACTCAAAAAGCTCAATTTTTAATTATAAATGGAATATTTCAATTTGCAGATAAACACGGTGCTTTTGAACCACCTAATATTTTTTTTAAACAATGAAATTCAACAACAAAAGATAAATTTTGAACAAAATAGTTGAATTTTTAAATAAAAAAGATAGCTTTTTTAACAAAAAATGGAATGATTCAAAATTCAATTACCAAAGTTAATTTAAAATTTTTAAAAACGTATTTTTAAGGAAATAATTATACTTTCAACTAAATAAGAGAATTTTTAACCAAGAAGATTAATTTTGAGCAAAATAAATTTGATCGAACTAAAAAATATAAATTTGCGATCAAAAATTAAATACTTAAATTTCCAGTAAAAAAGTTTTTTCTTTGAGAAAAAAAACAAGTTATCGAATATAATTGTGAATCTTTAAACAAAAGAATGAATATTTAAGAAAGTAGATCAACTTTCATCCAAAAAATATTGATGCTATCAGTAACGGCCACTGACAGAATCAGTCAACTTTTGTTGACTGCAAGTCACTAATTTGAATAACACTTAGATTCAGTCAGCAATATTGGATTCTTCATCTATTAAAACGACTGTTTTTTCAGAATAAATTACTGATTCTTTGTTCAAAGCTTGATTAATGCTTGATTCATTTAATTCGTCAAATTTTTACTGATTTAAGTTTAAAGTGTAGATATATTTTCGAGGGTTCTTCCAAAAGTGAACGGACAGTATTTGTATACTGTTTTGATTTGTTAATAGTCCAAATATTATTATTTCACCAGTAAAACTTTACTCAATTTTTAGGGATTATGTGATAATATTTTTCACGTGGAATTTGTTTAAGTTTGCGGATGTGAAACTCTTCTGTGTGATTAATCGAAAATTTACAGATAATTCTTAGGAATTTCAAGTATTTCTTTTGTATCATTTAAGGATATAATTATCCGACCAGTCGCATCCGGGAATCGCCAAATTTTCAGAATATCTGGCTGGTTGGTCACGATAAGCAGAGAACCGGTTTTGCGTTTAGCCACGAGGGTCGATCCGCCCAGTGTACTCAAGTGCATCGTGACGTTCGTAATCGATGCACCGACACAGTCTGGCCCATGTGGCATTCATGCATCAGACACAGTGTGCCATCAAAAATCCTCATCGAAGATCACGAACAATCAACCTGGGTGGATCTGCTGGAAACGTACAGGAAATTGCTCGGAGGCTTTTCTCATGAAAACCTAGTGCAACTATGAACAACAAAAATGCACAGGTTCATCTTATTGGATAAGATATGGCCCATCCCTCTGACCTCAACCGAAGTAGCCATTAACAAGATATCAACAACTAGGTCCAAATTAGACATTAGGTTTCGAACTTATACTGAGGAAAATGATTGAGGCTACCAAAGACTTGGAGGCTATAGAAGCAACAAAATGATTTCAATATTTCAAGAAAACTTTGGTTAGACATTTTAATTCTTCTATACACAATGAAACATTTTCGTCCATTTTCTTAGAATTTGATTTGTTTTATCTAACATTTTGCTTTAGGGTTTAGGTATGGTTCAACTTTTTAATAAAGAAGAGTTCTTATGAAAAATAAAAAAGAAGCACAGGTTTCTCTTATTGGATAAGACATGGCCCATCCCTCTGACCTCAAACGAAGTATTCATTAACAAGATATCAACAACTAGATCCAAATTAGACATTAGGTTGCCAACTTATACTGAGGAAAATGATTGAGGCTACCAAAGACTTGGAGGCTATAGAAGCAACAAAATGATTTTAATATTTCAAGAAAACTTTGGTTAGACATTTTAATTCTTCTATACACAATGAAACATTTTCGTCCATGTTACTAGAATTTTATTTGTTTTATCTGACATTTTGCTTTGGGTTTTAGATAGGATTCAACTTTGTGATAAAGAAGAGTTCTTATGAAAAAAAATAGAATGAGCACAAGTTTCTCTCATTGGATAATCCATCCCTGTGACCTCAACCGAAGTAGCCATTGATAATAAATTAAAAACTGCAGAAAAAATTGTCACTAGGTTTCCATCTGACACTGAAAACAAACCATAATCTGAACAACCAAAGACTCGGTTTCTATAGAAGCAACAACATAATATAAATATTTCAACAAAACTTTCATTAGATTAATTACATGTCTCTTCTTCTATATCAAATGAAACATTTTTCTCAATTTTGTTGAAATGTTATTTGTTTTAACAAACATGGTGCAGCAGGGTTTATATAGGTTCCAAGTTTGTGATAAATAAGAATTCTTATGAAAAATAAAAAAGAAGCACATATTTCTCTCATTGGATAAGATGATCCATCCCATTGACCTCAACCGAAGTAGCCATTGATAAGAAATCAACAACTTGAGCAAAAATTGTCACTAGGTTTCCATCTGACACTGAAAAACATAGTCTAGACAACCAAAAACTTGGTTTCTATAGAAGCAACAGCATAGTTTTGATAATTCTACAAAGCTTTACTGACATTCAACAAATTTTGTTTCTCCCATAATAAACCAAACTGGTTTCTCTGTTTTGTTAGAATGTTATTTGTTTTATCAAAGTTTTGTCTGTATCTAATTTTGTGATAAAGAATAGTTTTTATTAAAAACACAGAAGAGGCGCATGTTCCTCGCATTGGATAAGACATGACCAATCCCTCTCACCACAACCGAATTAGCCATTAAAAAAGACAACAACTGGAAAAAACTAGTCACCAGATTTCCATCTTACACTGAAAAACATGGTCTAGACCACCAAATACTTGGTTGATTCAGAACCAACAAAATAATTTTGATATTTCAACAAAACTTTGGTGGCATTTAACAAATTCTGTTTCTCCTGTAATAAACGAAAATTATTTCTCTATTTTGTTAGAATGTTATTTGTTTTATCAAACATGTTCAAGGTGGCCATTATTTGTTAAATTTTCATCTGCTGACTTTCTCCCTGTTCTCTCTATAAATATTAGTGATTTCTCCCGGGTTAGAAAAAAATTAACTCTCTTTGCGTAACCGAAAGTTTTTTAACATATATAATTAATTACGGAAATCGATAAGCATCAGCAAACCTTTTTGCAAGAACCCGATTGACATTAAACCATATTTTATTTCTTAAAATGCAAAATTTGCAATTTTAAAAATATATTAATAAGTAATAAATCTGTTAATCTATTAATTTAAATAAATTTACATGCAAAGTGATTAAGTTTCAACGATTTGGTATTGAATTCTAAATTTATAAATCTTTCAAAGTGAAAGGTTTTGATTATTCTAAAATTAAAAATTTTTATTACAAAACAAAAGTATAATTTAACATTAAAGCTGATTAGACCAATTTTTCTAAAATAAAAAAAAATGAATTGAATCAATTAAAAATAATAAAAGAATAAACAGTAATTGTAAATTGGGAACATTAAAAATGAAAAACTGGCCACTCTGGAACAGTGAAACTTAAGCTAAGTTGAGCTTCATTTAAAACAGAAAAAAAGCTAATTATAAAAAATTGTGATAATAAAATTTTTTTATACCCATTAAAATTTCACTTATTTAACGTAAATTTAAATACCTTCAAGATTTATCGGTTTTAAATCGCTAATTATTATACTTTACAAAACTTAACCAATTTAATTTTAATTGCAAAATTAAAACGTATTACGATAAAGATAAATAATACAAAACAGGATTGTTGTAATATGATTCCAATTTTTGAAATTGCACAATTTTAACATTTTCAATGCGAAATGACTATGTTTACGCATAATATTATTAAATTCAAAATTATCAAGGCTTTTAATATTAACTTTTGAATTATTTATTATCAGTATGACCCTGAAATTTGCAATCATTATTTAAATTGGAAACTACAATATTGTAAAATTTTAAATTCAAAATCTCCAAGAATTAATACAAAAACTAATTTTTAAAAAATTTAGTTTTAAGACCTCAAAGATTAAACTGTTTTACAATTACGCATTCAAAAATATAATTTTACATTAAAATTAAAGTACATATTTTAAAGAAGGTAAATATTATTTGAGTAAGTATCATATCATGTTGTGCCAACTGACATTCAAAACGTCTTCATACATTTTAAAAATAAAAAATTTGATTTCTGCCAAAAAAATCAATGTTATTTTCTCCGTTTGAAAATTCCGAGCCTTGAAAGTTTAATTATTCTTAACACTTTAAAACGTATATGCTTTCTAATTGGAATCTTTCCAAAATTACAAAACGCGAGAATTATGAAATAAGGGAAGCAACAACAGAATTTCTATATTTCAAAAACAACATTTTTTTAAAGAACAAAAAAGAAATATATGTTGTTCTTATTGAATACAATATGACCCATCGCTTTGACCTCAATCGAAGTAACCTTTGAAAAGGCATTAACAACTGCAGCAACAAATAAATACTAGGTTTACATCTTACACTGAAAAACATAGGACAACCAAGAACTTGGCAGCTATAGAAGCAATAAACATTTAAACAAAACTTTGGAGGAATTGAACAAATTTTGATTTTTCTATAACAAACCAAACATTGTTGTCTAATTTGTTAAAATGTTGTTTGTCCATTACAAATGCATCAACAACTACAGGCAAATGAGACATTACATTTCAAACTTAAACAGCGAAACATGGTTTAGGATACCAAAGACTTGGTTGCTATAGAAGTAACGAAATAATTTCGATATTACAACAAAAATTATTTTGGTAAAAAACAAAAAAGAAGCAAATGTTCTTCTTATTGGATAAAATAGGACCCATCCCTTTGACCTGGATCTAAGTAGCCATTGAAAAGACATCAAAAACAGCATGGTCTAGACAACATTTCAAGACTTGGTTTCTATAAAAGCAACAAAATAATTTTGATGTTTCAACAAAACTTTGGCCGCTTTAGAATGTTATTTGTTTTATCAAACATGTTGCTGCAGGTTTTAAGTACGGTTCCTCGTTGCGATAATGAAATGTATTCATAATGAATAAAAAAGAAGCACATGGGCCTCTTATTGGATAAGATTATGACCCATCCTTCTAGCCCCAACCGGAGTGGCCATTAATAATACACCAACAACCATAGCCAAATTCGACATTAGGTTTCCAACTTAGATTGAGCAAACTCGCTTAGGCTAGCAAAAACTTGGCTGCTATAGAAGCAACTTAATAATTCCAATATTTAACAAAAAACTTTGGCTAGATTAATTACATTTTGTTTCTTCCATAGCAAACCAAACATTTTCGTTAATTTTATGAGAATTTTATTTGCTTTATCAAACGTATTACTCCACGGTTAAACTACGAATGGATTTTGCCATAAAGAAAAGTTCTTTAGGATTTTCTATGCGGATAAAGAAAAAAAAACTTTTCCACAAAATTAAACGTGTTTTGTTTAGCCTGGCAGCATCATGGCATTTTTCTTTCGTAAGGAAAAATGTTCTAGTTAGCATTAAAATTACCGCTTACACAGTACTAAGAATTTAATTTTAAGACATGATTCAAATTTAAGATTCTGAATTTCCCGAATGAAGTACATAATATTTGTAGGATTTTCTCAAGTTGTATATTGATTCTGTTACAGTTTATAAAGATCAATTCAATTTCAAATCTGACAGATAGGTTCAGATTAGAGTGTCATAATTATTTTATAATTCAATGGTGATAATAAAGTAACGCGCATTTCAGAGTTTAATCAATTTCTTTTATTTGTTACAATCACTCGAAGCTTATCTGCGAATTCTCTAAAACTGACAGCATTATTTTTTTAAATGCAGATTAAAATTTAATAAGTTTCATTTAAGGAACAAAATTTAGGCACTGAAAACCACAACAATAAGTGAAGCCTATTTGCTAAGAAAATCATTTCTTTGAAGTTCCAGGTACTATAGCTTAAGGCCTATAGATAAGATTCAGAAATGTCTAAGCATCAAATCTTTATTTTGAAAAAAAGATGCTAAATTTGAGGTGGTTGTTAAAAATGAATATGACAAATATTTAATTTTTTGTGCCACTTATTCAGAGAAATGATGATGAGAATTAAAGCTCAGACTAAACTTATATTTCATATTTCTTGCAATGTTTTTTTTTTATTCTAAAAGAATGTTTTCAAACACTTTCGAAGTTTTCATAGATCTAAACAACTGTTTATTTTTTTTTTTTTTTGAACTTTCTACTTTAAATTATATCATAGAACTTTCTTTTGTAAATTTAATTTGTGGGGTTTACCTAGTAGTCATTCTAAATGCCTCAATACCCAATTAAAACTTTTTTGTAAATTGCAAAATTTTAATTTGTTGATATTCCTAATTTTGGATGATGTTCTACTTGGTCCAAAAAAGAGGAAGCCGGATACTCCAGCGTAACATACAATCCAGAATTTGTGAATATTTATGGCTTTTTTATGAATGTAATTAGATTTAAAACAATTTCCATTATTGTTCAGGTAAATTTCAAGATTTTTTTGGTAAGTTTGAGGTAATTTAAAAACATTCAGTTCCATGAGTTAGAGAATAAGTCAAAGCTTACATGGAATAAACTATAGATTTAATTTTTGTCTTAAATCATTTTTTAACAAACTCATTTTTAACTTGGACTATGTTATATTTGCTCTCTGAATCAATCTGAACACTGAAAAACAATTAAATTTATTTCCAAATTATTATTGCTCAATATCAACAAATTAGGGTTCAATGTTGTTCCAGTAGATTTTGAAACAGCTTCTTTATTCATATTTAAACTTTTTTCTGTGTATTGTCTAAGTGTCCACCATAAATCAAAATTTCTATTGAAGTAAATCCAGGTCACTTTTTTAGCAATACACCACTGGCAATATTGATTCCAATAAAAATAAAACTATGCATTCTAAGTTTATTATATAATTGTATTCCTTTCGACATTATAAACCACAACTATTACACTCTTTCTAGTTGTAAAACCTACAAAGAAAAAAAATGTTCATTTCAACATACAGAACTACAAGCACATGAAAATTGCCATGTTGGCAGGTTCACTATAGGAGTAAGAGGAGTGTTATAAGCACTTTTGATGTTCATGCTTTCCTTGACGTGTGCGGTCTATATTTGTGCAGACATGATAGATATACTTTATTATGTAATTACATATACGTGTATCTAGGTGTTTTACAACTTGCTCGGAGCATTGCCATGGTCGGCTATTCACAATGCTTTTACCAAGACTCAGCAATAAAACGACAATGCCTGTACTTATATACGGAAGCTACATGCTATTTTCAAAACCACACCTTCAACTTGTCGCACAATTTAGCAAGTGGTTTAATAACATCATTGTATTAAATTGTTAAATAAATTTGTTGCAGTATTTTGGAAATAATTATTTCTTGAACGTCAAATAAGTTTCATTGTTAAAAGCCTAGTGTAGCGCTCTGGATACTATTACGGAATTTTCCATAATCTATATGATATCTTCTTAATAGTACTATTTTTATTATCTAGCAGAGAATGTATGATAGAATAGAATTTCGTAGAATAAATTGTATTAATGTTTATGAGCCTGTTCCAAAGGAATTAAAGTTTAAAAAATTGAAGGTGCTCTCCCTCAATGGCCTTACAGCATATAGAGCCTAAAATCTTCCTTGTTTTGGACTTTACAAAAAATATCAAAGGGATTATTTTCTTAAAGTTTTACCGCAAATTTAAAGGTGAAATGTGATTTTTTGAAAAATTAATCTTACCGGGTGTTTTTCACAGTAATATAATTTATTATACAGTAATCCATGCATTTGAATCCTTTTTTAGATGTAGAATTTCTAGAAGAATTCATTTAACTATAATAAAGCACACTTCTTTGTTCTAGAATAATGTACAAAAAAATCAAGTTTTCGCGAAAAACACTCGTTCAGATTAATTTTGTTTAAATCTTATTCCACCTCTGAATTCGGGGAAAAAATTAGAGAAAACAATCTTTTTGGTATTTTTATGTAAACTACCACTTATGTAGAAGAATCCCTGGATATTTGTGTAATCTTTCTAAATTTGAAAAATTATTTGAAAAATTTGATAATTACGTTCAAATTTTTTAAATCTTGTGAAAATTCTTTAAAACCTTTGCAATTCCATGGATGTCCTACACGATCTCTAGAAATACCTTTTGAGCTCTCAGAAAATCTCTTAAAACCCTTTGTGAATGTAAAAACTATAAAAATCCTGGAAAACTCTTGAAATCATAATAATCCCATAAAAACGCTTAGAGTCTTTTACAATCTTTGGAAACCCTCAAGAATCTCTAAAAATTGGATAAAATTTTTTAAATTATCTGGAATATGAAAAAATTATATTTATCATTTGAAATCTTTGAAATCGCTTTAAAGTTCACTGAAATCTTTGAAAACCCTTTAAATTTCACTGAAATATTTAAAATTCGTGGGTATCTATAGAAATATGTTGGAATATTTGAAAATTCATTAAAAACGTTTAAAAACCATTTAAATTTCGCGAAAGCCCTTCAAATCATCAATCCCTCTTCATATCTCTTGAAATCCGTTGAAATCCCTTGAAATCCATTGAAATCTTTCCAAATCTTTTGAAATATCGTGGAATTTTTTGTATCTTTTTGAATTCCTTTAAATTTTCGAAATCTCATTTAAAACCTGATACTCTTAAAAATTCCTGAAAATGCTTCGGAATCACATGAAAGCGTTTCAGATCTTTTGAAAACCAGTTATTTTTTTAAGCCCTTGACAACCATTTGTATCCGCTAAAATCTCTTGAAATCCTTTTAAATCTTTGCAAATCTTTCGAATTCCCTAAAATTTTTTTAAATCTCCTTGGGTGTCTTAAAATTTCCGAAATCTCATTAAAATCCCTCAATAGGTCTATAAAATTCCAAAAAATATTTCGGAATCTTTAAAATCTTAGCTAAATCTCTTTTAATTGTTTAAAATCGGTTAAAATCCTTCTAATCATTTGAAATCCCTTTAAACCTCTGCTTTGAAATCTTTGAAAATCTTTCAAATTCCCCTGGAATACTTTGAAATGTCTTTGAATCCCTTTAAATCTTTGAGACCTGATTAAAAATGGCTGATAGCGTTTAAAATTCGTGAAAATACTTTGGAATTACATGAAATCCTTTAAAATCCTTTGAAAGTCAATGACCCTCTTTAATCTCTTCAAATCCCTTCAAACATGTCAATCCCTTAGAATCCCTTAAAAATTCAATAAAGAACTTAGCATCTGTGGGAATATTCCCGAATCTCTTAAAATCTCTAGAAATATATTAAAATTCATAAAAATCCCTGACACCATTCAAAATTTGTAAAAGTACTTTGGAATCGCATGAAATCATTTAAAATTCTTTAAAATCCGTTGGAAATCAAGGACTTTTTTTAATCTTTTAAAAATAATAACCATTGTTTGAAATTACCTAAAATCCTTTATAATATTTAAAAATCTTGTAAAATTCCGTTAAATTTTTGAAACCCCTATCAACGAACTAAAATCTGTCGAAATCAATTTTAATATTTTGAAATATTTGCAAATCTTTCGAAATCTTCTGAAATCTTTTAAAACCTTATGACTCACAAATGTAAATTGACTCTTAAACTTTGGAAAAAATCAATAGTTTTTACTCAAATTTTTTCCAGCTCAATTTTTTAGGGAAATATATGAAAAGTCGATAAGTAAAGGGAGGTTTAATTCAAAATTCCTGTTACCGACATGTTATCGACATGTCAACCATTCGACAGCTGAAGTGGTTCATTTCCAACCGAAGCTGCTAAAATATTCTAGGTGACGTCGTAATTATATTACGGAATTTTGCTAAACGAGTTTTATTTAAACAGCTTCAAGATTATTTTTTACCTCAATGAAGTATTCCGCGTAAACACTTTCAAGGTTATATTTTCAACTGGTCCTTAACTTTGAAAGTGTGTACGCGAAATGCTTAATTGAAATAATAAATAACCTTGAAGTTTTTTACGCACTATTTATTTCGCAAAATTCTGCAATATCATTTTGTGAAACGAATTTTGCGTAAACAACTTCAAGGTCATTTATTATCTCAATTGCGCGATTATCATTTTGTCTACCGAATGTGCGTAAATAACTTCTATGTTATTTATTATCTCAATCAGGCAATTCGTCTAAACACTTTCAAGGTTTAGGAAAAATGAAAATATGACCTTGAGAGGGTTTAAGCGAAAGTCTTAATTGAGATAATAAATAACCTTGAATTTGTTTACGCAAAATTCGTTTACCAAAATCCTTACTTATCTACCATGAAGGATAAGGTTATAGAAGGTATTTTTTATGTACACGTCGAATTTCGTGAAAGCTGAATCATTTTTCTTCGCAACTGAAAAATGAAAATATAACCTTGAGAGGGTTTACGCGAAAGTCTTAATTGAGATAATAAATAACCTTGAATTTTTTTACGTAAAATTCGTTTACCAAAATCCTTACTTATCTATCATGAAGGATAAGGTTATAGAAGGTATTTTTTATGTACATGTCGAATTTCGTGAAAGCTAAATCATTTTTCTTCGCAACTGAAAAATGCAAATATAACCTTGAGAGGGTTTACGCGAAATTCTTAATTGAGATAATAAATAACCTTGAATTTGTTTACGTAAAATTCGTTTACCAAAATCCTTACTTATCTACCATGAAGGATAAGGTTATAGAAGGTATTTTTATGTACACGTTGAATTTTGTGAAAGCTGACTCATTTTTCTTCGCAACTGTACCTCTCACCTCTCTTTCCCCTTCACCCACACCCGACCTACTCATTCTTTCTTTCACTCCAAGCAATGTGAACGAAGGCCACGATCCAGATCTTGGCCTTTGCAAAACCCGTTCGTGGGGCCAGGACAAAACCGGGGTAATGTCGAGGCTATTGACCTTAGTTCGATCCGGTAGGGAGTCCACATTTCTCGCATTATGATACATCCTCTGGATTAATTAAGATCCCATCAAACAAAGCTGCCTATCGACTCACTTGTTCTGAACGATACCGGGGTTAGTGCCGGCACCGTGACACGTTACTAACAATCAATTGTTATCCTCTCATCAACGACGGCGATCGGATTAAGCTCTTGGGTGTCGTGAAATGTAAACTGGCGACAAGCAAGGCATCATGCACAATCACAATATCGCTCTATCGCACATTGTCGTTACATGAGCCGGAGTAGAGTCCAATTAGAAAAATTGATCGAATTAATTGGAAATTTTTTGCTGGTCATTATCTTCTAGGGAAGAGAGTTCGCTTCAATTGTTCTTGGGATCTTAAAAGGAGCGTGGCTGCTAAACTTCATTTTTAAAATTTCTGAACTGTTTCCAAATTTTTCCCGGAACAATTTTTTAGTTTTCCCGACCATTTATATTCAATTATAATTGGAATTAAATAATTTAGAGTTAAAATGATAAAACTTGTAATTTATTTACTTCCATAGGAAGAATTGGTGAAATTTGTGATAAAAAAGATTTAACTACAATCAAAAACTGTTGCATTTTCAACAAAATAAATAAATGTTCAAGCCGAAAAGATGAATTTTTTATAATACAGTTGAACTCTCAACCCGAAAAATTGAATATTCAACCAAATAATTGGACAGAAAAATATTAATTATAAACAATATCATTTAAAAAATTTAATTTCTACAAAAATTCCGAATTTTCTACAAAAAATGTAATAATTAATACTGAAATAAATAAACATGAATTTTAAACTAAAAAGTTGAATTTTTAAACAAATAGTTGAATTTTCAAGATAAAAAAATAAATTCTCATTAAAAAATGTAATAAATGATATTTCAATTAAAAAAGATTAAAACTCTACATAAAGAGATGAATTCTAAAGGAACAAAGAAAAAATGTCAACAAAATAAATGAATTTTTAACAAAAAATAAAATCCATTTTCAAGCAGAAATAGAAAATTTAAATTTTTAGGAGGTAAAAAAGAGTTACGATTTCAAAATAATAATTATACTTTTAACAAAAAAGTTCCATTTTTTACCACATAGATGAATTTTCAGCATAAAATGTAATAGTTGATTTTTCGAAAAAAATAGTTCAATTTTCAATAAAAATAATTACATTTTCAAGAAAATAGTGGAATTTTCAAACTAAAAAGATGAATTCTCAACAACAAATTGAATATTTTATATTTAAATAAAACGATAAAAAAGTTCGAATTTGATTTAAAAAACAAATTTTCAATAAAATGAACTTTCAAGACAAAAGACGAAATGTCAACCAGAGTTAAATTTTCATCAAATGAGTTGAATTTACGATAGAAAAGTATAAAGTTCTAACAAGATCATTAAGTTTTAAACAAAATAATGTTTTCCGCTAAGTACAGAAATTTTCTACCAAATGGTTGAATTTTCAACTTACGATGGATGAATTTTCAGCAAAAATTGAATAGTTGAATTTTCGTTGAAAAAATTTAATTTCAACCAAAAGAAAATCTATTTATAAAGAAATAGTTAAAGTTTCAACTAAAATTATGAAATCTTAACCAAAAATATAATAGTTAATAATGCGAGAATGAGAAGAAGAAAAACCAATTTCTAAAGAAATGGTCAAATTTAACCGAATAGTTGAATTTCCAAAATACAAGAATGAATTCTTAACAGAGAATGAAATATTTGATATTTCAATAAAGATAAAATTAATCTTGAATAAAATATTAAAATTTTATTCAAGTATATATTTGAATTTCCAATAAAAAAATATCAAATTTAGCAAAAAAGTTAAAATCTTAATAAACACAATAACTTTTTTATTAAATTTTGTTCAGCCTTTACACTGTGTAATATCAGAGGATTTTTTTTATCCCAAAAAGATTAAATTTCTATTAAAACATATGAATTTTTAAGCCAAAATATGAATTTTCAACACGAAATTAGTTTTATGCCAAAGAAGTTGAATTTTCGATCCAGGAAACGAATTTTTAACCGGATAGATTAATTTTCTTTTAATTTTTGACCAAAAAAGATGACTTTTCAACAAAATAGTCGAATTTAATAAAAAAAATTATAGACAATCATAATGCCAAGTTTTTCTAAAATTATAATCTATCGATATAGAATTCTATAGAAATATAAATACAAGGCAAATAAATTAATGTCAAAAATATTGTATCAGGGTGGCCGAAAAAGTTCATTTAAAAGATTCCCTCATTTTTCCCGGACTAATTTTCTAATTGTACAAGTTTTGAAATAAATACTTTTATACACGGTGTAAGTCAATTTGAAATTAAAAAAAATTATTTTAATTTGCATGGACAAGTGTCTCAGAATGGCACTCTTTGACAAAGAAGGTGTGGATCTCGGGACAGTGAGGGTACGTGGGTTAGCGCTCACAGACAGTAAGATTCTTATGGCAGAGTCAATCGAATACTTTAAAATAATGCTGATCAAACTCGTATCCTACCCGAAAGGAAAATGGCTCACAGGCAAAATATTAATAATAATAATAATAATTATTATTATTATTATCGTTGGCATTTCTTTTTAAGTGCCTTTCGTAGAGATGCCCTGATTTTTTTAAGATTTTTTTTTCTGTAATGTCCCTGACTTTCTCTGATCAATTAAATTCCCTGGCTCTTCCCATTGCCAGGATTTCCATATTATATACTCGCGTATCTCCCATGAATAGATCTCTGTAGAAATAATTTTCGAACAGCGCTAATGGATATTTCACTATTTCAGCGAGTTTCAATTAGGATTAAATTATCTGGGTTTCCCTCACGACTTGGATGTCGATAATTCGATAATTACTGTCGACATATATGATCGCTATCACCGCTCATTAGACCATTATCATTATTTTAATCGAAATGTCTCATCATTCCAAAATTCGGGATAAGTAGTTAAATGTATTTCATAAGCTTAGCTAATCGTCCCGAAATTCCGGGAATAAAAGATTCCCATTTCCAGCTCATACAGGGTGATCATCCAGCTTAAACATTTTTTTAGGCTATTTCCGGTTTCTTTAGTCAAAAATTACATTTTTAGGCGAAACAATTTTCTACCAAAAAAAGTCGAACTTTCAACAAAATAAAAGGATTTTTAAACAAATAATTGAATTCTCAACTAAATAGTAGCATTTTTAAACCAAAAGAAATGAACTTTCAACAAAAAATGTAATAATAGGATTTTCAAATAGGAAGAACTAAGTTTAATTAAAAAAAGGTAACGTTTTGACATAATAGTTGATTTTGCTAGAAGAAAAATTAAATTATTATCAAAATAGTAGAATTTTCGACAAAAAGAGATCATTTCTAAATCAAAATTCAATATTAGAGTTTTCAATTAAAGTTAAATAATTTTTAACCAAAGAAGAGCGAATACTGGAATTTTCTACCAACAAAGATACATTAAAAAAATTTTAATCCAAAAATCAAATTTTCAAACAAATAAGATTAACATTCTACCAAAACATGTAAAATTTTGAAAACCAAAAATTGATTTGTCAAAAAAAAATTTTTTAACAAAAAATGTATCAACTTTTATTTTTACGAAAGACGAATTTTTAACTAAATAGTAGAACTTTTAATAAAAAAGATTAATTCTAAACGAACAATTTTATACTAGACTTTTCAATTTATTTGTGAAAGGTTTAGAGTGTCCCTAAATTATAATTTTATTATGCCAATTATTAGTAATTAATTCGGTAAAAACCAAGTTATCTATTTAATTACTACGTTAAATATTTAAAATCAAGTTTTTGTTTTCAATATTTATTGCAAAATAAATAAAAAATCTGACAAATCTTTCCTATATAGGACAACCTGTATGAATTTATAAAATGAATAATTCATTAAGGGTAAAATTTCTACCCGTTTGTTTTATACTCATATGCAATTACAATTTATGCACACAACTTTTCCGGATAAAATTTACGAAGTTGAACTAATTTTTTTTACCTTTTATCCCGCCTGTCGGTTCAAACTTAGCACCTGAAAACAGAAAAACAAATATTGCATTAATGATCAAACGTAAAATAATTTTTAAAATTCTGTATAACTTACTAAACTCAATTACGAAAAAATATCATATTTATCCTGCCCTTCCCCTACATTCCCCTTTCCCCTCTAATCACAGTCTCCATCCTGCACCCCCTTCCCAACTTCTTTTGCCTCTACTTTCCTCTATCCTCTATCCGCCGGCTGAAACTACCCTTCCCTTACTTCTCTTCCACAACTATCCCTCCCCTCCCTTCTCACTGATATTTACAATCACTTCCACTACTTCTCCTCATTTAAACTCACTTGTCCCACTTCCTCTCCATAGTTTCTTGTACTTCCCACCCATAATTTCTCTCACAACCTCTAGTTCTAGTAGTCTCACTTCCTTAACTCTTTCTCCCCACTGTTCCGCCCACTTCCCCTACTTCTGCACATTTCCCCTACTTGTCCTCCCTCAATGTCGCTACTTCTCCTACATACCCTTCCCTAATTTTACCTCCCTTCTCCTACTTTCCCTCCTCTAATTTCACCTCCCTTCCCCTACCTTCTCAACCCAAATTTCACCTCACTTTCCCTAAGTTCGCACCCCTCACTTTCCTTTAGTTACCAGACTTTCACTGTCCTCAATTCCCCTACATTGCCTCCCCTCACTTCTTTTCACATCGCCTACTTTCCCTCCATTAATTTCAACGCACTTTACCTACTTTTCGTCCGAAAAGTTTCCCTCACTTCCACTATATTCCCTCTCCACACTTTTCATTCCTTCACTACCCTTTTTACCGAATTTTTGAAAAAATATTAGAATTTTGAACTAAGTAGTACAAGTTTCAAAGAAAAGAAATTAATTCTGAACTAAAAATATAATAGTAATAAATATAATAATTAACAAATTTTCAATCAAAATATTTTCAAACTGTTAAATTCAACAAAAAATGCGACTTTCTAACCAATTACCTTAATCTCCAACCATAACAATGATTTTCTAATAAATGTCTGAATTTTCTATCAGATAGTTGAATGTCAACATATAAAGAACAAATTTTCAAACAAAAATGGAGAAGCTAAATTTTTATTTAAAAAATTTAATTTCAACAAAAAGAAGCGAATTTTGCACAGAATAGTAAAGTTTTTAACCAGAAAGATAAATTTTCATGTAAAATTGTGGATTTTCAAGACAAAATGTAACAGTCAATATTGCAACAATATCAATATGAATTTCTATAATATAGTTAAATTTTCAGTAAAAAAAAACTTCACCTACTTATCCTCCCCTTATTTCCTAATCTCTAGTTTATCCTCACTCCGCCACCCTTATTTCACCTCAATTCACTTTATACCCCTACTTCACCTGCTTACTGTCTCCTCGTTTCACCTAACTTTCTCCACGCTCCCAACCCTCACTTCCCAGGAGTCAACATACTTTCCTAACCTTCATTTCCCCTCACTTCCCCTACATGACCAACCCTCACTTCCTTGCATTTCCATTTACTTCCCTTATTTTACAACTCCTAATTACCCCTTATTTCCCCTACGTTACCTACCCTTACTTTGTTTAATTTCGCCTACTTTCCCTTCATTCATTTCCCCTCACTTCGCATACATTTCCTCCGCTAATTTCCCCCCACCACTACTATATTCCCTTCCCTCACTACCCTTCCCATGACTCTTCCACCATTAATTTTTTCACCTCACTCAGTATTATTGTAGTTATTTTTACCCAAAAGCTGATTTTTTAACCAAAAATGATGAATTCTCAACAAAAATATAATAGTTTATATTTCAACTATGAAAAAACGAATTTTCAAATGTATAGTTAAATTTTCAACAAAAGAGTTGCGTCTTTAACGAAGTAATTAAATTTTCATCAACATAGTTGTCAAATCGCTCATTTCCTCTCACTTCCCCTAATTCCTAATTCCAAATTTCCCCTCATACGCCTTACTTTTCCTCTCCTCGTGTTTCCTAACTTCCCCAGATTTCCTCCCCTCACTTCCCCGCAATGCCCCTCCCGCCATTTTTCTTACTTTCCCTACATTATCCCGACACTTCCCTTCCGTAATTTCCCCTACATTTCCTCCCTTCACTTCTTTTACAGCACCTACTTTCCATCCGCTTAGTTCCCCTCACTTCTCCTACTTCTCATATAATTATTTCCCCTCGCGACTTCTACTTTCCCTCTGCTCTTTTTGCCTCACTTCCCTACATTCCCTACCCTCACTTCCCTTCAATTCCTCTCCCCTATTTTTTTTAGTTTCCCTACATTATCCCCTCACTTGCCTCCCTTAATATATTCTACATTGACTCTCACTTCGATTTACATCTCCTACTTTTAATCCTTTATTTCCCCTCACTTCCCCCCTTGGAAAAAAGAAAAATGGATGGATGGACAGAAACCCAAAAAATGAAAATAGAACAAAGTAATATTTTTATCATTTAGAACCGGGAAATTAATATGAAATCTGCCAAATGAAATATACTTATAAAAGTGGTTATTTATAAATTTAATCAATTTTCAGCAACCAGATTTAATTTGTACTAATAAAAATGATATTTTTGCTATACCAGAACACTAGAAATCAATAGAGACGAAAAAGTAAAACATTATCAACGATTTAAAAAACTGAAAACGCAGCAAGTATCCAGATTTAATGTATATTTGAAAAGCAGATTTATCCGTTGTTTTACATGACGAATGGACATTGTCAAAACGGTGCGTTCAACTGCACATCCGTCAATTTCCCAGTTGCGTCGAAACTGAAGTACCTTCAATACTCGCTATTTTATTTAAAGCCATACAAAAAGAGAAAGAGTCAATAACACAGAGCTGGAAATGATTTTCCATAATTTAAAAGTTAAAATTATTTTCTTTCTGTTGAAAAATAACTGATCCTTTTCTGCTAAGATCTAGCGAAATTGAATTTTCCAATTTCCGGCAAATTCCCGGATTTTCCGTATCGGAATTAACGATTTTTCCGTTCTTCTCTTGTGCAATCCTTGGAATGACTTCAGAAATCAGAAGTAGTTTAAATAGCTTCACAAATTAAAAACAAATATGTCAAAATAGTGTAATAAATTTTGCAAGTATTAAACTTTTTATTATGATTATTATTATTGTAGTATTAGGCTGGTTTATTATGGTCAAAGTCCTTCAGCTATAGTACATGGGCCCGTGAAAATTTCGAGGAACATTGTCTGTTATTTAGGGCTCAATAAGTTAATTTACTCAAAAGGTGATTTTCTGCAGTTTTCCACTCCCCTGGCTAAACGGTTGCAATGGAAAATTAACATTATTTCTTAACCAATTGTTGAGTTTTTTTATTAAATATTTTATAAAGTATTCAAAATGTGGTCCAAAGTTGATTTAAAATGTTATTTTTTAATCTATAAATTAACAAAATGCCTATTTATTTGGTAGAAAATCTAAAATTTCGGTACAAAATTAAACTGTTTTGTATCAAATTAATTTTTTAAATTGAGAATTAGTTCTCTGAAATGAAAATCTGTCTACGCCGTTTTGATTAAAAATTTCAATTTTTAGCTTAAAAAATTCAACTATTTAGTTAAAAACAATTTGGAAAAAATCTAAACTAAAAATCATTCGAATAAAATTGGAATCAATTTTTCAAACTGTTTCCGGTAGAAAATTAATATTATTGGTTGAAAATTTATTGATTTGGAAAACATTTATGTATTTTGTTGAAAATTCATACTTTTTAGTTTAAAATTTAACGCAATGTAATTAAAAAAAAATAATTATAATTAAAGAAGGACATTTTTCAATATTTAGAAATATTTGAATATTTTCTTTAAATTGGCAATTACGGCTCGTATTTGCAAAACTAGACAATTTGAGAATAAATTGCTTGAAATAGAAAGTCTTAAATCTTTAACATTTCAGAGTACAAAATTTGACGTTTGAAATATAAATTTGCATTGTTTTATTTTCTTGAATTTTTAATTTGTAAGTGAATTTTTTTTGTAGAAACAACAATTAAACAATTATTGATTTCGAATGACTTAAGATAAAAATAATTTAAATTCTTATTTAAAAAGTCTTATAAAATATATATATATATATATATAAATAGTTATAAAAAATTTAAAAAACTATATTTTTTAATGAAACATACAATTAAAGCAGATTTCATTAATATTGTATCGAAAATTTCTAAAGAAAACGCAAAAATTTTCAGAATAACAAAATTTGTAAAAGAAAAAGTATTTTCATTTTTTGAGTTTTTGAATTTTTTGAAATTCCCGACGATTTTTAAATTAAACGAAAATATCTATATTAGAAACAAAAAATGACAATAATTTTAATTTTTGCATTTATTCGTGAATTTCCTTTTCTGTAAATTTCACTGAAATGTTGAAATTTTTATAGTCGACAAAACATTTTTCGCTTTGAGTAAAATCCTCTGAACAAAGCAATTTAAATTTCTCTACAGACTTGAACACGTGAAAAAACGATACCACTTCTCGTTTCACCCATTCTATATTGCATCGAAGTGGTTTTCATTTCACGTTGAATCAAAATTTCATTTTTGGAGAGAGCAGCTCAATCTTCTGTTCAATATTCATTATATCGTAATTCACAGTTCACATTTCTATGAGAATATTGAATTTCTCTGATAGGAAATTTATTCTGTTTTTATGTTGAACTTTGAGTCTAAAAATAAATCCTATCTAGATAATTTATTAAAATCGATAAACAAGCGAGGGCATCCGATAAGATTGAATTTTTGTTTTTATGAAGAAAAAAAAACTAGTTTGCGGCAGTGGGGCCACACCTTAGCGCTTAGCGTGGCAGTAGTGGGGATATCAAAGAGCACCTATGGAATCCGTTCGTTCTTTCGGTCGGGTGTTTTTTTAAATTCACTCCCGTCACAAAAGAAATTTCACTTTTAAAAAACAGTAAGAAAATCAGCCCAAGAAAAGGTGAAAAGTTATAAGTTTTCAATAAAATACATAAACGTTCAACCAAATAGATTAATTTATAACCAAAACGGAATAATTTTCATGAATGAAGTTACAACCAAAGATATAAATTTTCAACTAAAATTTTGCATCTTTAATTCGAGAAATTAGTTGTAGAAAATGTCTTCACAATGATGAATTTTTCAATCAAATAGTCGAATTTTAAAAAAGGTTAAAAATCAACCAAAAGTGTTTTATTTTCAACAAGGTAGTTAGATTTTCAATATAAAGATTAATTTTTCACGAACTCGTCAAATTTTCCTCAAAAAAATTAATTTTTAACCAAACAGTTGAAATTTTCTTCGAAAACAGTTGAATTTTCAATGCAACATTTTTAGAAGACTGTTCAAATTTCAAAACTAAAAGATTAAGTTTGAACAAAAAAGTTTACTTTTAACCAAAAAAGATAAATTTCCAACTAAGAAATATAACTTTACAACCAAAAACGATGATTTTTTAACCAAATGGATTAATTTTCTTTTCAAAAAGAAAAATTTGCAACTAAAGTTATGAATTTTCAACTAAAATTCTTAATCTTTAACTAAAAATAGATGAATATGAAACCAAAATGGTGATATTTTTTTAAAAAGTGTCTAATTTTCAAAAAAGTAGTATTATTTTCAAACAACAAGATGAATTGTCAACTCAAATGATGAATATTTAACTGGAATAAATGAATTACCAATCAAAAATATGAATTTTAAAAAACAAGAAAATTAATTATCTACAAAAAATGAATGAATAACAAAATAAAATAAAATTATCAATCATCAAATAAAAGAACTAAATTTTCAGTCAAAAAAATTAATTTTCACAACAAAAAACAAACATAAATTCACTATAAAAAAGAACTTTCTTTTAAATAAAAAACAGTTGATTCAAACAAAAAAAGAGGATTTTTACACAAAATGGTGAAATCCTTAGAAAAAAGCCTAATTTTCAAAAAAAAAAACATTAATTTCCAAACACAGAATTGAATATTTAACTACAGAAAATTACTTTTCAACAAATTCGTTCAACTTTTAGATAAGTAGTTCAATTTTCCATTAAAAAAAGATGATTATATTAACGAAAAAATTAAATTTTCAATAAAATACTCGAATGACCAAAAACAGAGATTAAACTCTAAACAAAAACAATTGAACATGACAAAATATTTAGAAGGCAGTTAAATTTTTAACAAAAAAATTAATTTTAACCAAAAATATGAAAAGGCGACTTTTCCACAAATCAGTTAAATTTTCCACCAAGAGATGATTTTTGAACAAAACAATTAAGTTTTCACAGAATCGAATTTTAACTGAACAAAAATTTAAATAGAAGTAGTTGCATTTTCTTATTTTTGTATTATTTTATAATAATTTATCTCGCAATTTAAATAAGAACCACAAAAGGGGAATATTCTTGAGACGATAGGGAATTGTTGAAAAAAACGAATAGAGAAAAGAGTGTGAAGACTGTAATTGAATTTGAAATTAATAAAATAATAAAATAAAAATATTTAATTTAAAACGCTATTGTTTAAAAAATTTGTAGGTGAAAAATTATTATTATATTTCAAAATCTTTATTGCTGCTAAAATTGAAACTAAGTACATATGTGACGTAAATTCCAAATAATGTGACGTTTTTCCAAACAAGTGGAAAAAGTCCAAAAATTCAGTGGATCCGAGCTCTGTGCATGATCATTTGAATCAACTCAGACTACCACAAAAAAGTACAATCCTCTGACCCTCGAGAGTTTTTTTCTACAATTCTGTATTTCGCTTCTGATTTGAAGTCTATATAATTGCTTTACTGCAGAGCTTCAACTGGAGCCGTGCACTTCCGGTTGAGTTCGTTCGTCGGTCGCAATATTTCCTTGGAAATGCTGTAAATCTCATTTGTTGTTTCACGCACAGCCTGATAATGAATTATGCAAATCCGGGCGCTTGACATTCGGCAATGAATTTCGAAAATCAGAGGTATACGTTACTGTACTGAAATTCAGAGAAAGGGAGGAAAAAATTGCTGTAAAAAAGTCCTCTCTTGCCGGACGTGATGTATTGCAAACGCACTCTGTGAGAATTTTTTTTAATGCACAAATTAGCGAGCTACTGCATTCCCTAAAAATCGCTACCCATTACATCCGACCTGTCCGACCCTCCCTTTCCACCTTACACTTTTTCTACGAGAGGAGAGTTTCATTCAAAAAAGCCACAGTTTAATTTTATTCTCCAGTGAATACGAACATAGAGATAAAATTCCGGCGAATTCACAAAACTGGGGCAGGCATCAGAATAATAAATGAGAAGATCAAAGCTACTGTTCTCAAAAGCTCATTAGCTTCATTTCAAAGTGCATTACCTGGGTGCTTTTAACACTCAATGCTGATGCAGAAAAATTTCTGAGAATCAATTCGCCCCGATTAGTCAAAAACTTAGTTTAAAGAAGGGTTCCGTGGCCGGTTAAGACGTTACTGAAGTCGTTTAAGCCTCCCCCTCTTATTATTATTCTCCCCTTACTTCCCTACTCCCTTATATTCCCCTAATTTCCCCTACTTTCCCACCCCTCACTTCTCCCTTCGCTCCACCCCTTCACCAAAATCTTCCTCCTTTACTTTCCCTTCTCATTGCTTTCCCATATAATATTCTTCTCCCATACTTCCCTTCCTGAGCCCTCACTTCCCTCTTGGAATTTACTGTCATTTATAGTAATTTCTCCTATTTTCCATCACTTAACTCACATCTCCTACTTTCTCTCCCATCATTACCCCTAACTTCTCCTAGTTCTTGTCCTTTCACTTTCTCTACTTTACCTTCGCTGATTTTCCTCACTTGCACTACAATCCCTAATTTCTCCTCAAATCCTCTCCTATTCCTAATTTCTCTTCACTTTCCCTACTCTCCCTCATTTCTCCTGATTATTCTTCCTCAATTTCGCTTAATTTCTCCTATTGTCCTGTCCCTCGTTTACACTCACTTCTCTTATATTCCCTCCCGTAACGTCTCCATTCCCTCTCCTTTCCACAACGTCTTTATCCACCATTTCTCCCTCTCCAAGCTACCCTAGCTAACACTCCCCTTCCACAATCCTCACTTCCCAACCCTACACATCATCATTTCTAATAATTTCCTCTACTTCCACTAATAACTTCTACTTCGCCTATCGAAATTCCCCTCACTCCTCCTATTTCCCTAAACCATTTTTTTAAAAAGTTCTTCTACTTCTTCTTCCTTTACTTCCACTCACTTACCCTATTTACTACTTTCCCTCCCCTCACATTCTCTATTTCCCTTGCATTCCTAATTTTCCCTAATTTTGAATTATTTCCCCTATTTCCCACAAATTTTCATCACTTCGTCTACTTTTCCTACGGTCATAAATTTTGCAAGTAATCGGAGAAACTTTCAATAAACATTAAATTAATCTTACACGTTTTTATATTTTATGCTTTATTTAAGACCTACAAAACTAAAAAATTATAAATTTAATAATTTTGATTTTGCAGACTTCACAGCCTAAAATTCTCTCAAACCAGGGTGAGCAAACTGATTTTTCACGAAACTAGGGAAATAATAGGGGAATAAATTATTTTATATAAGATTAATGTAGTTGCCACATTATATTAAATACTAAACGCTTTCAATTCCTAGTGTTAAAATAGAAATATTGCAATTTCAATAAAATAGATGAATTTTTAACCAAAAAGATAAATTTTGAACGAAAAAAATTCATTTTCAACTAACACGTACGAATTTTAGACAAACTACAGTCGATAAATTTAAATTTAAAAATTGAATAGTTATATTTTCTGTTAAAGCGATTAATCTTTAAAACGATGAATTTTGCACAAAACCGTTCAATTTTCAAACAAAGAGAGGAGATTTTAAGTAAAATAATTAACTTTTTGACAAAAGATTAGTTCAAAACAAAGTAGTGCAACTTCCAACCCAGTATTTAAGTTGTCTTACAAAAAGATGAATTTTTAACAAAATAGATTAATTTTTTATCAAATAGTTAAAGTTTTAAATAAAAAAGGTGAATTTTTAATTAAAAATTTTATAGAGAAATTTTCAATAAAACAGAGAAAAAAATTCAACAAAGGAGTTCAATTTTCAAAAAATTATGAATTTTTCAACCCAAAAATTAGTTCATAACAAAATAGGTCAACTTCAAACCAATTCGTAGGATGTTTTGCCAAAAGAGATTTATTTTCAATTAACTAGTTGAAGTTTCAACGAAAAAAACATAAATTTTCAATAAAAAATCGAATAGTTGAATTTTCAGTTAAAACAATTAATTTTCATTCCAAAAAAACAAACAGATTTCCAATAAAATATTTTATTTTTTAACCAAAGAAATGAATTTCCAAATTAGGTTATTAATCTTCAACCAAATAAAACATTATTTTTAAGAATGTACTTGAATCCTCAATCAAGACATATTACAATTTATTGTCAAATTTCAATCAAATATGGCATAATTGAACCCAAGAGATAAATTTCCGACTAAAATGCTGAATTATCAACTGTGATTGATTTCTGAAATTCTTTTTGAAAATTCAACTATTTTGATCGAAAATTAATCTGATTTGGTTGCTTTGATTTCAAAGGAAAATTTTTTTCTTGAAATAAACTATTTTTGGTCCAAAATCCCTTTATTTTAGTTAAAAATTCCCATACTTCTTCAAAATTCAACTATTTTTGTAGACAGTTCAACTACATCGTAGAAAAATAAAAAAACTTTTTTGTTGAAAATTAATGTTTTTGGTTGAAAATTAATATTTTTGGTTTAAAAATTCATCTCTTTTGATAAACAAATTTCTTTAGAGGGTTCAAAAATTTTCTTAAAAATTCGTCTCTTCTGGTTGAAAATTTGACTTTGTTTTTAATACAGTTGTTTGGTTGAAGATTCTTAATTTTAGTTGAAAATTTAACTATTTTTTTCAAACTCGTTTTTGTTTTGTAGAAAAATAAAATATTTTTGTAAACAATTCAAATATTTGGTTGAAAATGTACTTTTTGTAGTAAAGTAAACTTTTTATTGAAAAATTGTCTATTTGATTCCAAATTTGTATAAAATTCAAGGATTTGGTTGAAAATGAATATTTTTGGTTTAAAAATTCATCTCTTTTGGTAAACAAATTTCTATAGAGGTCTCAACTACTTCCTTGAAAATTCTTTTTTGCGGTTGAAGATTCATAATTTTAGTTGAAAATTTAACTATTTTGTTTCAAATGCTTTTTTTCGTAGAAAATTCTAATATTTTTGTAAAAAATTCAACTATTTTGTTGAAAATTGACTTTTTTGTTGGAAAATAATTTTTTTATCGAAAATTCGTCTTTTTGGTTCCAAAATTGAAGACTGTTTGGTTTAAAATTAACTTTTTTATATAAAAATTATTGTTTTCCATATGAAAAATCAACCAGTTAGTTGACAATTCATCTATTTTGTCAAAAATTGAACTATTTTGATACAAAGTTCAGCTGAATTTTGTTGTTGCTAATTCATCCTTTTGGCTTAAAAATTCGACTGTTTGATAGGAAATTGGTATTTTTTGTTTTAAAATTCAACAATATATCAAACTTTTTTTGTCTTTCCAGGTTAAAAATTCGGCTTTTTCATTTCAAAATTGTTCTCTTACAATAAAAAAAATCTTTTTGTTTATGCTGTAGAAATATCAAATATTTTGGAAAATAAATCTGATTTAGTTGAGGATTCAAATTTGTCTTTTTTGTTTGAATTATACTGTGTTTCATTTCGAACTAAAATCTTTTTTGGTAAAAAAAAATTCTATTTCTCGTTGAGAATTTATTTAATTTGGTTAAAAATTGATTTGTTTCGATCAAAAATCAACTATTTTGGCATTAAGCTCAACTAGTTTTTTGAAAAAAAAAGACGAAAATTTTGGTTGAAAATTGATATTTTTCGTTTGAAAATTCAGCTTTTCGAATAAAAAATGTTGTATTTGGTTTAAAAATTCATATTTTTTGGCAAAAAAAAGTTCTGTAGAGGGTCCACCTATTTCGATAAAAATTAGTTTTTTTTTGATAAAAATTTAACTACCTGGATGAAAGTTGAACCATATTGTAAGAAATTCAGATGTTTCATTGAAGATTCCGAATTATTTTAGTTAAGAATTCATCTCTTTGAATGAAAAATTAAATTTTTTTTAAACACATTTTTTTAATTAGAAAATTCGAATATTTTGGTATAAAATGAAACTATGTTTTTGAAAATTAAAGTTGTTTTTTTAAATTATAAAATTAGGGAACTGAAAAAGTAACTTTTTAGGTAACTTGAAAGTTACCTTATCTAGTAACTGTAACTAGTTTCTCAAAAAATGTAAAAAAAAGTACTAAAAAACAGTGGTTCTAATCTAAAAAGATAAGAAAGAGGAATTTTTTTAAATAGGATAGTTTGAAATAATTAAAACCTTTTAAAATATTTTAGATTGACCCGGAAAGCCCGGGAATTTAAAATCACCCATCAAACAGATCCCCTCATGATGTTTTCTCAATATAAGTAGAAAGCATTAAGTCAGGAAAAAATTTTTTTTTTTCATCTGAAGGCAGAAATTCGACATGACTTTCCCTCTGCGTAATCCGACCGTTATTCATAGCGAGCGCATTGGTGAAGTTCCTAAGTAGGATTACCATCAGAAGTGGCAACCTCCCTCAGAATAATAAAAAAAACTAGAAAGAAACTTCTTAACTGCGATCCCGTCGTTCTTGCTCCTGTCGACCTTCTTCCACATTTTCCCTGTTCGGCGAACCCTTCAGTTTTTTTTTCATCTTCTCAGGTCTTGCTCCCAACTCGCGGAACATCCGGGAAATGTTGGATGGATTATGTAATAGGACGGATCTTCAGCTCTTTTTTGGTTTATCTGAGGCAGGACCGCTAAGAGCCGCCTCTGCAGGTCGTTAAAGGTAGAGTCGAGATCACTATTCGGCCAAGCCCTGGCAGTTATAAGCTTTCCGGAATAGTCTAATAACTGGGATAACAGGAAATTAACTAGGAATTAGAAAAAAACAGGAAAAAGTGGAAATTAACGAGGAATACAAATTTGAACCGGAAATCGGATTTAAGCAGACACATAACATCTGAGGACTCTGTGAAGCTCTTCGCCGGGGGTGATTTCTAGGAAGACTGATCAGAGACATGGGTAAAAGGGTGTTGCGCAGAGTATTGTCGAAATGCTGATTGGGTGCAACATCAAATTCACCAATCAAAGTTTTCAAATGAGAAATTTCATTTCCCAATCAAATTTATTTCCAAATCTTTCTAAGAATATTAATAAAAGATAAATTTTTTAAATGTAAATGGTTTTTTTTTAATAATGGAAAATAATTATGTTCTTATCATTGAGCTACTAAACTATAATTTGTAATCTTTTTACAATCTGAAAGAAATGAGAAAAAATTAATTATGGAAAAAACTTAGAAATTATTAATTTAAAAATATAATATATTTGTAACATTTCATTTCATAAATCAGAAATATAGCAAAAACCTTTTTTAAAAATTTGAAAAAGGAATGTTCCAAATTGTGATGAATTCAAATATTGACGAATTCTGACTTGGAACAGGAATTTTTTTAACTTTCCTTCTCCTTTTAATTATATTTATTTAGAAAAAAATTTGCATTATAATTCTGAAATATAGTAATTCCTTTTTCTCAAATTTGGAAGAGGGAAGTTCCAAATTATAAAAAATTCTGACTTGGATCAGGGATTTTCATTTTTTTGTTATAAATCAGAACTATAATTATTTTTTTAAATTCCATTTTGATAAAAAAATGACCTGTTTCGAGACAAAATTATAATTTATTACAAAATGTACTGTTTTAAGCTTTAATTATATTTATTTATAAAATATTTGAGCACAGGAATTTAAGTTCTTTTTAAAATCCCTGTTTCATTTTAAGAAACTCCAGTTCCAAGATGAAATTATAATGTTTTTTAATTCATCGTTACAAGTAAGAATTATATTTTTTAACCAAATTTTCGATTATAAATCACAAATACAATGACTCCTTTTTCTAATATTTTGAATTTCCAAATTGTGACAAATTTTGACTTGCAAGAGGAATTTTCTTTTAATTTCATTTTTATAAATAAGAACTAAAATTCTTTTTAAAAATTGCAGTTTAATGTAAAAAAATTCTATATCAAGAAATATTTAAATTTTTTTTCAAAAATTCACTGTTCCAAGTCAGAATTATATTTGTTTACAAAATTTTCTCTTATAATTGAGAAATATCGTAACTTCCTGTTTCCAAAGATTGGAAGCGAGAGTTTCAAATTGTGTCGCATTTTCACATCGAACAGCGACTTTCTTTACATTTTCTTTTCCTAAATTAAAATTAAAATTGTTTTCTAAAGTATGTCCTAAAGTATAAATTATAATTATTAACTAAATTTCCTATTCTAAATTAACCTAAGACAATAATTCCAATCCTTTATGGAAATAAATAAAATAAATAATAATTCCAATCCTTTATCCTTTATCCTTTATTCCAATCCAAGACAATTGTATTTATTTACGTGAACCTTTTAAAATATTTATTTTTGTTTATTCACTCTCCCTACTTAAAATTATCATTCATTTAAAAAATTGACTCTTCCAAGTCAGAATTATAATTATTTTGGAAAAATCTCTTTTCCCACAGAATTATAAAATACCTATCACTGAATCACATTTCCCATTTTTTCCCGAAAACGAAATTCCCATTCGTATCCTGGTTTTCCCGATTTTCCGTCCAGGTTTCTTAATCTTATTTCTATAATTATATTACACAGCCAAAATATAAAAATCTTATTCCTTATCTGGAGGTCAGACCATGTTTACTATATGTTTTTGGGGTCGCTGAATCGGAATCCCAGGTCCAAAAACCCCCAGCACGTCAGGGTTCTGACATAACCTCAAAGAAACCATAAACGTTTCTTTAGTATCTTTTTTCGGGTCTGGAGGTCAGATCAAATTTAGTATATGCTTTGGGGTCGCTGACTCGGAATTCGAGGTCCAAAAAACGACAGAACGTCATGGTTCGGTCATAACCTCAAAAAAACCTCATACAATTTTTTTCGAGTCCGGGAGTCAGACCATATTTATTATACGTTTTTTGGATCGCTGAATCCGTATCTGGGGTATTTTGGACCTCGGATACGGATTCAGCGATCCCAAAAACATATAATAAATAAGGTCTTACCCCGGGACTAGAAAAAAATGGCATGAGATTTTTTGAGCTTATGTCAGAACCATGACGTGCTGGGGTTTTTTGGATCTCGGATTCGGATTCAGCGACCCCAAACACATATAGCTAACGTGATTTGACCTCCACATCTGAAAAAAGATAATCGAAACAAAAGTGATGAGATTTTCGTGACGTTATTTCATAATCCTGACGCGTTGGAGTTTTTTGGACCTCGGATTCGGATTCAGCGACCCCACAAACATATAATAAACATCTCCTGATCGTCAGACTGAGAAAAAAATTATGAGGTTTTTTTAGGTTATGTCAGCACCCTGACGTGGTGGGGTTTTTTGGACCTCGGATTCCGATTCAGCGACCCCAAAAACATATAGTAAATATGGTTTGACCTCCAGGTCAGGAAAAAGATTTTTTTCTGTGGATGTGTTATGAATCTAAAGGTGTTATTGAGATTACTTTTAATAAATTTAATATTATATAATTTATATTAAATAAATTATACTTCTAAATTAATTTAAGACATCGGAAATTTACTGGATGACCTTGAGATCCAGAAAAGGAACAAATGAATGTTGCTAAGGAATTCGAACTTTCACGAGACACCCACGTGAAATGGCCTTCGCAGTTTATAGCACGTGTGATACGATCGGGCAGTATATAGGGACACATCATTCGCGATTTCGTGAAAGTACATTTAACTGACAGGAACGATGATAAATTCAATTTTATTTTGCATATAAACACATAAAACACTCTCTTCTCACCGCTGTTGATCAGCAGCAAACTGAAAAAAAAGTTCAATTTTCCTAGCGGATTTTTGTTCGATGTATATAAATAAAAATGCCAAATGTTAATAAAATTCTACTATAAATGACTTATTCACTAAAACACATAAAAAATACACTAAATAATTTTTGAAATTTTTTAGAGTTTTTCGTATAAAAAGATTTAATGCTTTCAGTGTTAAGCACTGACAGACGCGGACAACATTCGGATGGGTGACCGTTCATAATTTTTGCATTGCCGTGTTTTTTTAATGCGTTTAACTACTTTCAAGCGGGAGGTTGTATGCCAAAGATGAATTTTGGCACTGATTGCAATCAAATTTCAGGAATTTTGGTTTTCTGCAGTTTTCCACATATCTGAACAAATTTTCCGACAAATGCGAGCGGTTCTATTAAAAATTGTGCTTCAGATAACAGAGAATTTTAGAAATTTGAAAAATATTTATTTAATTCTGAATCCCAGTTTAACTTAAATAGTTTGTGAATTATACATATTAAAAAAATTTTCTTTTTCACTAGTTTAAATTTGGAAAAATTGCTAGTTTCTCCCAGTATCAGAGAAATTAATTAATAAATAGAACAAAAGAGATTTAAAAAATCCGGTTACCCGTTATAATTCTGAACTTAAGCAGGGATTTTTTAAATTCCATTTCCCTTAATTTAGAATTAAAATTATTTTTTTTAAATTCCTGTTTCATGCCAAAAATCCCTGTCCCAATTCAAAATATAATTCTTTACGAAAATTACTTGTCCTGAAGTTTACATTATAATTCTTCATAGAACTCTCCTCTTCAAGATCGAAAATTATAATTATTTATCTTTTATTATAATTATTTTTAAAAATTCTTTGTTCCAAGCAAAAATTATTTTTATTTTCAAAAAAATCACTGTTCAAAGACAGAATTATATTTATTTTAAAAAATTTCTATTATAATTCAGAAGTACAGTCACTTCCATTTTTAACATTGGAAGAGAGAAGATTTTAATTTTGGCAAATTTATATTTTCAGGAAAAAATGTTAATTTAAACAAATTCTGATTTGCAATAAGGAACATTCAAAGCCTGGCGAATTTTACATTCAAAGAGGAAGTATTTTTGCAACTCCCCTTTTTATAAAGCAGAATTCAATTTCTTTTCCAAAATATGTGTTCAACGTCAAAAATATTTTTATAATAATATATTATAATAACTCTTCGATAATTATTTCATAAATGATCACTAATACTGAGGCAATTAAAAAGTATATCTAAAATTGCTATTGAAAATTTTAAAAAATCTACATTTTGTTAAACATTTTGGGATGTCATTACAAGTTACATTTTTTGTAATCATTTGAAAACTATTGAAAATCTCTTATAATTAATCTAATTTTTTCTGAAATTTTGTAATCTTTCAAAATTGACATATTTTTCATTAAAATCTCTTCTTTCTTATTCAAAATTTTAGGAAATCGTTTAAAAGGGTTTGAAATCAGTTTCAATTTTTTTACAATTCATTTTTCAAAATAAATAACAATTTAATATTTTTCATTAAATCTTGAAAAAAATTTACTCTTTTTAAAACTTTGAAATTTTTAAAAAAGTTTCTGAACTTTGTATCGAAATATTGAAAATTTTGAAAATATCTTAAAATTTTTTTTTTAATTAATGTTTCAAAATAAATAATCATATTAAGTTTTTCCAGAAATCTTAAGAAGATTTTTTCATTCTCTTAAGAACTTTCAAAATTCTGGAGTTTTTTCTTAATTTTGAAAAATCTATATTTTTTTGGAAATGGTTTGAAATCTTCGCAAGATTTAATATATTATCGAATCCTTTCAAGACTTTGAACTATCTTTTGAAATAATCCAGTTTTCCAGAAATTTGGTCAGATCCTGCAAAGTTAATAAAAAAATATCATACAAGCTTTCAATTATTCAACATATTTTGGAATCTTCAAAACTGAAAATTAATCTTTTAAAATAAAACCGGAATCATTTAAAATTTTCACACAAATCTTATTGTCAGTATCGGTAATCTTTCATTCATAGTTGCTTTCATTAAAGGGGAGATAAAGTATAAAAATTATAGTGTCATAACAAATTATTAACAACATAACTACTTCTCGTTATTAAAAATTAATTCAGAATCAAAACTTAATCTTTTCTCGTTTTCGAAATCGCTTGACAGGTTTTGAAATCTGGTGAATATCCAATTTAAAATCCATGGAAATTCCTTAAAACCGTTTAAAAACTTTAAAATGCCTGAAACCGCTTGAAATTCCAAAATTCATTAAAATATTAAAAATCTGAAATTTATTATTTTAAACCTCTAAAAGATCTTGATTTTTATTCAAATGAAAAGTGGGCAATTCGAAATTTATCTAAAATAAAATATTAAATAAATATTTCCCTAGTATAAGCAATTTAAAAGTGGTAATGTATTTTTAATGTCAAAGCTCCTGGCCAATTATTGAGAAAATGATTTCAACTTTCAATGTAGAAAACAATATTAATTAAAGATAATTTAACTTTCACGCAAGATGAATTTATGTTATCATCCGCATTATCGAATTTAATATCCAAGCTTCAAATTGCATAGTAATGTCTAGATTATAGTTCTAATTTGAATAATCTCGAATCAAAGTAATTGTCCAAGCTTTTCAGACAAGATGCTGATCCTACTTGAATTGAAATTGCTGAGCATTCTCTAACTCGAAATTCTTATTTCCATTGTGGACTCTGCTTTACAGAAAGAAAACGAGGTCGATAACTCAGCGTGACGTATCTGCAAGAATACTAAAGGTATGGTAATTTTCAGGATACCTAAATTTTCGCGGATTGCGACTGGTGATAAACACTTTCTTATAATCGCTTTGTCAGGACACGGGATACACGTATTTGCATATTCGATACGATACACGATATTCTCAGGGAGACATTAATGGTAGCAAGTAGTACAAATAGTTTAGAGTCAGACATAAATGATTTAAAGTGGTAGTTTTTAAAATTCCTACCTTACCGAAATCGAGTCCGTTTCACAGCTGAAGTGGTTCGTGTCCGTGCTAAATATCTAGAAGGATCCCGAATACGTCACAATATGATATTTAGCCATCGTGAGAGATGAATTTGCATAAACAACTTGAAGGTTATGTATTATCTTAATTATACATTTGGCGTGAACAAACTCATATTTTTGTATTTGACCTTGTTTTCCTCATAACTGTATGAGGGAGTAGAAAGTGCAAGGACTAGTAAAAAAGGAACCTTGAAAATGTTTACGCGAAATGCTTAATTGAGATAATAAATAACCTTGAAGCTGTTTATGCAAATTCGTTTATTATAATTGTGGAATATCATCCTGTGACATTATCGGGACCCTTCAGGAATTTTCGAGAAACTTAGCTCGGGAACGAACCACTTCATATATAGAAAGGTCTCTATGTCGGCAAGGTAGGAATTTGTATTTAGAAACGCCCCTTTTCTGGTTATTACATTTAAATGCGAACTGAATTAATAAAGCCCAACAAGAAAATCCAACTTTCTTTTGTTGAGCTATACTTTGTATTAAAAATTTTAACATCTTTAATTATACTTCTTATTGATTGATTTGTCTATATTATTATATTTCTGATCGAGGATTTTTTTTACGTGAAATATGGGCCTATTTGGTTAACAATTAAATTTTTTGTTAAAAAACTTGTGTAAAACTTCCCTTTTAATTGCAAATTTAACTATTTGGTCGAAAATTTTTCTTTTTGGATCAAAGAATACTTTTAAAGTTTAAGGGGTAAAAAGGGGTAAACGGAAAAAATGCGTTTACGAAAAAAATGCGACAGACTATCATCTCTGTATCAGGGATTTCAAAGCAGCATTAGTAGCTTAAATCCAGATATAAAGGATATCAAGTAGTAGAACTTACCACAGGTCGGACAAAATGTATTTTAAGTAGTATAAATCTTTTCAGAGCGGCCATTAAATTTACTCCAAGTATATAATTTAAGGAACTTCCACAGATTACTTTACACTGTACATAATGGGGGGGGGGGTCTGCCACAACATCAACAAAATTGACACCGGAAGGGGCTTGCCAAGGTTTTCTAAGATGTTGTTTTCAAGGAGCTTTTAGGGAGTTCTACGAATTTCAGGAATTTCAATAATTTCAAGGGTTTCAAGGGTTTCAACAGATTTCTAGACAAGTTTAGAGAATAAATTAAATGAAATTTCAAGGATCTTCTAAGGATTTATACGGAACTTTAGTGAATAAGTTCAATTAAATTAAATGTTAAGAAAATTCTACAGATTTCAGGGATTCCAGAGATTCCAGGGATTTCAGAGATTTTAAAGAATTCCAACGGATGTTTAGAAAACTATAGGGAATAAATAAAATGAAACGGCACGGTACTTCAAAAGATTGTTATGAGTTTCAGGGCTTTCAGGGTTTCCTGAAATTTGAAGGGATTCCAAAGTATTTCTGGAGAACTTTAGGGAATAAAAGAAATCAAATAAAATTCTATGAAGTTCTATAGATTTCTGCGGTTTTCAGGGATTTTAGAGATTACGTACGATCCCAACAGAATTTAAGAGAACTTTAGGAAGTAAATTAAATTTAAATATGAAGGAATTTAATGATTACAGGAATTTTAGGAAGTTTTAGGATTTTTAATTTTTAATTTTTAATTTTTAATTTTAGGAAGGAAGTTTTCAGAGGTTTTAAGGAATTCTAATTGATTTCTAAAGAACTTTAGGTAATAAATCAAATTGAATGAAATTTCAAGGCATCTCCAAGGATTTCAGGAATTTCGCAGATTGCAAGGAATTCCAGCAGATTTTTAGAGAAATTTAGGGAAAAAATTAAATTAAATTTGAGGGAGCTTCTGAGAATTTTTACGGATTTCAGGGATAGCACAGATTTCAAGGTATTTCAGCAGACTTTTTTAGTAAATAAATTAGGAATTTTTACGGACTTCAGATTTAGAGTGTTCAAGGGTTATCAGTGTTTTAGACGGATTCTGAAATATTTTCTAGGGAGCTTTACCAAATAAATTAAATGAAATGAACTTTCAAGGAACTTCTAAGGATTTCAGGGATTTCGAAGATTTCAAGGGATTAAAGCGGATCTGCAAAGAACTTTAGAAAATAAATTAAATTGAATTTTCCACAGCTTCTTGGATTTCAGGGACCTCAGATATCACCAAGGATTCTAAAACATTTCTAGAGAACTTTATGGAATAAATTAAGTGAAATTTGAGGGAACTTCTAGGAATTTCTACGGATTTCATGGATTTCAGAGATTTCAAGGGATTCCAGCAGAGTTCTTGAGGGAATAAATGAAATAAAATAAAATAAGGATTTCAGGGATTTAGATATTACAACCGATGCAAATGGATTTCTAAAGAAATTTAGGGAGTAAATTAAATTAAGTACGAAATAATTTCTATGGATCTCTACTGATTTCTGAAGTTTTATTTTTCAAGGGCGTTTAACAGATTTCAAAGCTTTCAAGGGATTTTAACAAATTTTTAGAGAACTTTAGGGCATAAATGCAATGAAATCAAATTTCAAGGAACTTCTGAAGGATCTCTCAGGATTTATGGGTTTTCGCAGATTTTAAGGGATTTCAAGGAATTTCTAGTGAACTTTAGAAAATAATTTTAATGAAATTTGAAGGAACTTCGAGGGATTTCTGAGGGTTTTAGGAATTTGAAAGATTTCAAGGGATTTCAACGCATTTTAAGAGTACTTTAGGGAACAATTTAAATGAAATTTTAAGGAACTTCGAGATATTTCTAAGGATTTTAGGAATTTGAAAAATTTCAAGGGATTTCAACGCACTTTAAAAGTACTTTAGGGAATAAATTAAATTAAATTTCCAACAGATTCTTGGATTTCAGAATATCACAATGGATTCTAAAAGATTTCTAGAGAACTTTATGGAATAAAGTAAGTGACATTTGAGGGAACTTCTAGGAATTTCTACGGACTTCATGGATTTCAGAGCTTTCAAGGGAATCCAGCAGAGTAAATGAAATAAAATAAAATAAAGATTTCAGGGATTTAGATATTTCTGAAGTCTTATTTTTCAAGGGCGTTTAACAGATTTCAGAGATTTCAAGGGATTTTAACAAATTTTTAGGGAACTTTAGGGAATAAATGCAATGAAATGAAATTTCATTGCATTTCTGAAGGATCGCTCAGGATTTATGGGTTTTGGCAGATTTCAAGGGATTCCAGCGAATTTCTAGAGAACTTTAGAAAATAATTTAAATGAAATTTGAAGGAACTTCTAAGGATTTCCAAGGATTTTAAAATTTTGAAAGATTTCAAGGGATTTCAAAGTATTTTAACAGTACTTTAGGAAATAAATTACATTAAATTAGATTTTAAGCAACTTCCACGGATTCCAGATTTATCGAGAACTTTAGGGAATAAACGAAATTAAATTCGAGGAAACTTCGAGGGATGTTTACTGATTTCAGAGATTTCAGAGATTTCTGTGAATTCCAGCAGACTTCTATAGGAAATAATATAATCGATATAATAATATAATGGACTTCAGAGACTCGAAGACATTTCAAAGGATTTCTACAGAACTTTAGGGGAAAAATTAAATCAAACGAAATTTCAAAGAACTTTTGAGGAATTTCTACGAATTTAAGGGTGTTTAGAAATTTCAATTGATTCCAGCGAACATCTGGAAAACATTAGGAATTACATTAAATTAAATTTAAAGGAATTTCTAAGTGCTTCTACTGATTTCAGGGATTTTAGAGTTTTCAAGAGATTTTAACGGATTTCCGAGACTTCGAGGGATTCTTACAGATTTCTAGATAACTTTACAGAGTAAATGAAATTAAATGAAATTGTAAGGAACTTCTAAGGATTTCTCAAGATTTCAGAGATTTCGATATATACGGATTTCAGAGCTTTTAAGGGATTTTAAGGGATTCCTTCGCATTTCTAGAAAATTTTAGCGAATGAGTAATACAAAATTCTAAGAAACATCTCGGGATTTTAAATGATTTCAGTGATTATAGAGTTTGCAATGAAACTATTTTCCTTCTGCTTCGTAGAATGCATGTTATTATCAATACAATTTTGAATTTCTCAAATAATTCCGCAACCTGCATTGCTCTAAAAGTTGCAATGCATCTTATTCTCAAAATTGTCTTCAGTCCGATTGTAAACTTTTTAAGGGCAATAGTTTCTACTAACTGGAATTTTAATTTGACTCAATGTCAAAAAGTTATACTCAGCTATTCGCTGTTCGTTTTAATCTTCCTTTATCAAGCTCGCGCCAAAGTTTTGACATTCACCCCACACCAGGTCGCTCGTCGTGGGAGATAAAAAAAAATTGGTCATAATGGCGTTCGCAACACTTTAATCCTCACAGCAGCTACGTGCAAGCAAAGAACTTTAAGTACCACAGGCAAAACTCGCAGGTCTCGGGAACGTTGCAGCCATAACCAGCCTGATCCTCTTAAATGTGAAAAATGGCGCGTGGCCTCCTCCTCCTCCCCTCTTTGTCTAGAAGGAGAAGGTGGCTTCCTGTCCCTTCTTCTTAGTCCTGGGCGTCGCGACGCCATCGAACGGGCTGACTCTCCGACGTCGAAAAAGCTCTCTTATCCATGACACGCTAAGCCAACGCTCGCCTGATTATCGTGATGGTGGGCCCGCACTTGCAAATCACCTCTGTCAGCAAGCTCGATGACCCTGCGCATAAAGCTCCTAGGAGGTCCGGTAAAAAGCACAGATTCTTTCCTCAGAATGCTAAGGAACGACCTTTTAACATGACCGAGCATAAATTATATTCTTTGGTCTGATGCCGCCAAGCTCCTCCTGGGTAATGTGTTAATAAGAGGTTGGACGATCAATACTTTTTAGGTGCACTGGAACCTGGATTTCCGTAAACTGAATTTGTTTTTTCGATGAATTGATGCCCCTCGGTGCTTTCGTGATAAGAAAAGCCGCGGGGCCGAAAGAAAAGAATTGTTCAGTCAAGCGTGACAAGAAGCCTAAAGGCTGTACTCTCACAGCACTGGTTGCATCAAGTTGCGTCATGCCTCCAAAACCATCCGAAATGGTTCATGCGCCCTGTCTAATTACGTTTGGAGTCCCTATAGTTAATTTCTTATAATTTTGTTTGTGATTTTCAAACATTTTTATAACGAATCGTTACAATAAAATCAGTGTAGAAATAATGGATGTTAAAATATCGAAAGAATCATTTATTTAACATAGTATTTCTACAAATTTTAAGGAATTTCATGTAATTCTAGAGAAATACCATCAATTTTAAATATTTCATCAGATTTCATAAAAATTAATATCTATTCAAATCCCTTGAAATCTTTGAAACTCTCTAAAATCCCTTGAAATTCTTTGAAATTCCTGAAATCATTTGAAATTCTACAAACCCCCTTTGAATGTGTGCA
>JAWWLR010000148.1:31639736-31655628 GCA_035041075.1 Acraspis erinacei | reverse complement strand
GATGAATTAGAATACTGATTTAATCAGTGATGAATCAGAATACTGGTTTAATCAGTGATGAATCAGATAACTGATTTAATCAGTGATGAATCAGAATACCGATTCAACCCGTGATAGCTGAAAATACTGTCTACACCAGTGACAATTTTATTCGGTTTGTATCAACGAAAGTTAAAAGTATTTGATGGAGCACATATACATAATACTGGTTAAATCTCATCATTTAGCATCATTGGTAGATTCAGTAACTGTGTCTTATTTGAGTTACTGGCTCACTCAGTCTAAATCGAAGAATCACTGGTTCATCAGTGATAAGTAAAAATAATGATTTAGCCAGTGATAACTAAACATAATAAATCAACATACTGCTTCAACCAGTGATAAATGACAATACTGATTCAACCAATGATAACTCAAAATACTGAATCAACCAGTGATGAATCAAAATACTGATTCAACCAGTGAAAATTGTATTGGGTACAGTACGTTTCCTGTTTTTGATTAAAAGTTAATTTTTATTGTTTTTAAAGTCTACCCTTATATTTTGTTTTCGAAATTCATCTGTTTTAACTCAAAATTCGAAAAATTGGTTGAAAATTTGATTGTTTTGTTGAAAATGCAACTACTTTGTTGAAATTCGTTTAATTTTTGGTTAAAACTGATTTTTTTAAAGAAATGTTATCAATTCCATTTTTGTTTAAAAGTTTCTATTTTATAGTTAACAATGCAACTGTTTAGTGGAAAACTAAACTTTCTTAGTTGAAAGCTCAAGTAATTGGTTGAAAATTCATGTATCCTTATAATAACTTTTTGGGAAAAAATGTAACTATTTTGTTAAAAATTCGTTCCCTTTTTAATTGAGGATTAATTTTTTTAAACGAAAATGAAACTTCCATTTTTGGTAGAAAATTGATCTATTTTGTTGATGATTCGTGTGCTTTGTTAAAAAACTAATCTTCTTGTTTAAAAACCAACTTTTTCATTGCAATTATAACTGTTCTGTTGAAATATTTTCCTTTTATGTTAGGAACTAATTTTCTTGACAGAAAATGTCAATATTATATTTTGGGAAGAAAATAGTTATTTTCTGATGAAAAAATCATGTATCTTGTAGAAAATTCGTATTTTTTCGTTAAAAAATAACCTTCTTAGTAGAAAGTTTATTATTTTTGGTTAAAAATGCAACTTCCTGTTTTAAAATTATTCTGATTTTATTAAGGATTAAAATAATTAATGAAATTATTTGGATGCAATTGAACTGTTTTTTATTTTGTTTAAAATTAGTTTTCTGAACTACAAATTTTACAATTTCATTTTTATTTGATATCTTATCTTTTATACTTGAAAATTCAATTATTTTATTGAAAATCAAACAAATGTTTGATTCGAATTAAAAATATTATTTTCGAAACTTAACTATTTTATTAGAAATTCTTTTTTTGTTGTTTAGAAATTAATTTTTTTATCTAAATAATTTACCTTTTTTTCGTTTATAATTTCAAAGAAATTAAACTATTTTATAGAAAATTTGAAATTAATTTTATAATTATTTTTTCCAATTGTAAATTTAACAATTTCATTTTTGAATAAGAACTTATATTTCATACACTAAAATTCAATTATTTCGTTGACAATCCAAAAAATCTTTAGTTACAATTTAAAATACTATTCTTAAACTTTAAATATTTGATTAGAAATTCTTTTTTTTTGTTGGTTAAGAATTATTTTTCTTATCCAAATAATGCATTTATTTAATTTTTTTATTTGGACTATTGTTTTTTTTATACACTCAAATTGATTGAAATATTAGATAGAAAGCCGATATATTTTGACTGAAAGTCGTATTTTGTATAAATATTAATCTTTGATTTTAAAGTAAACTTTTTTGAAAGCGAAATTTGAGCTTAAATATTTAACTATTTTTATTTAAATTCGTCTCTTAGGGTAGAAAATTAATCTTGTATTTTGAAAATTCATCTATTTTTTTAAGGATTCAACTATTTTGTTAAAAATTAGTCTTTCTTTGTTAAATTCGTTGAAAATTCATTCCTTTTTTTCGAAAATTATTTTTTTTTAACTATAAACTTAATTCTTTCAAATATCAAATCTTTTGTCCAAAATTGACATTGAAAATTCTTCTATTCTGGTTTAAAATTCAACTATTTTCATCTATTTTTGAGAATTAAACGAAATTGTTGAAAATTCAAATTTTTTCTTAACATTTAGCTTGTAGATAAATCGTCCTTTTTGTTGGCATGTAATTTTTTTAACTATAAATTTAACCATTCCATTTTTAGTTGAGGTCTTATCTTTTTTAGTTGATAAATAAAATAATTGGTTAAACATCAATGTATAGTTCAAAATTTATCCCTCCTGGCTGAAAATGTACTTTTTTGTTAACAATTCAACTGTTTGTTTGAAAATTGAACTTTTTGGTAGAATTTCTTTGATAATAATTCATTTTTTTGTTAATGATTTATCATTTAAGTTTAGAAGTCAACCAGAGAGACCCGACATCGCGATAAAATTCTTCTCCGACCGGCTTAATAGCACAACATTTTGTAAAGGTTGCTTTAAAGATCCTCCGATCTGAAGAAGGCGGTTATCCCGCAGGGCAAAAAAACATAAAATATATATCTTAGCTCTAATAATAACTCCTTAAAAGAGAATATGTTACGCCCAAGAAAAGCTTACTAGAATCAAAAAAAAACATAATCCCCAGTTCCAAATAATTCCATAAAGAAGACATAGGGTCTCATTGACCCACCTACTTAAAAAAAGTAAAATTAAAGTTAGATAAAAAATAAACAATATTGTTGACTGAAGAAAATCATGAGACATTTTGAATCAACAGAAAATAGAAATAAAATATTTCCAAACTCAATGATAATTTAACTATTCGAAAAAAATTAAAAATTATAAAAAATGGAAAATCGAATTTTTCGCGAAATTTATCACCAAATAAATAAAAAATTTTATCAAAAGTTGTATATCAAGTCAAACAAGTCAGTCTTTACCCAAATGTGATAAAATAAAAATTTAATTTAAGAAACTTTAGATCAAAACATTTCAAGAGAAACCGAAATTAAAACTTGAGAGGTGAGGGTGCTTTTTGCCATTATCCCTTTATTTTCCTCTTATATCTGAAAAATTCTCTAAAATACCTCAAATTGAGAATTTCAAACCAATTTCCCCTTCTCTATTTTTTTTACAAAATTACTACTCATTTTTTTTAATCAAAAAGGCCTTGAAAGAGATTCTTTTTTATGAGGCTAATTTAAAATATTTCCTAAACGTTTTAACTGGAACAATTTTTAGAATTAGCAAGAAGAAGATTTTTCACGAAAATATAAGAAAAAAATATTTTTAATAAAATTAATTTAGACACTAATATTAAATTCAAATTAAACCGGTTCCAATAAAGAAATAAATGAATTTTTAACAAAAATTATGAATCTTAAAAACAAAAATGTAATTTTAAGAAAGTAGTTCAACTTTTAGAAAAGTATTTGAATTTTCAACCAATAAAAGATGAATTCTCCACGAAATAGGTAATTGATATTTAAACTGAAAAAGAAAATAATTTTTAATCAAAAACAGTAAAAAGTACATTTTTAACGGAATAATTGAGTTTTTAAACTAAAAAAGAAACTTTTTTAACGAAATAAGTAGATTTCAAACCATAGAAATGAATTTTTAACTTCGATCAGTATTGGAATATTGATATGAGACCAGTAAACAAAGAAGAACAAACATTAAATATAATTTTTTAAACAAATAATTTAATTTTCTACAAAAAAATGTTAATGCTCAACAAAAAGTGTAATAGTTGATATTTTTTCAAAAATAATTTAAATTTTAAATAAAAACACGTAAATTCATTCAAAAAGAGACGAATTTTAAACAAAATATTTGATTTTTCACCCAAAAAGTATTTTTCAGTTAAGAAATTAACCAAAATCTCACCAAATAGTTGAATTTTCAGTCAAAAAAACGAATTTTTGACAAAAAAGTTGAATTTTCAACCGAAGATAATCCAATTTTCGCCACAAAATTTTTTTTTAAAGGAACAGTCAAATTTTCAACCAAAAATACTTGAAATTTCAAGCAAAAAAGTTCTAGAAAATAGTTGAATTTTCCACTAAACTAAGGAATTTTGTACTAAAATGATGAATCTTAAACTGGAAAACTGAATTTTAAAAACAAATTGACCTGAAAATATAAATAGTTGACTCGAAGAGTTAAATTTTAAACCAAAAATATGCATTTTTAACCACGAGTTGAATTTTCAATTAATGAAGACCAATTTCCAACCAACTAGTTGAATTTTCAACTTAAAAAGCTCAGTTTTTAACCAAAGAATAAAGAGTTAAATTTTAAGTTAAAAAAAATTATTTTCAACGAAACTGATCAATTTTAAAACTAAAATGATGAATCTTTAACTGAAATAGTTGAATTTTCAACAAAAAAAGATTAATTTTTAACTAAAATGATGAATCTTTAACTGGAATAGTTTTTAATAATAATAATATAATAAAAAAATTGTATTTACAATTTAAATGTCCTTTTTCGTAAAAAAATCCTCTTCTTTAACTAATAATCAACTACTGAACCAAAGTGCTCTCAGCGTGTAAGCCCAAACTGGCAAATTATAAATTAAGTCGTTCGAAACTGCATAATTACAAACAGAAATTTTACGTTACGAAAAATACCATAATTTTCGTAAATTCTTTAGAATCCGTAAAATCGAAAAAACTGATTTAAGCAAAAATATTGAAATTTTCAAACAAGGTGATGAAAATTCAACTGGAATAGTTCAATCTTCAACTGAAAAGATGATTTTTTAACTCAAATGATGAATCATTAACTAGAATACTTGAATTTCCTACCAACAAGATTAATTTTTAAAGAAGAAGATTAAGTTTGATTAAAAACTTGAAAAGAAAAACTTTTGATACTATTGGGCCCAATTAGAGAGCTTTAGATGATGAATTTGTGAAGGTCTTTGCCTGAGATGATTGCTAGAGAGTGATTAGCGACCTGGACAATATAATGATAATAATACTTAAATAGCTATTTTATAAATTTAAAAACGCAAAAGTAGAAAGAAAATTTTGCACCTTTTTCAATTATTATGCTTGGAAATGAAGGAATGAAATAATCATATACAAGGCGAAATAGAGGATATATATGAGTAGGTCGTTAAAAGTTACAATATAAGGTTTTTGCACGAACACGCAAACCATAAACTTTTCTCATCTTCTTGTAATACTTTGAAAAGTATTGGCAATTCTGAACAGCTCATAAAGCGCGAAGCGTGCTCTGTCCACTTACCCGGAGAAAAATGGATGTTAAAACCTAGATATTAAAAAATCAGATAATGTCGCCTAAAATTGAATTTATGAAATACTAACTAAAACAATCACAAAATCCGAGTAAAAGGACCAATTTCTGGCACCTACCTAATCTGGCGCCAGGAAAAAACTTTAAATTCGAATTATACGTTTCTAAAATACCTTGAAAAATGTGCGCCATTCTTTTAAATTTCCGAAAACTTCTATTTCCTACTGCTCTTAACATCATATGTTCAATTGTGGAACATGACGATCAATCGCATTGTTACTTGTTTATGAATTCTATGTAGTTCTACAACATACGACGATCAATCACATTCTTACTTTTCTGAGAATTTCATGTAGTTCTAAAACATAAGGCGATAAACCACATTCTCATTTGTATCTGAGTTTCATGCATTTCGAAAACATAGGACAATCACTTGCATCGTCATTTGTTTCGGAATTTCATGCATTTCTAAAACATAAGACGATCACTTGCATTTTCATTTTCTTCTGAATTTCATGCAGTTCTAAAACATAAGACGATCAATCACATACATAGCCATTTGTTTCTGAATTTCATGCAGTTCTGAAATAAAAGACGATCACTCACACGGTCATTTTTTTCTGAATTGCATGCAGTTCTAAAACATAAGGCGAGCAATCACATTGTTACTCGCTTATGAATTTCATTTAGCTCTAAAACAGAAAAAGACCAATCAAATGGTTACTTGTTTCTAAATTTCATGTAGTTCTAAAATATGAGACGATCAATCACATTCTCATTTGTGTTTGAGTTTCATGCAGTTCTGAAACATAAGACGATCAATCACATACATAGCCATTTATTTCTGAATTTCATGCAGTTCTAAAACATAAGGCGATAAATCATTCTCATTTGTATCTGAGTTTCATATATTTCGAAAACATAGGCCGATCACTTGCATCGTCATTTGTTTCTCAATTTCATGCATTTCTAAAACATAAGACGATCACTTGCATTTTCATTTGCTTCTGAATTTCATGCTGTTCTAAAACATAAGACGATCAATAACATTGTTACTTGTCTGAGAATTGCATGCAGTTCTAAAACATAAGACGATCAATCACATGCATAGCCATTTGTTTCTGAATTTCATGCAGTTCTGAAATAAAAGACGATCACTCACACGTTTATTTGTTTCTGAATTTCATGCAGTTCTAAAACATAAGGCGATAAATCATTCTCATTTGTATCTGAGTTTCATGCATTTCGAAAACATAAGCCGATCACTTGCATCGTCATTTGTTTCTCAATTTCATGCAGTTCTAAAATAAAAGACGATCACTGACACAGTCTTTTTTTCTGAATTGCATGCAGTTCTAAAACATAAGGCGATCAATCACATTGTTACTTGCTTATGAATTTCATTTAGCTCTAAAACAGAAAAAGACCAATCAAATTGTTACTTGTTTCTAAATTTCATCTACTTCTAAAATATGAGACGATCAATCACATTCTCATTTGTGTCTGAGTTTCATGCATTTCTAAAACATTTGACGAGCACTTGCATCGTCATTTGTTTCTGAATGTTGTGCATTTCTAAAACATAAGACGATCATTTGCATTATCATTTTATTCTGAATTTCATGCAATTCTAAAACATAAGACGAGCAATCACATTCTCCTTTGTTTCCGAATTTCATGCATTTCGAAAACATAAGACGATCAATCACATTCTTACTTGTTCGAGAATTTCATGCAATTTTATAACATAAGACGATCAATCACATCGTTATTTGTTTCTGGATTTCATGCAGTTCTGAAAGATAAGACGATCATTCACATTGTCAATCGTTTCCGAATTTCATGAAGTTCTAAAACATAAGACGAACAATCACATTGTTAATTGTTTCTTAATTCCATGTAGTCCTACAAAATAAGACGATCAATCAAATTCGAATTTGATTCTGAATTTCTCTCAGTTCTAAATCATAAGCCTATTATTCACATTGACCTTTGTTTCTGAATTTCATGCAGTTCTGAAAGATAAGACGATCGTTCACATTGTCAATAGTTTCCGAATTTCATGCACTTCCAAAACATAAGACGTTCATTTGCATCGTCATTTGTTTCTGAATGTTATGCAGTTATAAAACATAAGACGACCAATCACATTGTTACTTGTTTGAGAATTGTACACAGTTCTAACACATAAGACGATCACTCACATTCGTATTTACTTCTTAATGTGACTCAGTTCTAAATCATAAGACTATTATTCACATAGTTCTTCAATTCTGAATTTAATGCGGTTCTGAAATATAAGACGATCGTTCTCATTCTCAATCGTTTCCGAAATTCATTCAGTTCTAAGGCATTAGACGATCAATCACATTTCTACTTGTCTGAGAATTCCACGCAGTTCTAAAACATAAGGCGATTAATCACATCGTTATTTGTTTTTGAATGGCATGACGTTCTGAAATATAAGACGATCACTCACATAGACCCTTGTTTCTGAATTCCATGTAGTTCTAAAACATAAGACGGTCAATCACATTCTTACTTCCTTATGAATTTCATTCAGGTCTAAAAACTAAGACGACCAATCACATTGATACTTGTTTGACAATTGTATACAGTTCTAACGCATAAGACGATCACTCACACTTTCATTTTTTTCTGAGTTTCATGCACGTCTAAAACATAAGGCGATCACTCATATTACCATTTCTTATGAATATTATGCAGTTACTTGTTTCTAAATCAATCGCATTATGCTTGACAACTAATGAAATTCAGAAACAAATGTAAATGTGACTGATCGTCTTATGTTTTATAACTTTATGAAATTCATTTAAAAACAGCAATGTGATTGATCGTCTCGTATTTTAGAACTGCATAACATTCATTAAATGCATACACAAGTAACAATGTGATTGGTCATCTGATGTTTTAAAACTGCTTGAAATTCAGAAACAAATGACAATGTGAGCGATCGTTTTATGTTTTACAACTTTATGAAATTTATGAAAAATTAACAATGTAATTGATTTTTCTAATGTTTCAAAACTGTATGAAATTGAGAAATAAATAAAATGTGAGTGATCTTCTTCTGCCAATAATTGGGCTATGGTGACAAGAATTCGTGCTCTAGCCCTGGAATTTTTTTCTGTTATATTTTTCGCAATTTTTTGATAAAAATATAGTAAAATTTAATAATTCTTAGGTGGCAAATATTAAAATAATTTAATGTAAACCGCTTCAAATTCGTAACTTTTTAAGTTACAATAAGATTTTTCAACCTGACAGGTAAATTTTTAACCATATAGTTGAAAAATAAAATTTCAAAAAAGTGCCAAATTTTTTATCAAAAAGATGCAATAAGGTTTAACTGAAGTACTTAACTTTCCTATAGGAAATATGATTTTTCTAACAAGAAGTTTAATTTTCTATTACAAAGACGATTTTTAAACGAAAATGATTTTGAAACCAAATAGTTCAATCTTGAACTAAAGAATATCAGTTTTCAAACTAAAATGGAACAGTTAAATTTTCAGTTTACAAAAATAATTTTGAAACAAAATGATCAATTTTCAACAAAATATTTTATTTCTCGATCGAAAATTATACTTTTTAACAAAACTGTTTAATTTTCAGCACATTAGATTAACTTTCAGCCAAGTAATTTCATTTTATACCAATAAAATGAATATTTAAACAACATTTTTAATTTTCAATGAAAGGGGAGGATGTTTTAACAAATGACATAAATTTTCAACTAAATATTCAAATTTTTTTTGAACTAAAAAAGATCAATTTTTAATCAGAAACTGAACATTTAAATTTTCTAATTAAAAAATTAATATTCAATCATAGAGTTGAAATTTCAACCAAAGTGGTGGAATATTTAAACAGGATAGTTATATTTTCAGTTTAAAAAATTCAATAATTTTCAACCAAAAAATATTAACTAAAAAAAGTAATTTCAAGCTCATAAAAGTTGTTGAACTGTAAACTGAAATTATGAATCTTCAATTCGAATAGTTGAATTTTAAACCAAAAAGAAGCATTTTCGAATGAAATGATGAATCAACTTATATAATTTAATTTTGAAACAAAATGATTAATTTGGTGACAAAAAGACAAAAAATTAAATATTCAAATTTGTAGTTAAAACTATTAATCTTAAAACAAAGAAAGTAATTTTTAAACTATAATAATGGAATATTCAGCTGAAATTTTCAGTTTAAAAATGCTAACTTTCACCAAAACCAAAATTCAAGAAAACAGTTAAAGTTTCAGAAGGAATAGTTAAATTTTCAGTGAAAAAAAATTAATTTTCAGCCAAAGACAAAAACCAATTTTCTACAAAACAACTAATTTTTCAATCGAAGAGATAAACTCTCAATAAAAATTATGAATCTTTAACGAGAAAAATTATTTTTTAACACAATAGTGGAACTTTAAAACAAGTAATTAAAGTCACATTAAATAAAATAATTCTGAATGAAAAATGTTGTGTTTTTATATTTCAATTTAAAAATATTTTTACTTTGAATCAAAAACAGTTGATTCAACAAAAAGAACGAATTTTTAACAAAATAAATGAAATTTTATCTAGGTACTTGAATTTTTACCAAAAAACTATCAAGTTTCAACTAAGAATAAATTGTTAAATTATCAGTTAAACAAAAAAAATTACAAAAAAGGTATTTCAATCTAATAAAAATGCATTTTCAACAAAAAAGTTAGAAAAAAATATTAATAAAAAATATTAATCATGCTCTGGAAAACCGATTAAATGATTTACAATATTCTCATTGTTTACTATGAAACAATTATAATTTAACTTTTTCACTACCTTTTGACGGCGTTTTTTTATCTAAATGAAATTTAATATTTTTCTATTATTTTTTTCGTCTGCTTTTGAAAATAGAATCAGAAAATAGTTTCTTTTTCCGAAATTAAAACTAAATAAGAATCGTTTAAAAAGACCATTCTAATTAATCAATAATATTCTCATTTTGGACTCAAAAAACTCCTTTTCAAAAATTGCGCGCATTCGTGTTTTTTATATTTTCAATATTACCTCGCAGATAGTCATTTCCATGACACCACACCATCAATTAATTATGAATGCGATTAATTCATGAACGCCATCCATCAGCATCCCAAAGTCAACGTTATATCAGTTTACTCAAATATTAGCGCTATGGCTCAGAAAGTTTTGCCACACGACTAAAACTTTCAGTTTTCAACAAAAAAGTTATAAAAACTGGTTTTTATATTAAATTAATTATCAGATTAAAAATAACTCGATATAATCGATAGAGTTTTATCTATTATGCAATATTAGTCTGATTCATAGTTGACATTCTGCATAAACAAATAAATAGCAGCAGATAAATTTCCAATTCTATCACTGTCCTTCTTCCTCAACAAGTAATTATCTTTTTAAATTAATTTTTTTTCTGAAAAAAAAGATCTTCTACTTTCCCTCTGCTGGGAATCGAACCACAGAAAGTCCAATTGCCGGTCAGGTGCTTTTCCCTTAAGCTACTGAAGAGACCGAAAGAAGAATCCCTTTTCAGAAATACACGCTTTGAGAATTTAATGAGCATTTATAAGCATTTTGAATTATGATATAAACAATCCTTTTTTTCATCTTTATTAATAATGATTACATTATTTAAATTTTGCATTAAACAGCATCTTATTCAGGGTAGCTACAATATCAATATCTACAATATAAAACCAACTATATACCTAGAAGATTAATAATATTAATGTAAAAAGAATTTTGATTCTAAAACAATTTGAACACATTTATAGTTGAGTTTTTAAATAAAAAAGATACATTTGGAACCTAAGAAATTATTTTTAAACTAGAATGATGAATCTTCAAGGAAAAATATGAATTTTGAGCCAAATAGTTAGTTCAATTTTTAACCCGAAATATAAATTTTCTACCAAAAAGACTTATTTTCAACAAAGTATACGAGTTTTCATCTAAAAAAGATCAAGTTTCAACCAAAATTAGAATATTTAAAATGTTAGAAAAATTAATGTTCAAACAGGAAAAAAACACGAATTTAAAACAAATTCGTTTTTTTATCAAAAAAATTATTTTTTTAAACAAAAATAGAAGTATTAAATTTTCAGTTAAGACAATCGATTTTCAACAACATAAAAAATGGATTTTCAACAAAATAATTCAATTTTAGACTCAAAAGATGCATTTATAAACAAAAAAGATACCTTTTCATTAAATATAAGATTCCAACTGAAAACCAAAAAAAAAACGAGTTTTCAGAAAAATTATTTGATTTTCAATTAAAAATATAAATTTTCAAGGAAAAATGGAATAGTTACATCTTCAGTTAAGAAAATTAATTTTCAACTAAGAAGAAAATAATTTTCAGCCAAAGAAATTAGAATTTAATCTCAGTGATGAATCTTCAACCAAAAACATTTAAAAAAAGAATAATTCAATTTTCTGAAAAACAGAACATCTTTTAATAAGCTAATTACATTTTCAATTAAAGTGATGAATTTTCAACTATTTTGAATTAATCTTTAAATAAAATAGTTGAATTTTAATCAAAGAGATGAATTTTTGACCTGATCAGTTGAATTTTCATCTAAAAAAATAAATTTACCAATAAACTTATGAATGTTCAATTGGATTACATAAATTTTCAAGGAAAAAAATTTTTCACGAAATAGTTCAATTCTAAACTCAAAAAGACAAAATTTGAACCAATTAGTTGGATTTTGAATTAAAAAAGATTAATTTTCAACCAAAAATGGAACATGAACGAGTTAAATTTTAAGTTAAAAAAAATAATTTTAAAACAAAATAATTAAATTTTCAACAAGAAAAAATGTTAGTCAGCAGAGTGAAAGGAGAAGATCTTTTTTCAGAAAAAAAATTAATTTAAAAAAATGTTTACAGATTCCTTGAATTAATTATTTAAAGTATTACAGGGTGTAATGTTCAACCTAAAACTTTCAACCAAAAAGGTAAATTCGCAAATCAAATGATGAATATTTAAATTTTTAGCGAGAAGATTAATTTTATAAGCAAGAACATTCATTTTCTATAAAAAGAGCATTTTTCAACAAAATACATGAATTTTCAACTAAAAAAGACAAATTTTCAAGCAAAAATGGACTAGTTAAATTTTTAGTTAAAGCAAATTAATTTTTAACCAAACTGATTAGTTTTCAACTGAAATTATGAATTTTCAACTGAAATACTTGAATTTTAATCCAAAAGATAAAAGTTCAAATAAAATAATGAATCTTTAATTGGAATATTTAAATTCAATAGTAAAACTTTAAGCAAGAAACAATTAATATTTAACCAAAGGGATAAATTTTGAACTATAATTATGGAATATTCAATTCTAATAGTTACATTCTTAGACAAACTAATGTTCGCGAAAAAAATATTATTAATTTTTTAAAAATAGTTGCATTTCCTAACAAAGGGATGAATTTTCAAATAAAATGAATAATCTTCACCTAAAATGGTTGGATTTTGAACCAAAAAGATAAATTTTCAACTCAAATGATGAATATTTAACTACAGCCATTGGATTTTGGAACAAAAACATTAATTTTGAACGAAGAAAATTATGTTGTCTAAAAAGGTCGAGTTTTCAACTAAAAAATATAATTTTTTAACCAAAGAAATTAATTTTCAACTAAAATGACAGAAAATTCAATTGTAATATTACAATTTGCAGTTGAAAAAATTAATTTAAAAAAAAAACATGTTTTCAACAAAATATTAAAAGTTTCAAATGTTATAATTAAATTCTCTGTAAAAAAAACAATAATTTTCAGAAATGGAAAAAGCGAATTTTAAGCAAAATAACGCACGTGTCAATCAAAGAGATGAGTTTCTAATTAAAATTATAAATATTTAATCTGAAAAAGTAACTCTTGAGAAAAGAGTTTAACTTTTAAATTACATTTTTATTCCAATAAAGATTAATTCAAAACGAAAAATGTATACTTGATATTTTAATAAACAAAATTGTAATTTGTAATCAAAAACAGTTTAATTTAACCAAAAAAGACGACATTTCAGCATGAGTTGAATTTTTAACTATGAAAGATTTTCCTGTCCAGTTAAATACAGTAATATAAAACGGCTTTGACAAATAAAAAATCACTGGGTTTTAATTTTATATTGCAATTTAAAAAAATTGGAAAACATTACGAATCCAAAATAGTATAAAGTGTCACAAACTTAAAAAATAGTGTGCAGATACTGTCATGAAATTTTGGCAGTATTACAAATGGAATTAAATTTGTATTTAAAAATTTATCTTTCAAGTCTAAATTGTCAAAATTCCTATATATTTATATCGCAGGTCGCCTTTCCACTATTTCTTATTTTCCACTTAAATTCCAATTCAATTAATAAATTCTTATAAGAAAATTCAACTATTTTTGATTGATTTTATTTTTTTTTTTATTTTTCTGTTTTCATTTAAAATTAAATTTGTTTTCATAATCACATTTAATATATAATTTAGTTTTACTTAGTTTATTTAGTAATATATAATTTAGAAGATAATTTAGTAGACAATTGAAATATTTGGTGGAAAATTGATGTATTTTGTTTAAAAAATCCAAATTCTTTGGAAGAAAATTAAGTTTTTGGTTATACATGAAGTATTTTGCTGGAAATTTGTCTTCGTTGGTTAAATCAAATTTTTTTTATTTTAAATTAAAATATTATTGTTTATTATAATTTTAACTATTACATTTTTTATTAACAATTAATCTTTTTATGTTGAAAATTTATAATTTTAGTTGAAAATTCGTGTTTTTTAATAAAAAGTATTTTGTTAACAAAAAACCCTAATTATTCAGTTGAAAATTTAACTAAATAATTATAAATAAGCTTGTTCATACAAAATTCATATTTATCTTTGACTTCAAATTCGAAAATTTAACACGAAATTCAATTATTTGGAACAAAATTAAATTGTTTTTAAGAATTTTTTAAATTGAAAAATAACTCCCTAGATGCAAATTTAACTACTTCACATAACGTTAAAAATTAATTTTTCAATTAAAAAATCTGGACTGACCCCAGATCGATTGTTTTAAAATAGTCAATTAAAAATCTATGCAATTTGTTATAAATTTGCTTTTTTGTAGAAAAGTAAACTTGTTAGTTTAAAATTTAACTCCTCTATTGAAAGTTGAACTACATTCTTAAAATTCTAGTTTTTCGTTGATAATTCATCATTTTAGTTTAGGATTTGTTTTTTTTTGTTTGGTTAAGAAGGAATTTCTTAAATAAAAAATTAACGTTATTGTTGAAAATTAATATTCTGGGAATGAAAATTCGACTCTTTTATATAAAACTCCTCTTTTTGGTTGAAAAATTTGACAATTTGGCAGAGAAGTATACTGTTTTGTTGGAAATTAGTTTTCTTTTATTATTGAAAATTAATTCTCCTCAATAAATATGTAAGCATTTTGTTTAAAATTCATATTTTTTGTAGAACATCAATTTGTTGGTTAAAAATCATCGATTTGTTTCGAAATTCATCTTATTTTGTTAACTTCAATAGTTTCCTATTTTTGATCAAAACCTTTTTTTTTTAAATATCAAATATTTTTAGTTAAAAAGTAATTTTATATAAATGAAAATTTAACTATTTTGTTGAAAATCCATCTTATTGATTATAAATTAATTTATTGTTATTAATTCGTACTCTTTGGTTAAAAATTAAAATGTTCCACAGAAATTTCGTCTTTTAAGATGTAAAATTCAACAATTTGGTATAAAATTCAACTATTTTGCACTTGGTTGAAAATTCATCTTTTGGTTTGAAAATTGAACTATTTGGTTAAAAATTAAACTATTTTGTTGACAGCTTCTATTTTTGGCTTAAAAATTCAAAATTGCTGAAAAAACATTATTTATTTATTTACTAAATTCTTTATATTTGAAATTTTTCACCTGAAAAATGATCAACACTTAAGGCGCTTCAAACGCCTTTCGGTTTTACCTAACTACTCTAGGTCTAAAAGGATCTATAGTTGGCGGTAATATTTTTACCACATAATCTATAGGCAATTATACTGGCTTTTCCAGAGAGCTTGTACCGGAAAAAGTTCTTATTTTTTTCTAATTGTAAATGTTTTCCTGCGCCTGAAACCGGCAAAACTCTGACTATTGTGTACGCTGGTATAACACTTTTGCCAGTTTCAGGTGCAAAAAGTCACTTCATTTTAATAAAAAAAAAAGAAAACAACATTTTCCGGAAAAAGTTCTCTGTGGAAACCGGTATAATTGCCTTTAGATTACGAGGAAAAAATATTAGGTTCAACAATTCATACTTTCAGACGTATATGTGGATCAAGCGCAACCGACTCGTTTGGAGCGCCTTAATTCTAATGATTGAGTAAGAGAGACCAGGTAATGAATAAAAAAAATAATAATGATGGAGGAAATAAGCTTTACAATTTTATCAAATTAAGACGATATATCAATTATTTATCTATCCGTCTAAGAATTCTAAGGAAGCCCTCTGATGAG
>JAWWLR010000148.1:31509268-31521623 GCA_035041075.1 Acraspis erinacei | reverse complement strand
GATAAATCTTCAACAAAAAAGAGTACTTATCTGCCCAAAAAAGAAATTTAAAGCTAGAAAGACGATTTTTTCGAAGACTTGAATTTTCAAGAAAAAAGTTTATTTTTAAACAAGAAAAATTCTGAAAAATTAATTTTCAATCCAAAAGGACGAATTAAAAAAAACAGTTGAATTTTCGATAACAGATGATTTAAAAAAAAAGAGTTCAATTGTCAACAAAATAGTTAATTTGTTAACAAAATAATTCAATTATTATCAAAGTAGTTGAATTTTCAAACTAAAAAGATACTGTAAACTAAAAATGAAAATTCAACCAAAAACAGTTGCATTTACAACCAAATAGCTGAATTTTCAACCAAAAAAGATAAATTGTCAATCCAAAAGAACAAATAAAAAAACAGTCAAATTTTCGACAAAAAAGTTCAATTTTTCGTCAAAGATTTGAATTTTCAACCAAAAGACGATATTTCAAGAAGATCAAGGATTTCTTAACTAAAAAATTCAGTTAAAAAAATGGAATTTTTCACTAAATGATTGAACCCTGAACCAAATAGATAAATCTTCAACAAAAAAGAGTACTTATCTGCCCAAAAAAGAAATTTAAAGCTAGAAAGACGATTTTTTCGAAGAGTTGAATTTTCAAGAAACAAGTTTATTTTTAAACAAGAAAAATTCTAAAAAATTAATTTTCAATCCAAAAGGACGAATAAAAAAACAGTTAAATTTTCGATAACAAATGATTTAAAAAAAAGAGTTCAATTTTCAACAAAATAGTTAATTTGTTAACAAAAGAATTCAATTATTATTAAAGTAGTTGAATTTTCAACCAAAAAAGATAAATTATCAATCCAAAAGAACAAATAAAAAAAACAGTCAAATTATCTACAAAAAAGTTCAATTTTTCGTTAAAGAATTGAATTTTCAACCAAAAGACGATATTTCAAGAAGATAAAGGATTTCTTAATTAAACGATTCAGTTAAAAAAATGGAATTTTTCACAAAATGATTGAACCCTGAACAAAATAGATAAATCTTCAACAAAAACCAAGAGTACTTATCTGCCCAAAAAAGATGAATTTTAAACAGAATAATTGAACTTCCAAAATAATATTAGAATTTTCTAGGCGAAAATATGAATTTTTAGTTAATATTTCAACATCAACAACAGTTGAATCGACAAATAAAATTAAAAATCTTTAAACAAATAAAAATAATATTTTTACAAAACTGATTACAATTTAAAGCAAGTACTTAATTTTTGGACCAAAGAGGATGTATTAGCAACAAAACATTTAATAGTTGATGTTTCAACCAAAAAAGATTTAAATTGGATATAAAAAACGAATTCAACCTAAGAAAAATGAATTCAACAAAATAGTGGAACTTTTAATCTAATACTTTAATTTTAAAATAAAAAAGACAATATCAACTATTTTTTTAAAAGAAATGATCTTTTTCTTCAAAATTCAACTATTTCGGTTAAGATTTGAATTTTTTTGCGTTTGAAGTTTCATATGTTTTGTTCGAGAATTCGATTATTTAGTTAAAAATTCATCTTTGTAGGTCGAAAATTTAAATTTTTTGTTAAAAATTCGTCTGTTTGAACAGAAAATAATGTTCTTTCCCATAAAAAAAATATTTTCTACCATAAAAGACGAATTTTCAATCCAAAAGCACGAATTTCTGACCAAAAAAGTTGGGTTGTCGACCGAAAAGATGACTTTAACAAAATAGTTGAATTTTCAACAAAATAATTAAATTTTTAAGCGAATATCTTAAATTTTTACCAAATCGTTGGATTGTTAAACAATAAAGATGAATTTTCAACTAAAAGGTTGAATGGACTCAAATTTTAACTAGGGTGGTCCAAATTCTTTTTTTATCGCGAAATTTCATGCATTTCACCCTAAAATTTTTTCGAATCCACAAAAAAATCCTATTTTTTTTTAATGATTACGAATCGAGTTGAACTTAAACATTTATTTCTAAGATTAGCCATAGAATACCAATGTTCGCTCAGTGAATAGGCTCCTAATTTCAGAATGTTTTAAAAACTTTTTTAGGTAAAAACTACGAATTTTCAACAAAATAGTTAAAATTTTAACATAATATTTCAATTTCCAAACTAGAAAAACGATTTTTTCTAAGACAGTTGAATTTTCTATCCAAAAGGATGAATTAAAAAAAAACAGTTAAATTTTCGACAAAACAGATGATTTTAACAAAATTGTTAAATTGTCAACAAAATAATTAAATTATTATCAAAGTAATCAAATTTTCTACCTAAAAAGTTAAATTTTTAACCCAAAAATAAAATTTTCAAACAAAAAAAAAGTGTTAAAATTTGTAACCAAAAAGTTGATTTCTCAACAAAAAGAAATATACAAACAAGAAATGTAATAGTATTAATTTCAACAAAGAAGATAAATTAAAATAATTTTGTTTCAAACTTAAATTTTCGACAAAAAAAGGTGAATTTAACAAAACAGTTACATTTTTAGTAAAATAATTGCATTTTTAACAAAGTAATAAACCCTTTATCAAAGTTGTTGAATTTTCAACCTAAAAAGATTCATTTTCTAATAAATATTCGAATTTTGAAAAAAAGGATAAAAATTCAGTCCAAAAGCAGCTGAATTTTCAAGCCAAAAGGGCGACTTTATTAGTTGATATTTCAAGAATAACAAAAAAAACTCATTTTCTACAAATAGACGATATTTCAACAAGATAAAGGATTTTTAACTAAAAACTACAGTTCTGAAAAGAAAGTGGAATTTTTCACAAAATAGTTGAATCCTGAACCAAATAGATAAATCTTCAACAAAAAGGATTAATTATCTACTAAAAAAGATGAATTTTCCACAAAATAATTGAACTTTCAAACTAATATTAGAATTTTCAAGTCAGAAAGAAAAATTTTGTAAAATAAAGTTGAATTTTCGACCTACAAATTTGCATTTTCAGTTGCATGTTCAGCTAAATAGTTGAATTTTCAAATTATGGAATCTTCCAGCAAAATGAAGAATGTTCTGCAAGTCAGTTAAATTTTCAACCAAAAAGTTAATTTACAACCATGTAGTTGAATTTTTAACTAAAATTAAGAATCTTTAAAAAAATAAAAGTAAATTTTTTACAAACTGGTGAAAATTTAAAACAATTTGTTAATTTTTAGACCAAACAGCATGTATAATCAAGAAAACATTTAATTTGAGCTTTTAACCTAATACTTTAATTTTAAAACCAAAAAGACGAATTTTTCCGAGGCAGACGAACTTTTAACCAAAAAGTTTATTTTGGTTGGGAACACATCTTTTTTAGGTTGAAAATTCAAATATTTGATACAAAATTGAACTTTTTTGTCTAAAATTCGTTTTGTTTTAAAATATGAACTATTTTTTTTAATTACCTTTTTTTTATTTTATTTTTTTTGAGAATTCAATTATTTAGTTAAGAATTCATCTTTGTAGGTAGAAAATTTAACTGTTTTGTTGAAAATTTGTCTGCTTGAACAGAAAATGATTTTTTTTTATCAAAAAATATTTTGTACCATAAAAGATGAAAAATCAATCCAAAAAGATGAATTTCTGACAAAAGAGTATAATTTTTTACCAAAAACATAACCTTAACGAAATAGTTGAATTTTCAGCAAAATTTATGGGCCAGAACAGAATAAATTCACCACAAAACATTGAATAGTTCATATTTAAAAAAAAAGATTTTAATTTGAAATTTAAAAAAAATAAATTCAACCCCAAAAGAAGATTTTGTAAAAAAATAAATAAATTTAGAAATCAGATAAGAAAAAATTACATAAAGTATATTTGCCGAATAATTTTTTCTCCGCCCCATTTGTTATGTATTATAAGTATGGAAATATAATTACTATTCTCATAATAAAGCAGAAATGATTTAGTAAAAAATAATTTTTCTCGACAACAAACTGACATACTGGATTATTTGTTACAACAAATTGTTCATAACAATAATGTCAAATGCTGAATCAATTTTTTATGATCTGTAAACCCATCTTTAATAGTTCTGATGAATATCGAGTTTATTTATGAAATTTATTACTCAGAGATACGAAATGTTATTCTTGAAATGGGTAATTTTCAGCTGTATTTATACAGTTTTCTCATAAGTTTAATCTATAAATCTATGAAATATTTTAACAGAAAGCATATGGAAAATGAATTTAAAAAATAATTTTATAGTTTGTACATAATCCGACAAAGGTACCTATACACAAGCTAAACTTCAAATTATTATGTACAGGTGCCTTCCTGGAGTCTAATAAAGTGTGGTGTGGGTTCATTTACATGAACATGTTCTGGGTCCTATACACGAACCTGCGCTAATAGTTTGGTTCTCGTATTTCTGTAAAGGATCCTTCAAAAGGTTCCTTAGATACCTTTCTGTGAGGAAACCTATACACATTTTTGTACAGGATCATGTGGGTTCCTCAATTTGCTTAGCAAAGGATCCTCTACAGAAACTCGTACAGGATACTTCTAAGGTTTCTTTGTAGGTACAGGTAACTTTGTAGGTACAGGTACCTTTGTAGAATCATGCACAGGTTCATTTGTAGGATCATGTACAGATTCCTTTGTAGGCTCATGTACAGGTTGTTTTGCAGGATCATGTACAGGAATCTTTGCAGGATCGTGTACAGGTACCTTTTCAGGATCGTGTACACGTTCCTTTGCAACATCATGTACAGGTATCTTTTCTGGATCATGTACAGGTTCCTTTGCAAGATCATGTATAGGTATCCTTTTAAGATGATTGTTTGTGCAAAAATGAAATCACTTGCATTCTTAAAGGTTATAAATAACAATTTATTGTTAATATGCCATATGAAATTCTTGGGGTTGGATTTCTTCATTCTTCAAAGGTGCTGAAATCAATTTTGAAATAAACTCACTAATTTAACTTCACTGAATACATCTCCTAATATCTTAATCCTGGTAGCAAATGATGTGTCTTAAGAGGAAGTGAATTTCCCTCTCGGATTTGCATTCCGAAAGCTCGGAATTCTCCTTTGGGAACGTTTTGAAGTCTACAATTTAGAGTAAATAGTCCCGTACCTTAGACTTAGATCTACTCAAGAAATCTCTCTCTCGCGCTCTCTCTCTCTCTCTCTTTCTCTCTCTCCGTCTGCCTCTCTCACTCCCCACAAAACGTCTCAGTTTACAACTAAGTACATAAACCGTTTTTCAAACAGCAAGGTGATAATTGCGTACATGTGTGAAATTAATATCTTTTAATACTAAAAAATTACCCTTGTTAACTTTATTTCGAAATTATAAAATATGTATATGTATAATACAGTGGCTGCATAAATTACGTAACACCATTTTCTAACATTGTTTTAAATTGATTTAGCGGTCATAAAAAAAAATTTGGTAAGACGATTTTAGGTGAGGAGTTTGGTAAAATCCTATCGTTTCTTGCGAGGTAACAAAATAGTTTAACTTTCAAACAAACAGTTTAATTTTCTACCAAATAGTTGAATTTTCTACTAAATTGTTGAATTTAAAGCCAAAAAGGTAAATTTTTAACAGAAAAAAACTCAATTTTTAACAAAATAGTTGAAAGGTAACATTACAGAACTCGATCAGCAACCAAATCATAATTTTTCAGAAAAAGCTAATAAACATTTTGAAAACTCGGAATCACCATTTAAACATACGGCAGAAGTCCACTTCCGAGATGACGTGGTGTTGATTAAATCAAAAAAAAAAAATTGACTAAAAAATCTATCCTGTTTCGAGGAAACATTTCAGTCAGTTAATAATTTCAAAGTGACAATGACCACAAATCGGAACAGGCTTAGCTGCAGATTGCGATAAAAAATGTAAACATCAGTTTAATAAAAAAAAAAACTTCCTCCTGAGATATGAAGATACTGTGTAGAGCTTTTAAAAAAAATAGTTTACATTTTCAACAAAAGAAATTAATTTTCAACTAAAATTAAGAATATCAAACAAAAAAAAAAAACGGAATTTTAACAAAACAGTTTAACTTTTGACCAAGTAGATTAATTTGGAACCAAAAAAGATTAATTGCGAAAGAAAAATTTAATGGTTAATATTTCAGTCAACATAGGTTTGAATTTTAAATCATAAACAGTTGAATACAAAGAAAAAAATTTTTATCAAAAAACAATTCTCAGATAAATAGTAAAATATTCAATAAATCAATAAAAAATTGAATTTTTAATCCAAGCAGATTATTTTCTACCGAATCAAAGGAATTTTCAGAAAAATACATTAATTTTAGACAAAACAATTCATCTTCTATCTAAAAAACATAAATTTTTATTAAAAAATGGACTAGTTAAATTTGAAAACTTAAAATTAATTTTGCACACAAAAAGAAAATCAATTTGTAACCAAAGAGGTGACTTTCCACCTAAAATTATGAAGATTCAACTGGCATGGAATCCTTAAATATTCATTTAAAAAAATTCAACCAAAATAATTAATCTTTTAAATCAATAGTTTAATATTCGACTGGAAAAGATTTATTTACAATCAAAAATGGAATAGTTAAATTTTAAGTTTAAAAAAGTAATTATCAATGAAAAAAAAGATGAATCAACAAAATAGTTAAATTTTCCTTAATAAATAGTTTAACTTTTGACTAAATTTTCAATTTTTAAGAAGATAGTTCATTTATCGAAAAAGAACAAGAATTTTTGAGTAAAAACTTAATTTTATACCAAAAAACGAAATTTAAACAAAATAGGTGAACTTTTAAGTAGGAAAGACAAATTTATTATAGTTTGATTTTCAGTTAGTAAAATTAATTTTCAAACAAAAAAAATGATTTTCAACAAAATAGTTACATTTTCAACCAAAAGATTTTTATTTAAAAAATCATTTAAGCCAAAGAAATAAGAAATTTTTAACAATATAATTTAATTTTTAACTAATTTCAAGAATCTTTATCTAGAAAAATTAATTTTCAACAAAGTTGTTCAGGTTTCAACCAAGTAGTTGAATTTACAACTAAAAAATATCAATTTACATCTGAAAATTCAATACTCAAATTTTCAGTTAGGCAAAATTAGTTTCAACAAAAAAAATTAATTTTCAACTACTTGATTGATTTTTAAACAAAAAAATTAATTTTCTAAAAAATAATTTAATTTTTAACCTCAAAAGAAAATTTTTAAAGAAAATCTTTAGACTTTTATCAAAAACGAAAAAAAATTTTTAATCAAAATTGTTAAATTTCTTAGAATTTAGATTAAGTTTTTCTTTAAAACGTTGAATCTTCGACGTAGACGATTAATTTTCTACCGAAAAAGGCTCAAAATACTTTTAAAATTCTAAAAAATACTCTTGTAATCAAACATGGAATAGTTGAATATTCGCTAACAAAATTAAATTTCAACCAAAAAACAACAAATTTTCAAAGAAATAGTTGAAAACTATTTCTATTAACTATGTAGATTCCTCCAAATTAGCTGGATTAGTCTTGGATTATAATTTAATTACTTGGATCACCTAAATTGCTTCGAATTAACTGGCTTAAAATGAATGAAAATGAATTTTAAGTGGATTACTCCGGATTTCACGTGTATTACTTTAGATTAGAACTCAATGACAAGTGGATAACTCCGCTTACAAGTTAATTACTAAGGCTTACAATTGGATTACTCCTAAATACAGGAATTACTCCGAATTACTGAAATTACTCCGGATTACAAGTGGATTTCTCAGATTACCAGTTGGGATAACCGAGTGGTGTCTCGTGGTGTCGCCGTTTGATGTGTAAACTAAATTTGTTTACGATAGTAGATAATCAAGTGGCGTTCTGGATCACAAAAAACTACCTTAACGACTTCAAGAACATTCTGCAGCTGTAGTGGTTCATATCGGTACTAAGTTTCTAGAATATTCTCGAATGGTCCCGTTGACGTCACAAAATGATATAGCGCAATTTTGAGAGACGAATTTGCGTAAAAAACTCTAAGGTTATTTATTATCTCAATCATAAATAACCTGGAAGTTGTTTGTGCAATTTCGTCTCTCGCCATTATGCAGTATCATTTTTTGACGTCACCGGGACCATTTTTTAAGATTCTAGAAACTTAGCTCGGATGTGAACCACTACTGCTGCAGAATGTTCTTGAAGTCGGTAAGGTAGGTGTCTTGATATAGAAAGCTCCCTGTCTATCAACTTAGGATTAACTACTACTTTTTCGCACGTATATAGACAGGTTTCCCATAAAAAATTCTTATCTTACCATCTTCGAGACCGGTCTGCAGCTTTAGCGGTTCGTATCCGTGCTAAACTTCTAGAACATTCTTGATGACCTGATAGAATAATATTAGGCAAATTCAGCTCTCATAATTGCACAATATTATTATGTGATATCATTGAGAATGTTCTAGAAGCTTAGCACGGACACAAACCACCACAGCTACATAACGATCTCGCAGTCGGTAAGGTTTACTACTCTCTGCCAAAAGCATCGCAACGATCCACTCAGACGTTACATAGCAGTTCCGTTATTTCTGCTATCTAGGATTATAATGGCAAAGATGCGCGTGCGAAGGTATCTCCTATTGTGGTGAGGAAACCGAAAGAGCCACCATATTGTTCGTATGGGCGGGTGATGGGTGGCCACAGATAGCGCTGGGGAAGCTAGGCTACTGCAAAGCCAGCATTTCATTACGGGTTTATTACACCAGCGAATTAGGTTGGAACTTTACGAGCTGCGCTTCACGCCACCCACTGCATCTTTACGAGCCATCCTTTGGAAAAGAAAAGCAACTCCACAAGTGCCCGAAATTCGTTACTGTTATGGCCATACGCAAATCTATATCCCCAGCTCAATCTTCATTTACCCAGAACCATTTTCCCTGATTTACCTCGTTCATTATTTTTCATTAGTTTCTTTTCCAAAATTACCACAATTAGACTCCATTTCTCGATATTTTTAAGGTCATTCAAATTAAAAGAAAAACATCATTTAAAAAAAGGTCAAATGCGCTAGGCTTAAGAGTAACTCTAATGATTTTTTATTCATACCTCCCTCTTCTGGAATTTCAATGCCCCCCCCCTCTCAAAATGTCACGTGACACTAACTTTTAATTTAGTTGTTTAAATTTTTTTATTTATTTGCGAACATTGACATAATTTAAAATTAACTTAGATGGTAGAATAATTTAACAGATTAGGGACAGTTTACAAATTCTTTTCTCCTTTCTTTAGAAATTTTTTTCGGTTTTCAAGAAACTTCTCTTTTTCTCGTTTTTTCCCTTAAATGTGAACTTAATTAATATTACCAAATAAGAAAATCCAACTATTCTTGGTGCAAAGTTATTTTTTTTAAGTCTAACATTATATTTTTTGTTAAAAATTAAACTGTTTTTATGAAAATTAAAATTGTTGGTGTAAAATTTAATTACAATCAAATATGGATTTAGTGAATCTGGATTAAGTGTTTCGGAAAATTGATGCCGCTCCGCGGGGATGCGTGAAAGGAGCTGCGGAGGTATGTGCGGCGTTCACTCAAGCGTGACAAAACAGAGAGAGAAACAGAATAGACACAAAACAGGTCTGAGACTCTAGATTTATGGTTACCGTCAGTCCCAAAATCGACATCACCTTTTTTGTAAAAAATTCAACTACTTGGTTGGAAGTTGGACTTCTTTGTTAAAAATAATTTTTTTAATTTATCTCTTTGGTTAAGAAAATAACTATTTGGTTGGAAATTCGTTCCATTTTTGGTTGAAAATTATTTTATTTAAACTAAAAATTAACTGTTCCATTTTCAACAATCCATTTCTTTTTTATAATACATCTTTTTTTTATGAAATTATTCTTGTTGGTTAAAAAGATAACTTTTTGGTTGAAAATTTAGTTCTCTAGCTGAAAAATTTAACTATTTTTCTAAAACAAAATTTTGTTCAGAATTGATTTTCTTCACTAAAAACGTAACTATTTGACTTTTGGATAAAACTGATATTTTTGGTTTAAATTTAAACTGAATTTATCGAACCTTATAAGCAAATCCAACTATTTTTGGTTGAAATATATTTTTTTATTTTTGGCTGAAAAAATTATGTATTTTGTTCATAATTGATCTTCTTTATGGAAAATTAATCTTTCTGGTAAAAAAATTAATTTTTTTATTGAAAATTCAAATCTTTCGTTAAATGTTGAATTCTATCGTGATTTTTTTTATTCATAATTTTATTTCAAAAATCGTCTTTTTGGGTCAAAATTTTATTATTTTGCTAAAAATTAGCTTTTTTGGGAATGAATTTTCTTCACTAAAACTGTAAATGATTGGTTAAAAATTATCTGTTTTTGTAAAAGATTCAGCCATTTGATTGAAAATTCGTCCTTTTCTGTTAAAGATTTATAATTTTAATCGAAAAATTAACTATTTATTGATTAATTAATTTTTTTCCTAAACATTCATATTTCAGATTAAAATTCAGCTGTTTTGTGGAAAATTCATCTTTTTGACTTAAAATTTTTAAATTTAGGCTGGAAATTAAATTAGTTTGTTGAAAATTAACTTTTTTAATTGAAAATTCTTTTTTTTGTGTGAAAATTAAAGTACTTTAGTAGAAAACGAAGCTTCTTGAATAAAACTTTAACTATTAATAAAAAATGGTAATTTTCTGTTAGAAATTAGTTTTTTTGTTGTTAAAATTTACTATTTGTATCTAAAAATGTTGATGTTACATTTTTGGTTATAAAGTTTTCCTTAGTAAGTTAAAAATTCAATTATTCGGTAAAAAATGTATATTTCTGGGTGGAAATTAAACTACTTCGGTAGAAAATTAAACTTTTTGTTTAAAAATGAAAGAATTAATTGAATATTTACCTATTCAGTTGAAAATACTTTTTTTTTGTAATAAAAATTAGTCTTTTATCTTAAAATAAATTTATTACATTGTTGGTTGAAATTTTTACTTTACCAATCGAAAATTCAACTACTTAGTTGAAAATTCGTCTATGTAGATAGGAAATATTGTTTATTGAAAATTAATCTTCTATTTGAGGATTCAACTTTTTTTTAATTCGCCCCTATTAGTTGAATTCAATTTAAAAGTATGTGACCATTATTTATAATGTTTCTTTTTCAATTAATTCTTTTTTAACTAAAAAAATTTCGAACTAAATGGGTAATTATTATTATATCTATTATATATTCTATAAATTTAAAATTAAATACTTGAAAATTGAAAATAATTTGTCAAGTTTAAATCAGATGTTTAAGGTTCTAAAATTCTAACATTTGAATTTTTAACGATAAAAGCAGTAAATTGTTTAATTTTCAACAGATTCAAAATAATCTTGCAAAATCTATTCCTGTTCAATTTTTAATACTAAAACTAAAATTCCATTTTTAAAATCCTTGATTTGTTTATATTTAAAGTTAACCAACCATAAAAGGCTTTTAGTAAAAATGGTCTCTTATTATTATTATTATTATCAGCCCAGTTTGTTCATTTAAAAGGTGGATGAATACTAAGATGACATATGACATTTGTCATATATCGGGAAATCGATTCGTTAATGACAGCACACTTCAAGCTAACAGTGAGTAAAGAATGAGACAGCAGCTTTTTATGGCTTCAAAGCTTGTAAAATACAAGAATATCGTAACTTTTTTTGGTTTTAATTGAAAGCTTACCTCAATTCCTGTTCCAGTTTATATGATATAAATCCCCTATCAGAAAAATTAACCGTATTTAATATACAATTAGAAAAAGAAAGAAATTATACGAAATTTCAACTAAAAAAATCAATTTTCAAAAAAAAATCATAAAACTTACATTTAAATATAATTTAAAAAATGTGTACAAAAATGAATTTTCAGCCAGTGATGAACCTTTAACCAAGAAAAAAATGTCATCAAAGAGTTGAAATTTTAACCAAAGAGATGAATTTTCAACTAAAATAATGAATCTTCAACTCAATAGTTGAAGTTTCAGGGAAAATAGATTTGCGTTTAATCTTCAACCAAAAAGATTAATTTTCAATTAAAATTAGTAAACCTTAAATGAAATAGTGAATTATAAACCGAAAATATTCACTTTCAACTACAATGAGGAATTCCTAAATGAAATAATTGAATTTTTTAACAACAAAAATTAAGTTTCAACTATATAGATGAAATTTAAACAAAAATGGATTAGGGTTTAAACTTCAGAAATGTAGTTTAATTTTTAACAAAAAAGGTTCATTTTCAACTAAAATTGAGAATCCTTAACTAAATAGATTAATTTTCAACCGAAAAGATTAATTTTCAACTAAAATAATGAATCTTCAACTCAATAGTTGAAGTTTCAGGGAAAATAGATTTGCGTTTAATCTTCAA
>JAWWLR010000148.1:31359577-31370658 GCA_035041075.1 Acraspis erinacei | reverse complement strand
TCAAAATATTAAATTTAAACCAAAGGAAAATGATTTTTCAGCACGATAGTTTTTTCAACCAAAGAAATAAATCTTTATCCAATAAAATTAATGTTTAAAATAACAGTCAAACTTTAATGAAAAAATATTAATTTTTCACAAAAAATACGAATTTTTAGCCGAATAATTAAACTTTTAACTAAAAATGATCAATTTTCAATCTTTAAAGATAACTTTTCAATCAAGTAAAAAAGATAATTTCAAAAAGATAATTTTCTAATAATAAGTTTAGTTTCCCATTAAAAACGATGAATTTTCAACAAAAAATGTAATTAAATGATTCAATTTGCAGTTTAAAAAAACTTGTTTCCAATAACAAGACGAACCAGAACAGTTGAATTTTCATAAGAAAATATGAATTTTTGACTGAATTATTAAATTCTCTAATAATATAATAGAATTTTCAAACCAAGAATACAATTTTCAAACTAAACAGTTAAACCTTCAACAAAAAGTTCAGTTTTTACTAAATATTTGAATTTGAAACTGAAAAAATATCAGTTTTCAAAAAAAAAAAAAAAAACCCAATAGCTTAAATTTTAACTAAAAAGATTAAATTTTCACCCAAAAGATCCATTTTTAACTAACTAATTGAATTTTTAACTCAAAAGGATCAATTTTCAAACCAAAAATGGATTAATTTAATTTTCAGTTAAGGAAATTAATTTCGAACAAAGAGAAGGAGCTTTTAACATAAGATTTCAACTTTCAACCAAGATTTTTAACTTTTAGCCAAAAAAGTTGAATTCTCAAAGAAAAATGTGATATTTGAGTTCTTAAATAAAAACGGTACTTATTTTTTTCCTGTATAAAAACGATAAATTTATAGCAAAAATAGAGTAGTATAACTTTCAGTTAAAAAAATTAATTTTTAACCAAATGAAAACGAATTTAAAAAAAAATGTTTTACTAAACCAAAACGAATTTTCAGGTCAATGGTTAAATTTTCTACCATAAAATTAAATTTTTTACGAAATAGTTCAACTTTCAACCAGATAGTTAATTTTCAAACAAAAAATATGATTGATTGAAAAATAGGTAAATTTTCAACAAAATAAATTAATATTTCAACAAGACAATAGAATTTCTAACCAATTGAATGACACGTACACCAAACTTTGAATTCGCCCCCCCCCGTTCTCGGCCTTCCTGGAACTACTGGCCCATGCAATTTTTTAGGGGACAGAGTGAGAGTGGGTTGCGATTCTCGCCGCGGAAGGACCGCTGTGCGCGAGTACTCTGTCGAGTATATTGCGCAATATTACGCATTCCAATTGGAAAATTTCATCTATCGTAGAAAAGAGTCCTGTCAATCTTAGTCAATCTTTTGATGCAATTCTGATCTGAATAGGCCTATTTAGATATTCAAATCAAACTTGCCATGATCGGGTTCTACAATTTTGTAGCAGAAACTCAAGGAATCGACATCCAAGTCCTGATAATGATATCTAGCGCCGTGTAGACGGCACTAATTGTAAGCTAAATTATCGACGAAAAGTTACGCCATTGAAGACACGTCTGATATACATGTGGATTGTGGCATTATATTAGGTTACCACTTTGGAGACAAATTTTCCTGGAAGTTTCCCTGCAGAGATGCTGCACTGCACTGAGAGAACGCAGAATGGTTCGATTGGAATAACCCAACTGTCTCGAGCAATTATTCCTAATTAACACGAGACCTAGAATTATTCCAGAATTAAGGAAACTTGAATAAACATGTCAGACAGTTACGTTTTACGAAAGGAAAATTGGCCCGTATAGTCTTATTCTGAACTAAGGGTCTTGTCTAGTCCAATTAGGGGCGTTCATAAACTACGTAACCTATTCAACCGCTTTGTAGATTATTCGTCCTTTTGACATCAAAATTCGACAATTTTCTTGAAAATGAATTTATTTTGTTGAAAATTAATGCATTTTGTTGGAAACTCATGTATTTTGTTAAAAATTCCTATTTTGTACTATTTTGGTTTCAATTTATACTCTCCTCAATAAAAAGTACATACCAGAGTTTTCTGAAAAATTATCAAGAAGGCGAAATTTTGACCCATTTTGCAGAAAAATGAATTTTAAAAATTACGAACGAATGGTCATCGAGCCGAGGCAAGATTATTTCGAGGCGTCGGTAGCTCCCTGGTAGAACGCTTGGCTGATAGCCTCAAGGCTGCGCGTTCGATTCCCCCTAACGGTAATTCTTTCATTTATTTTCTATTTATCAAAGTGCTTGTTTATTCCATTTTTTAAAACATTTTATGTAAGTATTCTATTTGACGATTATTTATTCCTAATTTTTAATAAGAACTCTGTTTATCATATTTTTACGATCACTCGTTTTGACAATTGTTCATTTTATTAAAATTCTGCTTTCTTCAAGTTTCTAGTATTTGTGTTTTTAAATTCAAGTAGGAAAAAATTGTTTCTAATGAAAATTTCAACAATAAATGCAAAATTAAAATATTTTTCGCAAACTAAATAAATATATATGAAATGAGTTCCTGCATCCACTGATATTTCGTATTTATTGTCGACATTTTCGTTTGAAACAATTTTTCCTACTTTAATTTAAGAACAAAAATACTAGAAACTATTGAATAATGAATAATATTAAAAATAAGGAATAAATAATCATAAAATGGCATAATTATATTCAATGTTTTAAAAAATGGAATAAACAAGCACTTTTATCAAAAAATTATTTTCTATTCTCTTTAGGAAAAAATAATTTTTATCTTTTTTCGAATTTTAATAGGAACATTTTATAGTGGTTTTTCAAATTTCGTCATTGGGTTCTTGGTTTTACTTACAGGAATTCTGAACATCACTTTGATAAATTAAAAAAAGTACGGATAGCGAGAATCGAACGCGCAAACTTGCGACTATCAGCCAAGCGCTCTACCAGGGAGCTAACGACGCTTCGAAATAATCTTGCATCGGTTCGATTCATTGAGAAGAGTATCAATTCAAACAAAAAAAAGCAGACCTAAGGGACCCCTTGTTAGGTGCAAATTCATCTCATTGGTTGAAGATTTAACTACTTTATTCGAAATTCGTTTTTTTTTTGTTAAGCTAATTTTTTAAACTAACAACAATTTTTGTACAGAAAATTCGCCTTCTGGCTTGAATATTCAATAATTTAGGTACATTTATTTTAATGACTGAGAAATCTTTACTTGTTGAAACTTCATGCTTTTGGTTTGCAAAATTAATTTAAACAAAAAAAAGTTCATATTTTTTACTTAAAATATCAACTTTTACATTGTTTTGTTAAGGATTCATCTTATAGGTAAAAAATTTAATTATTTTTCGAAAATTGATTTATTTTGTTAAAAAGTCATCTCTTATGGTAAAAAAGAAATTTTTTGTTTAAAATAAATAAGAAAATTTGAAATATTTGTTTGTATCTGAATTATTGTTTTATTCCGTTTACAAAAGATCCGATCTTAAAGTTATTACAAGTTTAAAATGCTGGTATTTGAATTTTTATGGTCAGGAAAAATAAAAAATTGTATAAAGTAAAATCTGAGAATTTCGAAAATGAAATGTTCAACTTGTAAAGCTTTATTTAAACACAACATATTTCCATTAGTCTGAAATCCCATATCTCATGGTTTTTTGGAAACTATAAATTGCGTGCAGTAATATTTAAGTACGGTCCCTAAGTTGGTATTTTCTAGTTAAAAAGGCATTTATTTTGTTGAAAATTAATTAATTTTGTTTTAAACTAGTGTTTTTTTATCAATAATCTTCTTGTTGGAAAATTAATATTATTTCGTTGAAAATTCAACTACTTGGTTGAAAGTTGAACTAGCTTGTTAAAAATTCATATATTTTTTTAATTCACCTACTTGGTTGAAAACTTAATTATTTTAATAAAAAAAATCTTCCGGGTTAAAAAATAACCTTTGTTTAAAAATTGTTTTAAATTCATAATTCTAGTTTGGAACTTCATTTCTTTCTTTGAAGTTCTATTTTATTGAAAATTCTTTTTTTTTCTTTTTTGGGTTCAGAGTTAATTTTTTTAACGAACAATTAAACAATTTTATTTTTTGTAAATTAATATTTTGAATTGAAAATGATCTTTTTTTATTTAAAAATCCTTGTAAAATGTTAAAAATTAATATTTTTTTATAGATACACTCCTTGGTTAAAAAAGTAACTATTCCATTATAAAAATTAATCTTTCGGGCTGCAAGATTATCTTTCGTGTTGAACTCTTTTGTTAAATATTCATTTTTAATTTCTTCATTTAAAAAATTAATTACTTGGTTGAAAGTTAAAATTTGTTAAAAATTCAAATTTTTGTAAATTCATCTCTTTTCTTGAATATATAACTATTTTATTGAACATTTGTTTTTTTTTGCTTTTGGTTGATAGATCATTTTTTTTATCTAACAATGTAACTATTTCATTTTTCGTTCAAAATTGATATTTTTAATTGAAGATTGATCTTTACTAGTTGAAAATTCATTTATATTGTTAAAAATTTATATTTTTAAGATTGACCTCCTTCGTTAAAAAATAACTATTCTATTTAAAAAAAATCAATGTTCGGAGTTATAAAATTATCTACTGCACAAAACTCTTTGGTTGAAAATTACTTTTTGTTTAATTCATTATTTTAGTCGAAAATTCATTTCTTTGATAGAAGATACGTCTATTATATTAAAAATTATTTTGTTTTGTTTTGTTTGAGAGTTGAGAAAATTCACCTTTTTTGTGGTAAAGTAATCTTATTTTTTGAAAATTCATCCTTTTTTATTGTAAAAATAGCTGCTTGGGTCTAAACTTATCTGGTTTGGTTAAATATTCAAAAATTGGGTACAAAAATAAACTATTCAGCTACAAATTAACTTTTATTTTTAAAAATACACTATTTTTATGAAAATTTAACTTGTTGGTAGAAAAGGAACTTTTTTGTTACAAAATAAACAATTTTTATGAAAATTTAACTTTTATGTAGAAAATTTAATTCGTTGTTAAAAAATAGTACGTTTGGATTGCAAATTCAACCGTTATGTAGATAATTCTAAATTGTCAAAAATTGGTATTAGAAGAGAAAAAATTATGGAAGGGGAAGTAGGAGAAGTGAGGGGAAACTAGGAGAAGAGAAACATTGGAAGTGAGTTGAAATTCGGAAATACGTAGTAGAAGTGAATAAAAGTAACGTAGGGAGGGAAGTAAAATTAATTGAGGGAAGTAGGGAAAATGATTAGAAATGAAGGTTATTAGGTCAGCGGTAGCTAGGGACGGGCGATAGAGGAAGGAGAGTGTTAGATAGGGAAGCAAGGTGAGATGGAAGTAGAGGAGTAAGAAGTTGAGAAAAGGGTTGCCGTCAATTGCGGTGAGGGGAAGACAGGAGTGATTGCGGGAATTAGATGAGGAAAAGTATGGGAGGGGGAGGTTTGAGCAACATAAATAATACCTTAATAGACTACAAAACCCTTTTTTCTAGGCACGTGGCGCCTACTTTGACTATTTTTTGCTTAATAGTCCTGTTCAAGTTACAACCACGTTTATAGTCCCTCCTGAAAAATTGGAAAATGGCACTTGTCTCCTTGTATATCTCCACACTTCAATTATGGACCTCAGTTGATATGAAAAGAAGAGAAATATGAATAATTGGTAGTATTCAGACGTCTGACGTAAATTGGAAATCGAGACCTCAATTTCGCATTGCATGATTGAAGAAGATTGAACTGATTCCACTATTTTAAAGTTATGAAAGAAGTATGACTTGAAAAATGTATGGTTTATTCCGAAAGGTATTGATCCCACCAATAATCAGGAAGTGGGTGTAAAACTGTCTGAAATTAAGTCGTGCAGAGGTCGATCGCTATTCGTTCAGTTATAGCATGAAGAGGATTCCTGATGGCATACCTGGCTGCCATTATCCATAACCATCAGCTATCAACTCGAGTCTGCTGGTGCAAAATACTCAAGATCCAATTATGGAAAGTAAACGAGTAGAAAAGAAGGAGGAAGAATAATGGAAGGGAAAGGAATATAAAGAGAAGAAAAGAGTAGATGAGAATGCAAGAAATTAAAGTTAAATTTAAAGTTAAAGTTAAAATCCATTCCAAGTGCAATGCTTCGCACGAAGATGGAGAATGCATGAAGAAAGTGCAGAGGCAGACAGCAACCACATGGCTTCCGTTTTGCAGCTCCATAATCTTCGACCAAGAGTCACGACCTCTTTGGTAGACCACGACAGTAAGCTTCTAATTCCTGGCAAAACACTTGCTAAACCCCCTATGGTCTATGCTAAACCTGATCAAACGTGAGAATCGATATGGAAATTTTTATTCATTTTGCATTCCCTTTCAAGTCGTTCCAGGTAAGAAACGGTTTAATTAAGGCCTCGGACTCACTTTGAAGATCGAAAATGGTGCAAATAACCTCAAATTTTTTTTAAATAGTTTTAAAATAGTGTCAAAGATTTTTTTGGTGCTAAAATGAAATAGTGATGCATTCGAGAAGGTTTCGAGAAATTTCGAGATTTTCTTGAAATATGTTTAGGTAAACTCAAAAGTCGACGGATATCAAGAATCTCGCATAAAAAGTTTCGAGATTCTCGAACCGAGATTCTGGACTCGACATTATTAACTCGAGAAATCGAAACTAAACATTTTTTTAAAATATATATGAAGTTCTAAATTCAACTGAACATGCTTCAAGAAAATCTCGATTTTTCTCGAAATCCTCTCACATGCATCAATAAAATTAAGTTCAATGTTTATTTAAAATTGTATTCTTTAGTCGAAAAATTATGAAAATTCCTATTTATTTATCGCAGGCTTTATAGTCTTCCATTTTTCTAATTTAATAACAACTCAAGATCCAAAATGATTAATAGAAACCAATAATAAAATACAACTATTTTAGGTTCAAAGTTCATTCTTTTCAGTTGAAAAAAAACCTACACTTTTGGTTGAAAATTCAAATTTCTTGTTATAAATTTTATTATTTGGTAAAAATTGAATTAGTTGTTTAAATTTTAACAAATTTTGTTGAATTGAATCGTAGTTTTGGCCTGAAAACTTAATAATTTCTTAGAAAATTGAATTATTTAGTGGCTAAAATATTTATTACTTTATTAAAAATTCGTCTTTGTTGTACAAAATCAATTTCAATCTAACTTTTTTTAAATATTTTTTTGTCGTTGAAATTATTTCATTTTTTTGAAAATTCATCGCCTCGGGTTTAAGATTCAACTCCTTGGTTGAAAGTTAAACTAGTTTCTGAAAAGTGCATTTTTTTGGTTTAGGATTAATAATTTTATTTGGAAATTATAACAATAATTATTATAATTATTTTATCAAAAATTTAACTGATTGGTTGTGTATTAACTTTCTTTCTGAAAATTCAAATCCTCGGGTCAAAAATTTCAGTATTTTACAGAAAATTCTTCTTTTTGACGTAAAAATTCAACAATTTTATATCCAATTCTATTTTTGGTTAAAAATGTATCTTTTGTGGTTTGAAAATTCAACCAAAAATAATTTAAAATATCAATAATACTAAAAAAATCAAATAACATTTCAACTAACATCACATCCATTGTTTAAAGTATTTAGTATAAAATTGACGTAATTTGTTAAAAATTGTTTTTATTTCGTAGAGAATTAAACTTTATGGTTTTAAATTGAACTAATTTATTGGAAAGTTAAAGGAAATTGATGAAATACTTAAGCATTCATGGTAAGTTAAAAAGACTTGAGGATGAATTAAACAAAAACTAAAAAATCAATCTGATTAGGTAGAATTAAGCGAATTAAGAATAATTTAAACAAAAATTAAGAAAATTAAAAACAATTAAAAAAAAGGAATTAAAAGAATTTAGGATAAATTAATTAGTGTTCAGGAGAATTCCAGAAGAATTAAAATGAATTATAAAAAATTACTGAAAATATCTTCAAATCTTTAAAACCCCTTGTAACTTTTTAAATGTCTTGAAAATGTCTTAGAATATTTTTAAATACCCTTAAATATTAAAACATTAAAAATACTCAACAATCTTTAAAACTTTCTGAAATCCCTTAAAATTATTGAAATCAATGGAAAATCCAATGGAAACTTTTAAAATATCTTTATCTTTTTAGAATTCTTTAAAATCTTTGTAAATACTTTGAAATATGTCAACATCTTCTCAAATCTTTCAAATCCTTCGAACTTCTTCAATTGCTCTGAATAAATTATTTGAAATCCATTCAAATATTATAAAATCTGATTAAATGAAATCTGATGAGCTTTTAAAATAATTTAAATCTTTGAAAATGTTATAAAACCTTTTACAATATTTTAAAATATCTTCCTGATTTTTTTTTTAATTCTTAAAAATCATTCATATTCTTGGAGATTACTTGAAAACCCTTAAACAAACCCTCGGAATATTTTTCACCTAAAACATGTTTATCCCTTAAAATCCTATTAAATTATTTTTAAAAATGGAAAATCCCATGGAATATTAAAAAATATCCAGAAATATTCTAAATTCTTTAAAATCCTTTGGAATCTCTTCAAAATATTAAAATCTATTGAAAAATTTTCGAAATGTTTTGAAAAGTCCTATAATTATTTCAAATTCCTTTAATTCTTTTGAAACCCCTCAAAACTTCTGAAAGCTCTTAAAAATTCCTTGGACATTTTAAAAATATCCTACGATTTTTAAAATTCTTTAGAATCTTTTAAAATATCCCACTCAAAATTTTGTCAAATCTCTAAAAATGACTAAGATCCTTGTAAATTATCTTAAAATTTCTGAATCGCTTGAAAATGCCTTGGAATCTTTTACAATGCCCTAACATATTCTGAATTCTTAAAAATCTTTTAAAATCCCTTGAAACCTTTTAAAGTTCTTGAAAATGCCTCGAAATAATTTTTACTTAAAATATTTGAAATCCTCTGAAATCCAGTTAAATTACTTAAATAAATGAAAAATTCCTTGAAATTTTTCAATCTATTGTTGAAATTCTGTTGAAATCCCTGGAAATCATTAAAATATTTGTGAAATATATGTGAAATCTTTTTGAAAGCGTTGGAAATTCTTACCAAATATTTAGAAATTTTGGATATTCGTAAAATTATTGATACTTTGGTGAAATCTTTGTAAAATCTGTCCGAAAACTTTGGAAATCTTTGCGAAATATTTAAAATATTTGGAGTCTTGTTTAATTACTAAAATATATGTGAAATATTTTGGAAATCAGTGAAATCTTTGTGCAGTCTTTGAAATCTTTGTTAGATGATTAAAGTCTTCTTGAAATCTTTGTGAAATATTTTTGAAAGCTTTGGAAACCCTTATGGCAACTTTGGTAATATTTGTGGAATTATTGAAATCTTTGAAATCTTTGAGAAAGCTTAGTGCCATTTTTTTTAATATATCGGAAATCTTTATGGAAAAATTAAAGTCTCTGGGAAATTTCTTAAATCTACCCGAAACTTTGCGAAATCTTTTAGACCTTTTTTTAAACTTTCAGAAATCATTCGAACCTTTCTCAAATCTTGAAAATCTTCTTGAACTATTTGGTAATGTTTGTGAAATTATTCGAATCTTTGTGAAATCTTAGAAATCTTTTGAAAATCATTAAAATTTTTGTGAAAACTTCGGGCATTCATGGAAGTCTTTGTATCTTTGTATTTTTGCATTCTTTAAAATCTTTGTCAAATGATTAAATTCTCCGTGAAATCTTTGTGAAATCTTTCCTAAAGCTTTGGAAACCCGTATGACAACTTTCTGAAATCTTTGCGATATATTTAAAATGATTTTTAATGTTTGTAAAAGTACTGAAATCTTTGTGAAATATTTTTAAAATCAATAATCTTTGTGAACTTTTTGTGAAATCTTTGTGAAATCTTTTAGAAAGCTTTGGAAACCTTTGTGAAATATTTGAAATCTTTTTGAAATATTTGACAAAATTTGAGAAATTATTGACATTTTTGGGAAATCATTGAAGTATTTGTGAAATCTTTTTAATGCATCAAAAATCTTCTTAGAATAATTGGCCCTTGTGAATTATTTCAAATCTATCCAAAATCTTTGCAAAATATTTGTGAAATTTCTTAAATCTTGGAACTCATTATAATCTCTATGAAATCTTTTTGAAATCTTTTGAAATCTTTGCGAAATGTTTAGAAATGTTTTTGAATTATTCTAAATACGCTAAAAAATGTGTGGTTAAATCAAACAGAATTCTGGTTAAGGTATTCAGAATTTCTGGTTAATTTAATCAGAATTCTAGTTAATTTAACTCAAGATTTTTTAGTGCATCTTTGAAATGTTTGGTTACATTTGTAAAATTATTCAAATCTTTGGAAAATCATTGAAGTCTTTGTAAAGTCTTTTTAGTCTATCCGAAATCTTTACCAAATATTAGGAAGATTTGTGAAAGATTTGTGCAATTTTTTTAATCTATCGGGAATCTTTGTGAAAAAATTAAATTCTTTGTGAAATCTCTTAAATCTACCCGAAATCTTTGTGAAATATTTTTGAAATTTGCTGAAACTTTGTGAAATCATCCAAACCTTTCTTACATCTTAAAAATCATTGGAAAATCATTAAAATCTTGGTGAAATCTTTGGAAAATCATTTAAGTCTTTTTGAAATCTTTTATATGTATGCTAAATCTTTGTGAAATAATTGAAATAATTGAAATAATTGAAATCTTATAAAGTTATCCAAAATGCTTGCGAAATGTGTGTGAAGTTTTTTTAATCCTTGAAACTCATTCTACTCTTTGTGAAATCTTTGGAAATCTTTGCGAAATATTTGGTAACTCGTCAAATTATTGAAATCTTTGTGAAGTCTTTTAGAAATCAACGAAATCTTTGTGCAGTCTTTCAAAATCTTTGTGAAATGATCACAGTCTTCGCGAAATCGTTTGAAAATCATGGAAATCTTTATAAAATATTTCTGACAGCTTTGGAGAACATTATGAGAACTTTCTCAGATCTTTTTAAATCTTTATGATATACAGGGTGAGGGAAAAGTATGGAAACCCCAGAAAATTTTAGAAAATTTAAAATAGAAAATTAAAATTAACATG
>JAWWLR010000148.1:31338628-31359477 GCA_035041075.1 Acraspis erinacei | reverse complement strand
TGTTAATTTTAATTTTCTATTTTAAATTTTCTAAAATTTTCTGGGCTTTCCATACTTTTCCCTCACCCTGTATGTAAAATGGTTCTTAACATTTGTAAAATTATTAAAATCTTTGTGAAATCTTTTGGAAATCAATGAAGTCTTTTTGCAATCCTTGAAATCTTTGTGAAATGATTAAAGTCTTCGTGAAATCTTTGGAAAATTGTTGGAATCTTTGTGAAATATTTAGAAATCTTCCGAAAGCTTTGTAAATCTTTGTGACCTCTTTTTGAAATCTTTCCGCAATCCTTGGAAATCTTTGCGAAATATTGGCAATGTTTTTGAAATATTTTTATAATATTTTTGAAACTATTGACATTTTTGGGAAATCAGGGAAGTTTTTGTCAAATCTTTGGAAAATCGTGTAAGTCTTCGAGAAGTCTTCAAATAATTGAATTCTGTGTCAAATCTTTCAAAGTTAACTAAAATGTTTGCGAAACATTACCAAAAAAAATTTTCAATTTTCGAAACTCATTCTAATCTTTGTGAAATATTTGTCTAATCTTTGGAAATCTTTGTGAAATCTAATAAATCTATTATAAATCTTTGCGAAATACTTCAAATATTTGTAAAATATTTGAAACCCTTAAAAACTCGTTGAAATGATTGTAAATTCTTTTTGAAATCTTTAGAAATCTTTGCAAAACGTTTAAATCAGGGTGGCGATTCGGCGCGCGATTTCAAATTTAAGTAACATATTCATACTTATCGCTAAACATAAAAAATTTCTATTAATTAATGATGTTCATTCTTAACATCCTTTATCACAAAAGAGAAAAAAATTTATTAATTTTGAAAGAACTACTTAAACTTTTCACTATAAAATATCAATACACAAAAAAAATGAAATAGTTCAACTTTTAGTTGAAAAAAAAATTCATTTCGAACAAATAAAAAAAATTTAAAGAAAATAGTTCAATTGTCAGTAAAAAAAAATTCGTTTCCACAAATAAACTAAAATAATGATGCAGAAAACTACAAGAGAAGACAAGTTTTCAATCAAATAGCCCATATTTCAACCCAAGAAATGAGTTTTTAATTAAAATGATTTTTTGTTAAAAAAAAATTTTTAACAAAATAGATTAACTGTCAACCAAGGAACTTTATTTATAACCCAAAAGATACATTCTCAACTAAAATGATAAATATTTAACTGGAATACTTTAATTTTTAAAAAGGAGAATTTTAAAAAAAGGAGATTAAAGAATAATTTTCTACAAAAATGATAAGTTTTTCACAAAGTTCGTAAACTTTTTAACAACTAATTTAATTTCTGAACAAAAAATGTCAATTTGCAATCAAATATTTGCATTTTCATCCAAAAAGATACATTTTCAACCAGAAGTATATTGGTTAAATTTTCTATTAAATATCTAATTCTTACAAAAAAATGGATTTTAAACAAAATATTTTAATCTTCTACAATCTACTGGCATTGTTAAATTTTTAGTTTAAAAAAATCGATTTTCTAATAAGTAATTATATTTTAAACCAGACATGAAATTTCAATTAAAATGATTTTACTTTAACTTTCAACCGAGTAGTTTTATTACAATCTAAAAGATGAATTTTTAACTAAAATGATAAATATTTGATTGGAATACTTGAATTTTTAAAAAGGAGAATTTTTAAACAAGAAGATTAACTAGCGAAGAAAAAAATAATTTTCTACAAAAAAAGATTTTTAACAAAAGATGTGATTTTTAACAAACTATGTGATTCTTAACAAAATTGATTTATTTATATTTTTAAAAAGACAAATTTTCATCCAAGTTGTGAAACTTTAAACAAGATAGATCAATTTTCAAAAAAAAAATGGACATTTAAATTTTCAGTTGAAGGAATTAATTTTTTAACAAACTGATGAATTTTCAACAATAAAGATTAATTATCTACAAAAAAGATAAAAAAATTACAAACTCATAAATTTTTTAATAAATAGTGTAATTTCTTAATAAAAATGTAAGTTTTCAACCAAACAGTTACATTGTCATTCAAAAAAGATACATTTTCAAGCAGAAGTAGGATGGTTAGATTTTCTGTTAAATATCTAATTCTTACAAAAAACGGATTTTAAGCCAAATAGGTTTATTTGCTACTGAATGTGTGGATTTCTAAAAAAAATAGTTAAATTTTCAATTAAGAAAAGACAAATTTTTATTGGAATTATGGAATTTCAGTCAAGAAATGATCAATTTTGAAAAAAGGGTCTTTTAAGTTATCAGATAAAGGAATTATTTTTCAACCACCCTGATGAATTTTCAACTAAAATGATTAATATTCAACTGGAAAAGTTGAATTTTATTCCGAAAAGATACATTTTCAACCAAAAACATTAATTTTGCACAAAGAACATTATTATCATTGTTATTTTTTTGAAATATTTGTTAATAATTGTGCAATTGTTGAAACTTTGTTGGAAGCTTTGGGGAATCAATGAAGTCTTACTAAAATTTTTCAAATTTATCCGAAATCTTTCAACTATTTCTGGATTCTTCGAGAAATCCATGACTTTGTAATCCTGAACTAATAAAAAGACTAGATATATTTTTAGAAGTTCAAGGTCCGTTCGGTCTATTTCTGTATAATTTGCGAAGAGAAAGGCTCAGACGGAAAGGTCAAGACAAAATACCAGTTCTTCATCGAAGCCTCTAATTATTTATTATTATTGGTTTTCCTTGCCTTTGAACTTTAATTATTTAATCACCAGGTTAAATAATGTTACGATAAATGATTGTAAAATACACTTATAATGAGAGAAACAAAGTATTTGTGTACAAAGTGTGCTTCTGTAAACAAAGAAATAATAGGTGATAAACATAAATAATGTTATTTGGAACCATTTCAGAGTAAACTTGCCGGAAAAGTACTTTTATATGGAATCAAGTTTCCCTCGGATTTTTCCCTTCGTTTTTATTGCCAAACTCGCCTTAGGAAAAGTTCTCGCATTTGTCAAACGAAAAAGAGGCAATAAAAAAATCCGACGGTATATTAAAGTCACCAACAAAGCACGGTTTATAACACAAATAAAGCATGTTATTGTGGAGACAACAGCACTTATCACAGTTTTCACAGTCGGTAAATAAAACAAATTTTGTTGCATTTTTGCAACGGTTTATCTCGGTAAATGCGTATTGAAAGGCTCTATCTCGAGTTACAACTTTTCAATGTGCATGTTCCGAGATAGAGCCTTATCATTTCGACATGATGTTCCACAAAAATAAAACTGAGTGGCACTCAAGCTTCAAGAAAAAACAACAACAAGATAGCATTTGAATTTTAAACCAAAAGAAATAAATCCTTAACAGAAAAGTTAATTTTTAACAATAAAAATCATTTTTCCGCCAAATAGTTGAATATTCCACGAAAAACATGTGCATTTGTAAGCAAATATTTGAATTTTTAACCCACAAAGACGAATCTTTTAAATGATAAAGAAAGATCAATTTCCAACAACGTTCAAATAAATAGTAACATTTTTTTATAAAAAAAATGTATCTTAAACAAAAATAGTTAAATTTACAACAAAATAATGAAATTTTCTATCAAATAGTAGAATTGATTACAAAAAGAAGATTAATTCTGAACGAAAAATATTATAGTAGACTTCTTAATTAAGATTAATTACCTTTCAATCATAAAAAATATATTTTCTATAAAAAAGAGGAATTAAAAAAACATGAATTTTTAACCAAATACTTTAATTTCCAAGTGAAAACGATTCATATACAACAAAAAGTAAAGAAGCTCAATTTACCGTTAATAATTAATTTTTAACAAAATATTTTTAAATTACTCCAATAAAATGAGTTATTAACAAAAAAATTGAACAGAATTAACTTTCAAACATAAATAATGAATTTTCAAACAAGGAAATGATTTTTCTACAAATTAATTAAAATGAAACAAAATTCCAACAAAATAATTTATTTTTCTACCAGAGAACAAGAATTTTTAATAAAAGAAATGAATTTTTAAACAAGTAGTTGAATTTTCAAGTGAAAAGATTAATTATCAACGAAGAATATTAATTTTCAGCCAAAAATACTAATTTGCACTAAAAGGATGATCCCTTCATTCAAATTAATGAGTTTCCAACCAAAAATATAAATTTTTAACAGAGGAGATTAATTTTCGACAAAAAAAAACGAAATTTGAACAAAATACAAGATTTTATAAATAAAATTATAAATATTGAATTAAAAATTGAATTTTTTAATTTTTGATTAAAAAAATTAAGTTTCAATCAAAGAACTGGATTTTTCAAGTAAAATGATAGACTATTTAAGTGGATTAGTTGAATTTTAAGTTACAGAATTGATTTTCATAAAAAACAATTTTCAACTAAATAGTAACATTTCTAAACGAAGCGATTAATTTTAAATTAAAATGATGAATCGTCAGCCAAAAAACACCAATTTTAAAGAAAGGATTAGTTTAATTATTTTTCAAGAAACAACTAAACTAATGGAATATGTAAGTGATATAGTTCAATTTTTCAGTTAAACAAAATTGATTGAAAAAAAAACTTTAAGTAAAATAGTTAAATTTTCTTCAAATAAAATGAATGCTTCAAATGCTAAGTTCATCTTACAACCAAGTAGTTAGATTTTTGACTATAATTTAAACAAAATAGTGGAATTAAAAAAGAAAGAGATTAATTATGGACTACAAATATGATAGTTGATTTTTTAATTAAGAAGACTTAACTTTTAAAACAAATGAATAATTTTTAACCGAAAACATAACTTATAAAATAAGATGATTCTTAAAAGGACACAAATTTTTAACCAAATTGTTAAATTTTCTACTAAAAGAGAAGAATTTCTAAAAAAAGTATGAATTTCCAACAAAATAATTTATTTTACAATATAATAGATCAGTTCTCAACGAAATTTTGAACAGTTGAATTTTAAGTTTAAAAATTCATTTTTCAACAAAAAACAAAGATTTCTTTAAAAAAATAGTTAAATCTTCCTTTCTTTAAATTAATTTAAACAAAAATAATAAAATTTTCTGCCTAATAGTAAAATTTGTAACCAAAAAATATAAATTCTGAAGCCAACATGTAAAAGTAGACTTTTGAAATAAAATAATTAATTTTCAACCAAAATAGAAGGCTTTTTCACAAAATAGTTCAATTTTTAACAAAATAATTAAATTTTCCTCCAAATAGTAGAATTTTCGGAATAGAAGAGATTATTCCTGAACCTAAAATATAATAACAGTATACTTTTAACATAGAAATAATTGACTTTCAATTAAGAAAAGATATCTTAGAGAAAATAATTGAATTTTCAAATAAAATATATTACAAGTTTTAGCCAAATATTATGATTTTTAACCAAAAGAGATTAATTCTAGACTACAAATATAATAACAGACTTTTTAATTGTTGACTTAACTTTCAACGATGAAAGATGATTTTTTGAAGAAAAAATATTATTTAAAAAAAATGTTTAAATTTTCAATAAAATAATGAATTTTTCCACCAAATGGTAGAATTTTTAACCAAAAGAGATTAATTATGAAACCAAAATACAATATTATACTTTTCAAATAAAAAAAATTGGCCTTCAGCCAAAAAAGACGACTTTATCAGAAAATAGTTGAATTTAAAAAAAATAGTAATTACATTTTCAACCAATTAGTAGAATTTCTATCCAAAAAAAGGTGAATTATGTACTAAAAATATTATAGCAAACTTTTCAATTAAAAAGAATTAATTTGCAACCCTACAAAATTAATTTTTAACCAAAAACGATAACTTGACTACGAAAAGCAATGCATTTTTAATCCAATGTTAAAACCCACCATATCTAAAAATTGTTCGCGTCTTCGAGACGCATCGACAGACCTATTGTTAAAACTTTTGTGAACTAACAGTACCGATTTTTGAAGTTTCAAAAAAAATGGTTTATTCAAGTTAGATGTAAACAAATTTATTTGATATTCAAAATACAACAATACTATATGTTTTATATTTGTGCGAGCCTTCGAGATGCATCAATCGAAGTACTGTTTAATTTGTTAGTACCCATCAGTGCTGATTTGCGAAGTTTAAAAAAATTGGTGTATTCCGTTTATATGAGAAAAACTTTGTCTCATATTAGAAATATTACCGTACTGTATTTCATAGTTTTGTTCGCGTCTTCGAGACCCTTTCAATGATCTATTGACCGTACCTTTCATGCTCATTTTAGGACTGTGAAATACTGATTTATAAATTAAGAAATATATTTTTTTATCTTCTCGATTTGAGAATTTTTAAATATTGGGGATACAACAGTAATTTAGAGGATATATTTGTTCGTGTCTTCGAGAACCATCGATTGCCCAACTGAAGAACTTTCACGACTTACCATAGCCCAGCAATTTTTTTTTGAAATTTTTTAACAAAATTATTTACCTTCTGTATAAAAGGATTTTTTTTATATTGAGAATATAAAATTCTGTGCTATATTCAAGATAACTGTTCGCGTCTTCGAGACGGCTGGCTTGATCTATTGATAAAGCTTCGACGACCATTCCTGAATAATCAACAGCGAATGAAAAAGTTAAAAAAAGGTTAAAACCGAAAACATTTTTTTGAAGAGCCAGACGATATTTACTGTAAAAGAAAAAACAGATATGAAAAAAATCCTTTCTTCCAAAAAAATGCTTGGCTTTTTCCGGTACACAACATTCTATAGATTATTGTGTATTTCATATATCTGTATATAATTTTTCTTATCAACAAGCTTGGTAAGCGTAATGGGTAAAGTTCGAAACAAGATGTTCCAACAGAACTACTTGTCCACAAACAATAAGAGAACTTGTAACAATCAGCGTGTTGCTAGAGAAATAGGAAAGACTGGACACGTACGTTCCAATTCGAGAGTGCACCACAATAACCCGTGTTTCTTTCATGTTCCTAATCGCCACCGACTTTAATTTCTATCAATTTCTTCACACGATAAATTCAAAATAAAATCTAAGGCTCATTTTAGAGTTTAACAAATGAAAATGGTAGTGATTTTGAATTTTTGTAACCACATAATTGAGTATAAAAGTAGGAGAGTTTTCAATCCAAGATTCATGTTACCAACATGTTACCGAGATCGAGACAATTCCAAAGGTTAAGTGGTTTGTGTCCGTGCTAAGTTTCTAGAATTCTCTTAATCACGCCATAATATTATGCCATCATCAAGAGCATTCTAGAAACTTAGCATGGACATGAAGTGAGTCAGCTGAAAAAAAATTCCCAAAATAAAATAGTTTATCCAAAAAAAAGTTCTTTTGTGTAGATAAGTAAGGGGATTTCTAATCTAAGATTTCTGTTACGGACATGTTACGGACATGGAAATAATTCCACAGCTTAAGTGGTTTGTGTCCGTGCTAAGTTTCTAGAATCCTCTGAATGACGCTATAATATTATACCATCATCAAGAGCATTCTAGAAACTTAACACGGACATGAAGTGAGTCAGTTGAAAAAAATTCCCAAAAATAATATAGTTTATCCAAAAAAAAGTTCTTTTGAGTAGATAAGTAAGGGGATTTCTAATCTAAGATTTCTGTTACCGACATGTTACGGAAATCGAAATAATTCCACAGCTCAAGTGGTTTGTGTCCGTGCTAAGTTTCCAGAATGTTCTTGATGACGTCATAAAATTATAATGTCATCAAGAGCATTCTAGAAACTTAGCATGGACACAAACCATATGTGGAATAGCTTAGATGTCGATAACATGTAAGTCACGGGAATCTTGTACCAGAAACCTCCTTACTTATCTAATATTACTTACTTATTTACTATTCTAATATGTTTTGTTTGGTGAAAGTTATTTCTTTTCAATTAAAAAGTAAATTTAATGGAAAATTAATAATTTTTTATTGATTATGTAATTATTTTGTTGCAAATTAGTCTTTTCTGGTTCAATTTAAATTTTCGAGAAAAATATGGAACTTTTTTTTAGTTAAGATATCAACTATTATATTTGTTGTTGAAAATTAATCTTTATAGGGTAAAAATTAATATCCTTGTTTGAAATTGTAACTACTTCCAACAAAGTTAATCTTCTTAACTTGACACTAAACTATATGCTTAAAAATTTATATACTCAGGTTGAAAATTCAACTGTTTTATAGAAGATTCGTCTTTTTGTGTTGACAATTTTACAATTTCATTTAAATTTCATATATATTTGTTACGAATACTTATACAGTTCTGTAGAAAATTCGTATTTTTAACTGAAAAAATTATTTTAAATTATATTTTAATTGAAAATTGCTCTTCTGCAGATAAAAAATTCAACGATAGAGTAAAAAATTGTTAAAAAGAAAATAATATAAATAAAAAATTTATCAAATAAAATTCGGACTAACATCATGAGCATGTATTTAAACTATTTATTTAACAATTCACGCATTTTGTTTAAAATTCGTCTTTTCTGGTTGAAATCTGAATATTTAATTTATTTGATTTGAACATTCATATTTTTTGGTTAAAAATGCATCTGTTTGGTTGTAAATTCAACTAAAATTATGAAATAATAGTGTCTTTTGTTTAATTTTTTTCGAATCAGCAAAATAGTGCCATCGCTAAAAAAAGTGTTCAGTTATTTGAAGGCGAAATGATCCCTCCCCCTTATCGCGACCTTCAGGTTATTTTTTTCAAGCGACGTTCACTGGCTGTCTCGGCTTTGTGCCGATGCGCGCACTATTAGCAACTTTTTCAACTGCGCATGCGCTGAAAAGCGCGGGTCGATTTGAAATAAATATGTACACAATTTAAACCAACCAGGGCCTTCCCGCTCTTCGGGCCTCTTTTTTATTGGTCAGCCACTCACGCGAAAGAGAGCGTACAAGGACCGTGGTGGGAGGTGACGGAACCGCGCAATATCAAACAACCGTGTATGGGGTGCTTCAAATGGGAAAACTTTCAAATAGACTCGATTTTAAATAGGCGAGCTTTCACTGTATTTTACAATTATAATACGGAGATTTTTTTACCAAAAATCCGGTAATAAAATTTCTTAAAAGCTCCTTTACCAGACTTACAACCAATTTAGCCGTTAATTACGATTCTGAATTTTGTCTGCATAGTTCTCGCGTACTTTGGGCTGCAGGTCTCTAGTCTGGACTTAGCAGACTCTAATGGCCTGAAGTATAAGGAGCTAACAGCATTAGCACGACAGACACTGAAGCTTTGAGAAACAATTTGCTTCAAGGAGCGAGGAGTCTTTCAGCTCAATATTTAATATATAGTTCCTGTAATAAACATCTGCCCGTTGTCTAAGACGCGCGGTTTTTGGTTCTCGTCCTTCGCGCTCGATTATACTTTATTTACAGAACGCGGCCCGCTCAGTCTTTCAACTTTCCCGAAATTTGTTTACAGACCTTTTAAAATGAAAAGCCACAGCATAAAAAATTTTAATTCGATGGTTGTGAATTCTCTTTCGTTAAAGCTCTTTACGATTTAGAAAACACATTCTCACCACGTACCTCTTGCTTCGGACTGGATTTTGTCAAATATGTGAACTTTTCTACATTATTTTCGAACTATTACATCACATGTATATTACATTTGTTTCTATAAATTAAATATTAAATAAAAATAATTCTTCATTTGTAAATGGAGCTTCACATTACTGTATTAAACTATTTTGTCAAAATTCGTTCTTTTTTGTTTAATTCTATTGTATTTTATTTTAAAAATGTATACTTTTTGCTTCAAAAATCAACAAATACATTTTTTGTTCTAAATTCATCGTTTCTGAATGAAAATTTAATTACTTGATTGAGGGTTGTTAAAAATTCATAATTTTTATTGAAAATTCATCTCCTTGGTTGAAAAATAAACTATTTTGTTAATAATTCGTTTCTTTCCTGGATAGAAAATTCAATTTTTCCTTTGAAAATGTAAGTATTGAATTTGTAACTTTAACTATTTTGTTGAAAATTCATTTTTTTCTTTGCTTCTACTTAACTTTGCTCAAACTTAAACCTTTAACTAGGTTCTGTTGACATTTTTTTTGCGGAAAATTAATTTTTTACTGAAAATGTAACTATTCAATATTTGATTGAAAACTAATCTTGTTTAGTTGAAGATTTTGACTTTTTTGGTAGAAATTAATCTTCTGGGTTGAAAATTAATCTTTTTGTTGGAAATTTAATTATGTTACTTAAAAACGAATAATTTTGGTTTCAAATTTAACTATTCAAGTTGACGATTCATAATTTTAGTTGAAAATTCGTCGCTTTGGTTGAAACTGAATATTTTAAATAAAAATTTGGAAAATTCTATTATTTTTTTAACCATTTATCTTTTTAATTTTAAATCCATGTATGTATTTGTCTATAAAATTCATCTTCTTTGGTAAAAGTGAATTTTCTATTCCATTTTTGGTTGCACCTTGATCTTTTTTAGTTTAAAATTCAGTTGTTTAGTTCAAAATTTGTCTTTTTGTATTTGCTAAGGTTGGTTGAAAATTTAACTTTTTTGTTACAAAATCATATAAATTAAGTTTCCTATTTAAAAATTAATCGTCCTGTTGGAAGATATATTTTTTAAATTAAAAATTCAAGTATTGCAAATTAATGTTGATCATTTTAGTAATTAATTCATATTTTTGGTTGAAAATAAAACTACATAGTTAAAAGTCGAATTAAATTTGTTTTTAAAATTTAACTATTCTCATTTTGATTGAATACATTTTTTTATTTAAAAATTCGTCTATTTGTTTGAAAATTCATCTTATTCTGATTAAAATTCAACTGTTTGATTAGGAATTAATGTAGTATTTTGAAAAATTAATTCTTTGGTAGAAAATGTAATCTTTTCGATTAAAAATGTACTATTTGGTTAAAAATTCATCGATATGTTTGAAAATCCAAATTTCTACTTGAAAAGTTAAAAACCTTAAGCGTTTAAAATTAATTTAATATAGGACCCACATTATTTTGAATAAATATGCACTGAATTTTAAGTGTAAGTGGATAAAATAAAAATTTGTTTAAATTATTCAAATTCATGGACTTTAGAGACAATTTCAAGAAATAATTATTTATCGTTTCGGTATTATTTAATTATTTAATTATTCCATCGTGTCAATTTATTTATAATTTATAATAATTTGTGTAATTAATAAAAGTGTACATCCTATAAAAAAATTATTATTAAACATTTTATTGCAACTTGTGTCTTTTTCCATAAATTCAATTTTCTTACTTTAAATGTTATTTTTTACGATTTTAACTAAAACTACACATTCTAGCGTAAAGTTCGAAAAAAATTAGTAGAAATGTTTAAGCGAAAAGTTTTGTTAAATAAAATGTTATTGTAGCTTGTGTCGTTTTTACAAAAAGTTATTCTTTTTATTTTTAATGTATTTTATATCAAAAGTTATAACAAATTTGCAGATATTATTTGTTTAAAATACTTTTTTTATCATTTTTTTCGCCTGTTGCGTGGTGTTTCGAAATATTAACATTTTTTAATGCTATTTTTAACATTAAAACAAAATATATGCATATCATCAAAAAACGATTAATTACGAATTTATAGATCTTTTTTGCATTTGCAACTGTTGTCAATTACTATTTTTCGAACTTTTTGTCGTTTTTCAACAATTAAATTTTTTAATGTTAACGTCATTTTTCACGATGAAAAAATTAAAATCTGATTTTATGGTCAAAAGCTCGTTTTCTGGTGATTTTTCGTTTTATCACGGTGAATAATTACGACCATACAATTGAAAATATTATAAAGTTTCTCGTTTTTCAGATTTTAACAACAATTTTTAACAACAATTTAATGACATTTTTTATATCCAATAATTTTTTGCTGTTGATTTTATTGAAGTGAGCTCAATTCCGAGTATTGTGAGATTTTTTATTAGAAATAGTTGAAATTTTATTGCTATATCGATTTTTAAGCTAATTTAAGTTTGATTTTTAATAAAATAATTAAAACCAAAAATAACCAAAAAAGGTGCATTTTCTAGGAAATAATTGAACTTTTTAGAAGAAAGTTTAATTCTTAACAAAAGACCTCAAATTTAAATCCTACAAAACGAATTTTTTGCCTAAATAGACGAATGTTCAATAAAACATTCGAATTTTTAGCAAAGAGCTGAATTCTGGACGAAAAATTAAAAAGTTGATATTTCAACCAGAAAAAAAGAAATTTCAACCAAACCAAGATTTAAAATTTCATACACAAAAATTGAATTTCTAAACAAATAGTTTTTTAAAAATTCAACAAAATAGTAAACTTTTAAACTAAAATGATAAATTTAAAAACCACAAAATTTATTGTTTAACAAAGTACAAACCAGGTGAATTTCCAACCCTAAAACATTAATTTTATACGAAAAGGGCGAATTTTAAACAAAACGATTTAATTTTCAATCAAAGAGACGAATTTCCAATTAAATTTGCGAATCTTCGAAAAACATAATTTTTAACAAATCAGTTCAGCTATCAATCCAAGAATTAAATTTTTTAACCAAAAAATTTAATTTCCAACAAATAAAGATTTTTTAGTCCAAAAAATAAAAAAAAATTATATAAATTACTGAACATTCAAGAAGTAACTAAAAAGGTCAATTTAAAAAAATGAGAATGTTAATTTTTAGGTTAAAAATTAATTTCACAAAAAAAAACTAATTTTCAATAAAATATTTACATTTTTAGCTCAAGAGATGAATCTTTAAACAAGAAAATTAAGTTTGAAGAATTTTTATCCAAAAATGGAATAGATTCATTTTCGGTTAAGAAATGAATTTGTTAACAACAAAAAATGAGTTTTCAACAATGTAATTGAACTTTCAACAAAATAAAAAATTGAAATTAAAAATAAAAATATAATTTTTTTAATCTTGCAATATTTGTTTAAAAATCCCTGACTTTCCCCGAATTATAAAATACCCTGGCTATTCCTGGATTTTCAGATGTTTCCTGAATCATTACACATGGAATTCAACTTAATTACAAAATTATTTTTAGCACAAAATTATTAAATATAAACCAGTTCTAATGAAATTCGGTAAATAGTTCAATTACAAACTAAAAAGGTCAAATTTAAAGAAAAAATGGAATAGGAAAATTTTTAAATGATTTTCGATTTTCCAAAAAAGAAAAAAATGTTAATCAAAGACATTTTCTACTAATAAAATGATTTTTTAATAAAATAGTTCAACTTTTAACCAAGTTATTTAATTTTCAATCAGAAAAATTAATTTTCTACCAAAAAAGACACAACAAATAGGAGTAATATCAAACAATAATAGAATCGTTAAATTGTTAATTAAAAAAATTAATTTTCAACCAAAATAAATTCAAAATAAATAGTTATTTTTTCAGCTACTGAAAAATTAAATTTATAAAAAATGCATTCTCAATTAAAAATTTAGTAGTTGAAATTATCAATTAAAACGATTAATTTTCCATCCGAAAAAAAATAATTCGAATTTTAGAAAAAAGATTAATTTTTAAAAAAAGAAAGCTAATTTTCAACAAAATAATTTAATCTTCAATCAATAGATTGAATTTATAACAGCATTAGATTCACTTTGAAACAAGCAGTTTAATTTTTTAACCGAAATAAAGACATTTTTAATTAAAAAGGAAATAGCTGACTTTTCGAATAAAAACTATCAATTTTCAGTCGAAAATTGAATAGTTCAATTTTTAGTTTTGAAAGCTAATCTTGAATTTGAAAAAAAGAATAATTTTGAAAACAGAATAGTTTAGTTTTTAGTTTAAAAAATTAATAAAAAAATAAAAAATATATATTAAATATTAGAAAAATATATTTAAAATACAACGAATTTTAAACAAAATAAATGAATCCTAAATCAAATAGTAGAATCTTTAACCAAAAGAGATGAATTTAAAGAAAATATATAAAAGTAGACTTTCCAACCGAAAAACAACGAAAAAATATTCTGTAAAATCGAAATCACCATTTACAGATAATTTTAATCCTTAATTAAATTAAAATAATTTTAATCCCCAATCCCTGGCCACAAACTAGAACAGGCTAGGTTGCGGATTGCAATAAAATTGTAATTTTTCCGTTTAAATAAAAAATAAAAACTGTCTCTCGAGATACTGAGTTTCTTAATAAAAATAAAAAATCGTTGATCTGAAAAAGTGAACCGTGTAAATAGTCCATGAATTTTAAAGTTAAAATTTATCAGGTTTTTAAAATCCGTTTCGGGTAGCGACTGAAAATCGAATTTTAAATTTGTCACAAAAATAAAAATACGCCTGAGATGCGAGGAAGCTTAATAAGAATAACAAATGTTTGATACAAAATAATTCTTCTGTTCTGAAAAAAATAAAAAATTTAGCGAGAGAGAATCGCACTGAGATACAATATTATCGATGAAAGGACTATAAAAAGAAGAATTTTTTAAACTTAAGAAAAGGAAGTAATTTAAAAAAGATCCACTTTTTATTTTGGACGATTTACTCGGAATCAGTTCAATATTTTTAATTAAAATAATTAAAAATAGTTTTAATTTCTACTGAAAATGGCGATTTTACATTTTTCGTCGCAATCCGCAGCCGAGCCTGTTTCAATAAATGGCCAGAGTCACTTTAAGATTGTCAGCTGACACGGGATTTTTGAATCTGTAAATAAACTACTTGAATTTCAAAATAACAATGTAAAGAGAGGAAACCTACATTAGAAGCAAGATACCGGAAGAGGAAGTTTCTCCTCGTTATTAATGACTATCACCGCTGTTCATTACACTCGATTCGAACTTCAAACTCCACTCGACAATGTAGAATTTACGAGTCGATAGAGTGATGCGAGTAATGCTTCCTGTTAATTACACATCTGTTGGCCATGTAGGACTCTATAATAGGGCAGTCCAAATATCAGGGTGGCAGTTTTAATCAAAGAAAAAATTCCCGGTCATTTCCAGGTTCACACGAATTTTTCATGATCATTGAAATTTAAAAAAAACTGCTGGCTGCGCGGGCACAATCTCATGGCGCGCGGATCACAAGTTTGAGCGCGACTGGGGTGCGCGACTTTTGGTTCTCGTGGTGCGCGCTCGATACTATATTTGGTGATGATTGTGAATTCTCTTTTGTTAAAGCTCCTTCGGCTTTAACGACCACATTCTGATCACGCATCTCATTCTTTGCACTTGATTTTTTAGAAAATGAGAACTTTTTCAGTGTGACCAAATGAGAATGTAAAGATTGAACACTAAATCTAAAAATTGCTCCACTGGATGTTTAAAAGTTGTTTCATTCAAAAATGTTGTAGTCAAATGCTGAATAATTTCCAAGTATTAAAAATAGTTTTTTTCAAATTAAATACCGTTAAACTGCCAAATTTCAAATTTAAAACTTTAATAAATTATAGAGTTGAAAAATTGAGATTCAGTTCCAAAAATATAAATCCACGTTATCATTTTCAATACCTTAAATTGAAGAATCAATCAATCAATTAAAAATTTTGCAAATGAAACCATTTTAAGCAATTTTAAAGCCATCATTTAAATTTTTTCTCGAAAATTTTCCGTTTTAACAAAGAATGGGAAGCTTTTGTATAATTGCCTGTTCCAAATCATAATTTTAACTTTTTTTTAAATATCCAGTTTCAATTTATAATTAGAATTCATTCTATTAAAAAAAGTATCTGCTCCAGTTTGGACTTTATTTAAATTTAAAAATTCCCTTTCCCAAGAAAAATTATAATTCTTTTGGACGAATACCAGTTTTAACTCAGAATTGTTTAAATTTTGAAAATTCCGTTTTTCAACTCAGAATTAGAATTCTTTTGAAAAATTTCCTTTTCGAAAATTTCCAATACTAGCTCGAAATTTTGTAAAATTTAAAAATAATTCTATTCAAATTAAAACTTAAATTATTTTCATTTTAAATAGTTTAAAAATTCTTCAAATGCTTCGAAATTTTATTTAAAGTTCTTGAAACGTCTACATGTCGTTTTAAATGTGTTCAAATTTATAAATACTATTAAAAGTTTTGCAAACCTTCTAAACATCTTTTAAAATCATTCGCATTTCAAATAATTTTTCAAAAGAAAAAATGATTTTCAATTTTCCTGTTAATTTAAAAAAAAAATTATTATTATTTTGAAGCCTATTAAAATTCTTAAAATGCTTCTAATTTTTTTTTCGAAATTTTCCAAAATCTGCATTTTCTTTTAAAGTAGGCCGTGGGCTATTTGCAACCAAATTTTGGTACGAATAGCCGGATTTTTTCGGAATACGTAGACACTTCGTTTAAATTATTTCAAATAATTTCAAATTTTTAATTTATTTTTTATTTTTTCAATCCTTTTAAATATCTCTTTAACTTACTTGAATTTTTTCTAAAAATATAACAATAAAATTGTAACGTTTAAAGTTTAGTTTTTCTTTTGGATCAGTATGGAATATTTAATTCATAATTACTAATTTTAAATGAAAAGTCAGATATTTATAAATATTAAGTAATTGTTCTTTTTCTTAATGAAAAATTTTAAAATTGCATGGTTTAACAATGGAATATTTTAGACTGAAATTCAATAAGAACCTTTAATTATAAATATATTATTTTGAAGTTATTTCAAAACTAAAAATACTTTATAAATTTTGAATATGGCGCTCACATTTGTTTAAAACTTTTTATTTGAAACAATTTAATTTAGAACGATAAAATCTGGAAATTATAAAATTGTGAAGTAATGCCGAATCGTTTTGTACAATCAATTATTATTTATTTTTTAAGTCTGAAAGTTCATTTTAATTCTGAAAATCGTTAATTAATTTATATTCACAGTTTATCAACTAAAAATGTTTTTTATTGAAAATCTTTGATTTCAAACGCTGCTAATTTTTAAGAATTTTTTAAGTGTTTAAAACTAAATTTTAAAATTCTTTTAATTCAAATTCACGCTTAAAAATATCAAATGGAAAATTTTTAAGTGAAAGATTGTTAAATTATGTATTATAAACTGAATGATATTATAATTGAATAAGATCGAAATTTAACTAATTATTTTAAAACGGTTGAAATCAAAGTTGGACGGATTTTTTTTTCTTAAAATTTGTAATATTTCCGGTCAAAAAATAAATTCACGAGGATTTCCCGGTTTTCCCGATCACATAAAATTCCCCATCATTTTACGATTTTCCCGGTTTGGCGGTTCAGCGGCAAACCGAAAATATGCATTGGAATTTTTTTCTCTCGAATTTGAATGCAATTAATTGAGTTTAGCGAACATAATTGTTTAAAAAAAATTTTATTATTTTTAATAATATTTTCTCCGAAAAATGCTAGAATGTGGAACATTTTCTGAAATATTCAACTTCTTGTCCGCTTTTTACTTAGTGAGATAATAATTAATTTAAATTAAGGAGCGTAATTGTTTAAGCAAAATAATAATTATTTATAACTATCCTCTCTTTGATTAACGATAGAGAGTTGCGAGTTTTTCTGATTTTCAGCTTTTCCTTGACTTTTTAGTGAGGAACAAATAAAAAATATGAATATTAATATTAATTTAAACAAAATGCCTCTCAGGAACCACTTTAAGAAAAATTGCCTTCGACATGATCCATATAGAAAATTTGAAAAGTATTTTCGATATATTTTTTATTTCAGAAAAACATAATTACAAAAAAAGAAAGAGATTGTTTAAAGCAAACTTAAAAATTGTAGAAAAAACTGCAACATTATGTAGACCAAATATTATTCGAAATAACAGAAAATTGGATAACAAGTGGAAAGTTAAAAAAAACCTGCCAATTTTTATCATTATTCTAACACAATCTTATAAATAATAAAAATAAATATTTTAAACAATTATTTGTGTTAAATTTAATTGATTGTCGCCTCACTCTAAATATAAAGTTTGAAAATAAGTTGAAAAATTCAGTAAAAATCAAAACCCTGTAACATTATGTGAAGAAAGTATTATTAAAAATAATATTAAATTGTTCAAACAATTAATTTTGTCCACTTTAATTAATTATTTAAGTGCATCTAATTGAAAATTGGAGAAAAAGTATAAAATTGAAAAAACGCAATTTTGTTGCATTATTCTAAGAGAATATTATTAAAAATAGTAATAAATTTTTTAAACAATTATTTTTTGTTAAATTAATGAAGTATTCCCTAACTCTAATTGGAAATTGGACATAAAGAGAAAAATGGCTGAAACACCGTCAATTTTGTAGAACTATTCTGAGAGAATATTATTAACAATAATAATAAATTTGTTAAAGAATTATTTTCATTAACATTAATTAAGCTTTAGCTCACTCTAATTGAAAATTGCATAAAAATGAAAAATGTTGAAGAAACTGCAGCTTCTTAGCATTGTTCTGAGGGATTATTATTAAAATGTTAATAAATTGTTTAAATAATTATTTTTGTTAACATTAATTAGGTATTACCTCACTTTAATTGAAAGTTGCAGAAAAGTGGAATATGTCGAAAAAACTGCAATTTTGTAGCATTATTCTGACAGAATATGAATAAAAATAGTAATGAATTGTTTAAACAACTATGTTCGTTAAAATAAATGAGGTATTACCTCCGCCTAATTAAAAATTGGACAAAGAAGTGAATTTGAAAAACAAAATGCAATTTTGTAGCATTATTTTAAGAGAATATTATTAAAAATAGTAATAAATTATTTGAACAACTATGTTGGTTAATAATAATGAGGTATTACCTGATTCCAATTGAGAATTCACCAAAAAGTTAAAGATTTTTTTAAAAGTTGCAATTTGAAGCATTATTCTAAAAGAATATTATTAACAGTAGTAATAAATTCTTTAAACAATTAGGTTTGCTAAAATTAATTATTACATCACTATAATTGAAATTGCTAAAAACTATAACTAATTATTTAAAAAATTAACTTAAACATATAATTATCGGTATAACGTAGTATTATATTTATTATAAAAACTTTGCATTAAAAAAATGCAAAAACAAATCATAATTAGAGCCAAAACCTCGCAAAGCTCAGTTTTTCACTTATGTGTTTTTTTCACCCTATCAAGCAGACTTATAGGGGTGATATTTAAAAAGTAATATTTTATTCGTATTCTCTGGCTAATTGTGAAGCGAACAGTTGAGTTTCAAGTCGATTAAGCTATTATTGACGTTTCTCAATCAAATTTAAAAGAACGTATACCTTTTATAGTCCTTTTATAGTCTTTTTATAGTCTAAACTTTATAGTCTAAACTCTAAACGTTCTCTCTCTTCGCAATTGGTCTAAAGACTCGTCATCTACATCCCCACAACTGCCACGATATATTTTCTATACCTTCATTCTCTGTACTCGCATCTCCATTTGTACGGAGATTCGCAATTGCTCTTAATAACCATCTTATGTATCCCCAATAGTGCCGCGCTATCCCCACTACTGCCACATAGCCTTCTGTCAACAAGAGTTGAAAATGATTCATGATTTGAAAACGGCTATGTTACTATGCTAGTAGTAACTTTTTCTAACAGTGTTTTTAACGACATAATTCCATTGATGTATCGCTCCGTAGTGCAAATCAGGTTAAAACAGTGAACTCAGAGAAACCGCAGATCCCGACTATTAACTATTAAGAAATAATTCAAACTTGTGAAGACTTTTAAAGAATTTTGTAAAGTTTCATCTTTTAAAATATTTCAAAAATTGTAAAAAAGAATCTGAAAGATTTTAAGCAATTTTTGGAATTTTTGAGTTAAAATAAAAATTATAGGAAAAATTGAAATAATTTTTAGACATTAGAAAATTTAGAAGGCCTGAAAAATTAAAAAAAAAAGAAATTCCCCATATTCGTGTGAACATTTTTAATAATTTTTTATTTTGAAAAATGAACTGTAAGAAAAAATTAAAAAGGGTTTTTAAACGCTTCAAACGATTTCCTACATTTTCGTAATAGAGCTTAGAAGAGCTTAAAGGAAAATGGTTTATTTCGGTAAAATTACAAAATAAAAACAAATAAAAAAATCAAGTAAATTGAAGAAATATTTAGTAGAATAGAAAAGATTTAAAATAAATTTTAAGCTTTAAAAGATGGTTAGAAATGCCAATTTTTAAAGATTTCAAAACTAAACTTTAAGAGTTTTGAAATAATTTGGAAAGTTTTCAAGAGAATAAACAAATTTTATTAAAATTTCTGGAAAAATTTGGAAGCTTATAAAGTAATTTTTTTTAAATTCTGAACGATATTTGAAAATTTTGAAAGACATTCGGGTCAGTTGTATTTGAAAATTGGGAAACATTTTCAAAAATTTATCAAATATTTCTTGATTCCTACATCTTTTAAAAAGATTCGAATTTTTCATAATATTTTGTAAAATCCTATAAAATAAAAAAGTTCTTTAAAATCCTCCAGGTTATTTCCAACACATCTAAACTATTAAAAAATCTTTTTTCTTTAATTTTTTCAAGAATATTATGAAAATTAAATTTATATAAATTTAAAAACAAACTGATAATACTTATTTTTTGTTCTCAATTATCAGAATTTAATTTCAACCGGGATTTATTATAACACTCGAAAAAGAATTTTCGATTAATTTGAGTGCTGCCAAAGATAAAAAATATTCGTTAATGGCCATTCTTTAGGATTGACTATACAAATGTTAAAATATTTTAGCTTCGTTAAAAAGTCTATTTGAATTTAATAATTTTTGTATTTACAAGTCGGTCTCGCTGTCGGTGAATTTTAGTTTCAGGTATTTTTAAATTCGGGATTTTATTTTTTGTCAATGAAAAATCTTGTCGTTATTAGAAATTTGCGAAGGTTTATAATTCGATAATAATGTATATTTTCGGAAATTTT
>JAWWLR010000148.1:31267437-31277685 GCA_035041075.1 Acraspis erinacei | reverse complement strand
TGTAGTGAGATTCTCAGAGCCGATTTATAATACCGTTAACCGGCGCCAGAAATTAAAATTAATCAAGTAATCAGGTAGTATCAAAGTATTATGCATAGGTAAATAATAGTGCATAAGGTAAACTAATTTATGCATTTAATAATATGTTAAAAAGTATTAATATTATACCAAGAATTAATAACGCTCTATTACAACAGAAATAAAAAAAATGTACCTACTTTCTCGATCTTTCACTTTTTTCAATTCCATGAATTTGAATTACTGAAAAATTCGCGGAATTAAGAATCCGTTGAATCTCAACTATTAGATTTTTATGTTTTACTTTGGTACAGTTTGTCTCAAAAATAGAACTTTGATATTACCTGATCACTCTACTAGTTTTTATTTTTGGCGCCGGTCAACTGTATTACGAATCGGATCTGAAAATCTCACTACAACCTGCGCGCGAGTCGCCTGGCCGTTATCGAATTGAGACGTTAATAATTTTTGGAATATCAATTCGATTGGGCTACAAATTTTCACAAAACTTTTTTGTACTTTTGCTAAAAAGTTTCTCGCTGAAAGTTTTTGGTTACTGAAAATTCGCCCGATAAACGAAACGCGAGTTGAAGTGAAAAACGAATTAAAATTGAATGCAGTAAAAATCAATTTTAGATTTTAAAAAAGCCAGTCTTTTGGCTTTAATTAGAAAACTAAAAAAGTGACAACTGTTTTCCGTGGAAAAAGGATACAAAATAAAATTATACATTTAGATATAGTCTTTAAAAATTAAAATTCGAAAATTGTGCCCTTATTCGATCCGCCAGCTCAATTGAAACTCGAATCAAGAGAAATCACAGGCAGTCCCATTGAGTAATGTTGGGTAGATAGACCGGAGAAGCGAGGGAGAGTGGGGGCAGTGGCGCGAATGGTGGATTGCTCACGGACATTGGTTTGCCTATTTCCAAATTTTCTTTAATTCTTTTGAAAAATTGTAGGGTATTTTAAAATAACCTTAGAAATATTTTTTGTTTGCTTTTAAATTAATTTTTTTTCTGAAAAAAGATATACTATCTTCATTTCACTGGGAGCAGATTTCTTTCAGAAAAAAAATTAATTTTAAATTAAAAAAAAATTACTTTCTGTCTAGCCTATAATTATATTAAATATTTTTTGTTATTTAAAGAGTGAACAAGATCGATAGATTGATTTCTATTTTCACGGTGGAGAAAAAGATATTTACACTGGTTGATGGTAACTTTCTCTGCTGATAATACAGATTCCTTTAAAATTACTCGAGTCATAAAATGTAACACCTGGCTTTAGATAGCGTGCATATCTGAAAAAAGGTTCTTCGTTCGATCTCTTTAATAGCTTAATGGAAAAGCACCCGACCATCAATCTAAAGTTCTGTGATTCATTTCCCAGTGGAGCGATGAGAATAGACCTTTTTCAGAAAAAATTTAATTTTAAGAGTTCTTTGAATTAAAATGATTTTAAGGGATTTTAAAATCTCTCGAGGTATCTTGACAAATCTTTCGGAATTTAAGGAAATGTCAAATTTCATGTAATTCCACAGAATTTTCTAAGATTGTAATAGATTTCAAAGAATTTGTTTACAAGAGTTTAGGTATTTCCTTGGATTTCAAAGAGTCTTGAAAATTTTAAGGTATTATCGAAGATTTTAAGTATTTGAAAGATTTTAGGATATTTTAAAATATTTCAAGGGATTTTTAATTAATTTCAATGATTTAAAGGGATTTCGGAAATGTAATAGATTTTATTGTATTTTTAAAAATTCAAAGAAATTTCCAAAAAATCTGAAAAAATCTACGGAATTTCAAAATATTTGAAATACCTTGTGCTGTTTTTAATAGATAACTATAATTTAAACTTGAAGCCATTTCAAAATACTTGAAAGATTTAAGGATATTTTTTAAATTTCAAGAAATTTTCAAAAAGCTTTGAAAAACTTTAAGGGTTTTCTAAAGATTAAAAATATTTTAGGCTATTTTGAAATATTTGCATGGGCTTACAAAAATATCAAGGTACTTCCAAGGATTTTAATTAATTTGAGGGATTTATATGAATTTTCATTCAAATAAAATTCACAAGTTTTTAAAAAACTTAAGTTGTGCGGGCGTTTTTCATCGAAAATTATTGTTTTAAAGATTTCAAGAAATTTTTAATAAAATTAAATTTGAAGGAATTTTAAAGGTTCTTAAAGATTTAGGGTATTTTTTAAATTGAAAGGAAGTTTCAATCGATTTCAGTAATTTAAAATGATCCGAAAGGATTTTAAAGATTTTAGGATAGTTTAAAAGATTCCAAGAAGATATTTAAAAATATTCTTATGGATTTTTTCAGATTTTCAAGGATTTGATTGATTTTTTTCATGTAATTTCAGAGTATTTGATAATACTTTAGTGGATGTCGAAGAATTTCTTTACAATAATTAAGGGATTTCATAGGATTTCAAGGAATTTCAAATATTTTAAGGCATTTCTAAGATTATAAAGAATGTTGAAGATTTTTTTTAATGTACCCTGCATATAGGATAGCCGAAAATATAAATTCATGAGATCATAATTATTCACCGAATATTTTGAAGCCATTGAATTTGAGACACAGATGATAAACACATACCTGAAACAAACAAAAAAAGCAGTTTATGGAAACAAAGTATAAACAGTATATATTTAATTTTTACAAAATACAAATTTTTCTTGGTTTCCCTCAGCTGATATTTTTATTTTAAAACGAAAGGAAGATTTTCGAAAAGGTTCTCCACCTCTTCGATTAAAATTGGGAAATCTCATAAAAGTAATCAATGAACGTTATAAAAATATACGATCGAAATATTTTTCTAAACTGACGCAGATTAAAATTCCATAAGAGTTCGGGAATTTACGTAAAATTATAAATTTTTTCCTGACAAAATTTAGGCAAAATTCAGAAAAGTTCCGAAATATCCCTAAAAGTTAGGGAATTTTTCGTACGACACAAAAGTGGAAACTTTCCTTACAGTTACGGAATTTCTTCCTAAAATAAAGTATGAAAATTTTTGGGCAAATTCGGGAATTCATCGAAAAGTTAGGGAATTTGTTTTAAAAAATTTGAATTAAACTCATATTTTTTTCTTTCTTTCAGCATCGACATTTCTTGAAATCTGAATTGTTTATTCAAAAAAATTATCTGCTTTAGGCAGTTTTTTAGTATCAAATATTTATTATTCTTATTTAGTATCCTCATACTTCAAGAGCAACTTTATATTTTTCCAAAAACTTGAAAATTCGATTCTTAATTTCTACTGAGTGCCGATTTTTAAAAACTGTGAAACTGTAACCTTAACATTTTTTTGACAATTTACTCTGAATCAGCTAACTTTTTATAACAAATCTGTTTCACCCGCATTCAGAACTTCAATCTTCCGGGAGTAAATTTTTATTAAAATTGAAACTGACGACTTATTATTTTTAAAGCAATCCGCAGAAGAGCATCTTGCGATTTGTGGTCAGTGTCAGTTTCAGATTTTTCACTGACACATCCATTTCTTCGAAACTGGATAAATTTTTCTGATCAAATTTGTGCGGGTTTGATTCAGAAACACAAGATGCTCTTTCAGAGAGTGTAATTTTCAACAGAATATTACTTTAATTTAACGCATGAGTAAATGATGTTTATTATAAGAAACTGTACGCCACTCTTTCGAAGCGCGTACAATTTTGAAAAATAGTTTTACTTTTAATCAGTATAGAAGTAAATCCTAATACAAAAATATCTGGATATAAGAACATAACTAATTTATTACTTAAAAAATTTTCTAACACTTTTTTAATTTATGAGCAGGTCAGAGGAAATAACTTATATTTAAGGTAGTCCTTTTGATCGTAAAATGAAAATTTCCATTCAATTAGTAGAATTATTAAGAAATATTTCCTATGCAAGTATAATATAATTTCCGAAAAGGATCAAAGATTTCCCATTTTTATATGGTTTTGTTCATTCCCTAACATTTTGGTATTACTTTCGAATTTTTCAGAACAAGTTCCGACTCATAGCGATTTTTTTCCAACCGAAGAATACATACAACATTCATACAAAAACATCCATCAATCATTCTTTCAACAGTTGAAAAATGATGATATGACCCACTTTATGCTTATTGAGGTGGAAAGGGTCGTAATGTAGAGTAATGGGACGTATGAATGTGTCAACAAATTGTTTGGGCCAGTCGTATTTGCTGACGAGTTTGGAGATCCTTGATCTTTGATCTTTGGTATTGATCTGGTAGCAAGGGAAGGGAGGCCGCGATACTAATCCAGCAGCGTAGGATAGGAAATCGCGGTATTAATCGAGCAACGAGGGAAGATGACTATAGTATTAATCCTGTAGTGAGAGAAGTGATACCATGGTGTTAATACGTGAGCGAGGAATGAGAGGCCGCATGAATAATCCAGAAGCCGCGTTCAGGAACCTGTAGTGTTAATTCAGCAATGAGGAAAGCGATACCGCGATATTAATCCAGCAGTTTGGGACAGAAGGCCGCGGTATTATTCGAGCAACGAGAGAAGAAGACTACAGAATTAATACTCTAGATAAAGAAGAGAGGATAGGAAGGGATAGGAAGGGATAGGAAGGGATAGGAAGCCTCAATTCTAATTCAGCAGCGAGGGAAGGAAGGCCACGGTTTTAATCCAGCAGGGAGAAATGGGCGCCACGGTATTAATGCATCAAAGAAGGGCGAGAGGCCACAGTATCATTCGTGCAGTGTGGGAAGGGAGGCCGCTGTATTAATCCATCAGCGATACAAGGGAGGACGCTTTTTCAATCCAGTTGCATGGGAAGGAAGGCCATTGTATTACCATAGCAGCAAGGAAAGGGATGGCGCGGTATTAATCTAGCAGCGTGGGATAGGAATGCGCGTTATCATTCGTGCAGCGTGGGAAGGGAGGCTGCGGTATTAATCCAGAAGCGTAGGATAGGAATCCGCGTTATATTATTCCAGCAGCGAGGAAACGGAGGCCGCGGTATTAATCCAGCAGCGTGGGATAGGAAGCCGCGGTATTGATCCAGATGCGTGGGATAGAATGGTACGGTATTAGTCCACCAGTATTAATACAGAACCAATGAAAAGGAGGCCGTGGTATTAATCCAGAAGCAAGGGATAGGAAGCTACGGTATAGATCCCGAAACGTCGAATAGGAACCTGCGATATTATTCCAGCAACGAGGTAAGGGAAGCCGCTGTATTAATCCAGACGCATAGGAAGGAAGTCTATGGTATTAATTCAGCAGCGCGGGAAGAGAGGCCGTTCTCTTATTTTGGAAGCGTCGGGTAGGAAGCTACGGTATTAATGCATTAGAGAGGTAAGGGACGCCGCGGTATTATTCCAGAAGCATGAGATAGGAAGCCGCGGTATTAATCGAGACGCGTGGGATAGAATACCACGGTATTAGTCGAGCAGTGAGAGAAGCGTGACCGTGGTATTCATCCAGAAGCGTGGATTAGAAAGATACGGTATTAACGCAGCATCTTGGGTATGGAAGTCGCAGTAATAATACAGCACCATGGGAAGGAAGGCCGTGGTATTAATCCAGAAGAGAGGGATAGGAAGGCACGGCATTAATGCATTATCGAGGGAAGGGACGACGCGGTATTATTCCAGAAGCATGGGATAGGAAGCTGCGGTATTTATCCAGCAGCAGCGCATGAAAGGTCGCAGTAATAATCTAGCAACAGGAGAGAGGAAGGAACAATAATAATTCAGCAGCAAAGTAAAGGAGGACGTTGCATTAATCCAGAAGCGCGGGAAAAGAAGCTACAGTATTAATGCACCAGAGGGAAGGAAGGCTGTCATATTAATCCAGAAGCGTGTTATATGAAGCTACGGTATTAATCCAACAGCTTGGGAAGGAAGGCCGCTGTTTTATTCGAGCAGCGAGGGATAGAGGCCGCAGTTAATCCATTAAAGAAGGGAGAGAGGCAACGGTATTATTCCAGCCAGGTGGGAAGGGAGGCCACGCTACTAATCCAGGCGGAAGGGAAAGGAGTCTATTGTATTAATTCATCAGCGCAGAAAGGAAGGCCGCGGTATTAATCCAGCAGGGTGGCAAGGGTGGCCGTGGTATGCATCCAGAAGCATTGAATAGGAAGCTACGGTGTTCACGCAGCAGCCTGTGAATGTGGGTCATGGTATTAATCCAGAAGCGTAAGATATCAGCTACCGTATCAATGCATCAGAGAGGGAAGGGGCGCTCGGTATTAATCCACGAAGAGTGATTCAGCTGAGGTATTAATCCAACAGCGGGGGAAGAAAGGTCGCTGTAGTAATTCAGCAGCAGGGGATAGGAAGCCGCAGTATTATTTTAGCAGCGAGGGCAGGGAGACCGTTGTATTAATCCAGAAGCGCGGGGCAGAAAGCGACGGTATTAATGCAACAGAGAGGGAAGGAAGACTGTGATAATAATCCAGAAGCGTCGTATATGAAGCTGCGGTATTAATCCTGCAGCGAGAGAAGAAAGGCCGCTGTGTTATTCGAGCAGTGAGGAATGGAGACCGCGGTATTAATCCATTAACGAAGGAAGAGAAGCCACGGTATTATTCCAGCCGGGTGAGAAGGAAGGTAGGGGTATTAAGCCAGCAGCGTGGGATAGGAAGCCGCGTTATTAATCCAGCAGCGAAGGAAGGAAGGACTCGGTATTAATCCAACAGCATCGGATAGGAAGCCGCGGTATTATTCCCACAGCTAAAAGAGGAGGGCCAGGTGTCAAATCTAAGAACGCCCAGGATAGTTTTACTAAAGTATTTATTTCGCACTAGACACAGTAGGTGTTTTCCTCATTCCGAAGATTGGTAGAGACTGCATTACGCATTGCCGCAGGGCCGTTTTATAGGAGAGCAACGCAAGAGGGGAAATAGTGCTCTCTATGACACTCTCGTCCGGGTCTCTGTTCCTTTTTTTCTTTCCGGGAAGTTGGAGAGGCTAGTAGCGTTTTTAGGAGTAAGAAAGAGTTCGGAGCGAAAAAGGCCACAGACAGTCTCGAACTCTTGCCTTCCTATAACTAGTTTTAATTTCTATCGGCAAAACGATTGTCTGAAAAAGGGAATCAATGTACTGTGCTAAGATAATTAAAAAATTGATTTTATCATAATTTTACCGGATAGGCGTTCATAAAAAAGATACAACTACGGAACAAGCTAATTATACGGGAGGCTGCTTTCAATGAATTGGAGTGGACCATTATACAAACCAAACTAGGATTTTTTAAATTAACAATCTCACCGGTTCAACACAGAAAACATCAATAAGTTAGAGAAGAAAGCTGAGAGATCAGAGGTCAAGGGTGAAAGTTCATCGGTCAGAAGTTAAAGCTGCGATATCACTGTCCAAAAGTAAGAGGTCATATATCAGCAACCAGAGCTAAAAGTTCAGAGGTCAAAGATGAAAGGTGATATGTCCAAGATTATGTCAAAGGTCAGGGTGCAAAGGTTATATCTCAAATATTATATTTCAGAAACATCAGCAGCAATATTGTTCTGGGGAAATTAGTCAAATATGGCTGTTTTGAAGATTTTTTATCTGCTTGAGTAGAATCTTGATACTTTTCACAGTGGCTGGAGTAGCGTTGATTCTACGATAAGTGGTTTGAGGTAACACGAATACCCGCAGGACAGGAAGTCAACCGCAGGAGCCGACGCCATTTCGGTGCACTGTTCGGGTAATCCGTCAGCCAATCACGGACGTCCATTGCTCCATTACTCGCGCTCTAGGGATCCTCAGAGTCCTTCGCTTCTGCGGATGATTAATGCGTAACAACCGTGGTTATAAACTGACACACATCACCCGGGACGATTTTCGCTGGAGTGGAATCGAGCCGTGTCGAAATTTATGTTCTTGAAGCCCTTTCAATTAATGTTGATAGCGAGCATCTACTTTCCAGCAAGCGCGAACAATGTCATAAGATAAGCTTCAAATCCAACATTTTGAATCGATAAAACTTTTTCACTTTTATGGCAAAGTTCCTTCATACATACATACATTTACGCCTTCGCGCAACATAAAACTTTGCCATAAAATGTAACGGCCTGTGATGATAGGCCGTTTTTTATTCTCCATTTTGTTTTTTAAACTTTTTAATATTTTCTACTTTGCTGATTTTCTACCATTTTAAACTATTCTAGAAAATTCATTTTTCATTTAGAAGTTCATTTTCCCTTGACTTTTCCCTGATTTTACGATGACTAATGTTTTATTCTTTCTAAAATTTGATTGTTAAAGATCAAAATTATAATCTTTTAACAGTTTAGTATAAACTATTTTATCATTGGAATAAAATTATTTTACTCAAAAAGTGACTTTAAGAGTATTTAACAAATTCTATGCTACTAATAAGGATTCCAAATTAATTTTAACGAATTAAAAATAAATTCTTAAGACTTTAAAACAATTATAGTCAGATTCAACAGAATTCAAATAAGTTAAAAAAATTTAATCCCAAAAATTCAATTAATTTCAGTGAAATTGGAGCAAATTAAAAAGAATTGAAGGGAAATGGAAAGATTTCAATAAAATTCATAAAAATTCATTGTTATTAAAAAAATCAAGTGACTTGAAAAAAAATGATTGAAATTAACTTAAAATTTCTTGGAAGTTTTTTAAATATCCTGTTAAATTATTTAACTCTGTTAACAATTCTTCAGAATCTTGTAAAAGATCCAAAAATATTGAAAATCCTTTTAAAATATCTTGAAACTTTTTAAAGCACTTGAAAAATTCTTGCAGTTTTGAAAAAAATACTCTAAAAACTTAAAAATCCTTTGAAATTCCCTTAAATGGTCATAATTTTAAATCTATTGAAATTTTTGAAGATTTTGAAAATTCGTTACAAATTTTTAAAATAGCGTGAAATTGCATAAAATATTTGAAAGTAATTTTTTTTTAAATCCGAAATAAGTAGGGGAGAGTGGTCCTAAGTCGGCACCATAGGTTCAGCTGGCACCCTCACATTTCTCAGATATGACGCGCGTATCGGCTTAATCATTTTGTCTTACGACAGGCTGGCCGACATGGACGTAATTTACGCTACAATTTGAACTTTATTTTTCGTTTGACAGCATGAGTGGGATATCAGTTTTTCGTGCAAACGGAATTCCATTTTCTGCTTTTCTTGCGAAGCAGCTACAGGTATGTAAATGTTTGGAAAAGTGCAAACGATTAAGTGTGTCGGTTTCTATGTTCTGTGTGCTTTCGTCCGATAAAGTCGATTTCTCATTTGGGTTTGTTTCGTAGGCGAAATAACATGAAATAGTGTGAACATTTGTACTGGTCCTAAGTCGGCACTTTTTTTTGTTTTTCTTGTTATTTGGGTGTTATTTTATTTTAATGTGTTTTAATTCTATGTTATTCCTCTCGTGTTGTTTTTTTTTAGTTTCACTGTTTTTTGACAGCATGTTTCTTGGCTCTGGTAGGTGTGCCTTGATTTTCTGTGTTTTCTCATTCACTTTTCGCTGATTCTATTTTCGACAATAATCTACATTTTTTTCATTTTTTCTTTCATTTAAGTGGAAAAACTTATGTGCCGATTCAGGAACAGGGGGTGCCGGCTTAGGAACACTATTTTGAGAAATATCAAAAATCGAGTTCTTCACTTTGCGTTCCATTGCGGCCTGAAAAATTACTCGAAACTGCTCCGAACGACATAGAATTGTGGATAAAGGATCGTGAAACCTGACCAAAGGCATTATAGCACCATTAAAACCCGTTTATCCTCTTTTTCGACAAAACCTTTTCCTGTGCCGACTTAGGACCACTCTCCTCTATATATCTGAATTTAGTAGTGGTGAATTCGTGGGTTCAGCAATTGAAAGAAAAGTGGGTAAAAAAATCTGCCCGCCCCGCGGGCACATTCTCATCACGCGCTAAGCGCGCGGCTCGCTTCGCTCGAAAGTTTGAGCGCGCCTCGGGCGCGCGGGTGATGGTTCTCGCTCAGTCTTTATATATTCCCACACTTGTGTACATGCTTTGTAAAACTAAAGGTCAAAGCATCGACAGCAGTAATTTGGTGATTGTGAATTCTCTTTTGTTAAAGCTCATTCGGCTTTAAAGAAGAGATTCTCATCACGTATCTCGTGCTTCGCACTCGAATCTGTCCCTCCCATCGCATGTCAGTTCCATAAATGTATATTATTACAATGCCTAATATGAGTTGGTATTAAAACGGACGTAGTTTAATTGTCTCGTTTAAAGCAACGCGCATTCTTAGAAAA
>JAWWLR010000148.1:31239039-31252609 GCA_035041075.1 Acraspis erinacei | reverse complement strand
GCCATTCACGTGTAGATACCACAACAAGGAAGTGTAAAATGTTGCACAAATGGTTCAGGGACACGTTTCTCGATATTGCGAGAAGCCAAAGCCGTCTTGCTCTCGCCTTTATTACCCGTTGACACCGTCGAGACGTGATAAATGACGAGATTTACGATCGTCGAGACTGGACTTTGCAGAGACGTGTAGCGGATAAAATTCGCGGCAGACCAAAACCGATACGTAAACCGCGAAAAATCTGGACGGAGTCATTCGTTCAGTTTCCTGAGTCGCAAATTGAGCAGTTTGTTCCGTCTGGTGCGAGCGCAAGATCTAGTACGAGCGCAAGGTCCAGTGCCAGTGGAAGGAGGAGAAATGCGAGAGAGACAAGCAGAGGGAAAGATTAAAATAACCAGGCAACGGGAAAATAGAGAATTACAAACGACATGAGGAGAACAGGAAAGAAAAATGGAAAAACGAAGAAGAAGGAAGGGAAAAAATTTAATAAAATGAGGTTCCATTTTATAGGAAACGTCGATAGTAGGACGTACGTTACAATGATTGACGCTTTATAGCAGACGTCAGCAGTTATTGCTTCATGAAATGCTCATCATTATATCCAAGTCACATTTATTGAAAGATTAATGTCACAGAGAAAATTTATATTTTGAATAACACGTCTTTTTTTTTTAATTGTCTCTTACAATTTTTAATGAGTATGCATCAAAATGGAAAGATGATATGACTTTAGATGGATTAACTTCACGTAACGTATTAAATATTTAATGATCAATTTAATTTCAAATCATGCCAAATTTATTTTAAAAAGTCCTCAAACAGAAAAATGTATTTTCTACCAAAAGATAAATTTTCAACTAGTTGAATTAAACGAGAAAAAAATAACTTCTAAAGAAAAAGTCGAATCCTCAACCAATGAGTTGAATTGGCAATCGAGAAAATTGAATTTGAATTTTCAATTAAAAAAGATATTTAAAAAAATGGAATTATCGAATTTTCAGTTCAAAAAATTAATTTTTTTAAACGTATTTTTCTGAACAAAAAGATGAATTTTCAACCAAAGATTTTATTTAAAAAAAAATGAATCTGGAACCAAGTTGCACAACTTTCAATGAAGCAGTTGAATTTTCAACTAAAAAAAAGATTAATTTGTTTACTATTACTTAAATTTTTATCCAAAAAGGCGAATTTTTCTGCAAAAAACTTTATTTTTGAAACCGAAAATATGATTTTTCAACGTAAAAGTTTATTTTTTACCAAAAATATCAATTTTCAACTCAGAAATTAATTTTCAACCCAACAGCTTGAGTTTCTCTAAAAATTTTAATTTTCAAGACAAAAGACAAATTATCTACAAAACAGTTCAAATTTTCAACAAGCAAATATGAGTTTTAGAAAAATTTAATATTTGAACTTTAAACCAACTAGTAGATTTCTTAAACAAAAAGATGAATTCCTCAACTAAAACAGAATAATTTAAAACCAAACCGTTAAATTTTCAACCAATAAAGATATTTTTCCCCCAAAAATACAATAATTAATTTTAAAGGTTATAAAGTTTATTTTTAACAGAACAAAACGATTTTTAACCAGGTGAATTCAACCAAAAAATACGGTTCTTTGACTAAATAGTTTAATCCTTAACCCAAAAGAGTCAATTTTCAAAAACAAGAAAATACTATTTTTATAAACAAAATGAAGAATTCTCAACAAAATATACGATTTGACTACTAAATAGTTGAGTTTCAAACCTATAATGAATAAATGCTAAATGACAATAGAACAGTCCAATTTTCAGTTAACAAATTAATTTTAACAACAAAAAAGGATTTTCAACAAAAAGGTTGAATTAAAAAAAATGAATTTTTAAGAAAGTAGCTGAACTTTCAATGAAGTAGTTGATAAATCAACACAAAGAGATACTTTTTCTACTAAATAGTTTAATTTTGAACAAATTAATTATTTGAACTGAATATTAAAAAAAATAATTTGTTTACTGAAAGAAATGATTAGTTGAGTCAACTATTCAGTTAGTAAGATATGGTACTACTACTTTATTAGGTGATACTACTATTTTATTAGTTGGCACAACAATTCCATTAGTTGCAGTGACTATTCAGGTAGTAACAACTACTCAGTAAATGGCTGTCCCAACTAATAAAATAGCAGTACCATATCTTAAAAATTGAACAGTTGGACCAACTAACCATTTTTTTCAGTGTGTTTAAAAATCTTTTTTTAGTTTAAGCTTCAACTATTTTATTTGAAATTCATCTTTCTTGATTGCCAATTCACCTAATTGGTTGAGGATTAAACTTTTTTTAATAATTTGTCTTTTGGCAACTATTTTGAAAAAGAAAACTTTTTTGGATAAAAATACGACTGGTTTAATAAAATTTGGTTGAAAAATGCACTACTTGTTTCAAATTTTACATCATTTTTATTGATAATTGATCTGTTTTATAGAAAATTCATCTGTTTAGTTTGAAAAATTAACAATTCGGTAGAAAATACAAAAATTGGTTAAAAATTCGTCTGTTTGGTCCCATACAACAGGATGAAAACTCGTTTTATTTCGAAATTAATTTTTTGAACTAAAAATTTGTAAATTCAATTTTTGGCTTAAGAAATCTTTCATGCTGAAAATTCAACTACTTGATTAAAATTTCTTTGTTGAAATTTCATCTATTTGGTTAACGATTCAACTATTTTGTTAAAAATACGTAATTTGGTGGAAAAGTTATCTTTCTGAATTACAAAGGAACTTTTTTTTTAATTTAAATTTCCGGATGAAAAATTCAACTCCCTTCTAAAAATATCCTTTTGTTGGCTGGAAAATTCAACTGCTTTAAAGACATTTCGTCCTTTTGGATCGAAAATTCATCTTTATGGTAAAAAATTGATATTTAAAAATGAACAAATGGGAAAATTCAACTTTAAATCAGTCATGGTATTTAAATTAATTTCATAGAAAAGAATTTACTTCCCTAATATTCCCCTATTTTCTTGAAAAATCACTCATTTTCCAGGTTTTTAAAGAATTTTGGGCTACGTTACTTTTCGGGGGGGGGGGGTGTAGCCAACTTGGGGGTGGGACAAAACTAGCCTAAAATGTTAACCTTGTTTATGCACTACCCTAAGTCTGAGATCTCTTAAAATCCCTAATATTAAAAAAAAATAACGCCTGGTTTTTTTTTAAATTTTATGAAATTAATTCTTCATTACTGAAGAAATTAGCAGAAACGTTGAAACGACGTGGAGTTTGAACGTAAATTTTAATTCTGGCCCGTTCGATAATTTATCGCGGGCTATTCGAACTCTTTACCAGCGCAATTCGTCGACGGCCATATAAAGCGACTTGGATTATTTACGAGCTGCGCGTGTCGACGGCTAATACCTTTCTCGTCTGTATCGTCCCATGGGCTGGAAACAGTGTCGTTCAATTTCAGTCTAGATTCGATTATTCAGCCCCTGACATTTTGGTACGGAGGACACGTCGCGAAACACATTTCTAATCTACTTTAACCACAAGAAACCTCAGCATTACCAAAGGCAGCCTAATTACAAATTTTATTGTTTATTTTCTTATTTCATTAACAAAAAAAGAACAATGACAAATAAATCTCTTATTTTTTGGTGCTTCGCATCAATTCCAATTAGAGTCGAATCTGGATTTAGTGTTTCCGAGAATTTACGCTGCGCTACGAGGATGGATGCGAGACGTTGCAGGGGAAATACGCGTGTTCACTCAGGCGTGACCGGACAGGCATAAAAACAGGAGAGACACACAACAGTCCCGAGACTATGAATTTATGGTCACTGTCAGCCCCAAAATCGAAACTAAATCCAGATTTAACTGTATTAAATACTAACAATATTATACGTGCACGGAAAATATTTCAGTGTTAATTAATAACATACAGACATGAAACAATATTACTTAATATTATTGAATTTAAAATAATTCGAGTTTGAATACCTAGGACTTAAAATGTTTTTATTTATACTGCAGATTTTTTTCCTTATATTAATTTTGAAAGGGTTGAAAATTCAACAGTTGAATTTTCTAGAAAATGTGTCTTCAGATAATTTAACTGTTGAATTTTACCCACGAAGATTAATTTTCTAGCAAAAAGAGGAATTTTAATTAAATAGATGAATTTTATACAAAAAAGTTCACTTATCAATTAAAAAGGAATGCATTTAAAAAAAAAAAATGGAATAGTTAAATTTTCAGTTCAAAAAATTAATTTTCAACAAAAAAGACGAATTTTTAACCTAAATTCTTATTAGTAAAATTTTATACTTAAAGGATCAATTGTAAAAAAAGAAAATTTTAATCTAATTAATTAATAAATTTATTTAGTAATTTAATCCTCAGTTTAAAAAATGAATTTTCAACAAAATAGTTTAATTTTCGAACAAAGAGGCAAATATCCAAATAAAATGATTAAGCTTTTACTAAAAAAAAATGAATTTTTAACAAAGTCTTTCAAATTTTTACCAAGTGGTTGAATTTTTAATTAAAAAAGATTAATTTTCAACCAAAAAACTAGAGGGGGTTCAATTTTTATTTAAAAATGAATTTACGACAACAAACAATTTGTCAACCGAAGAGATGAATTTCCAACTAAAATGAAGAATCTTCGACAAAAAAATGACTTTTAACTAAGTAGTTCAATTTTTAATAAAAGAAGTAGAAAGGGCCTTGAAAATTTGGAAAGTTACTTTAAAAATGTTCAGTTAATACCTTTTCGAAATTTTTAAATGTTTTATTCTTACGTTTTGAAAGATTTTCATTTTTCATTTTGAACACTATAAATTTATATTTTACCGTTTTTTCAGCAATAAAAATTTTAAAAATTTCCAATTTAAATGCTCTTAACTTGAAAATGATCGACTATTAAGTCGCAAAATTGAATAATTTTCAGTTTCCGATATGCGCTCGGCCTTTGCACTTCCCCCACATTTGCGCGCAGCTTTCCTGAAAAATAAAGGTAAAAAAATTTACAACTGTAATTTTTTGATTGTGAATTCTCTTTCGTTAAAGCTCCTTCGACTATAACGTAAACATTATCATCACATACCTCAGCCTGGGATTGCTTATTCAGATAAAAATTTATATCGATTCAAAAAATTTGTATGAAATGTAATGATTTAAAAAATAATTAATAACAAATTTATTGATCTTTTTGGCAGTAAAACTTTTGTTTATTTATTTTTTTGTACTTTGCGTCGTTTCTCCTTCTATTTACTTTTTTAATTTTTCATGTTCTTTTTAACAATTAAAACGAAAACTACGCATCCTATCAAAAAGTGATTAATAAAATGTTTGTGAATTTATTTCGGATTCACAATTTTTGTTTATTCATCTTTTATTGTATCTTGCACAGTGTGACTGCAAAATGGAATTTTGGTTTTTTAATTATTTTTTATACGATCAAAATCAAAATTTTCTGCTTCTCGAAAAAATGCAAATAGTTTTTGTCATAATCCGATACGATTTTTAAAAGGGAAAGTTTTTCTTTTCTTAACTTCTATAGTAAATTTACTAAATTTGTATCAATATTCAGAAAAGTTATATGAAAATTATAAATAAAGTGATCGTGACAAAAAAAAGGTGCGCAGTTTTCTACTGCGCACTCTTTTCTTTTCGAAAATTTAAAAAATTAAAAATCATCCTACTTCTACTTCATAAAATATTGAAAATCAAAATTTCAACCACAAGAATTCAAAAGAACTTTTTGTAATCGTAAATATCCCTCCTTAAATGACGTAAAATTTTTTTAAAAATCATCGCTTACACTTGATAAAAATATTTAAAAGTAAAAAACGATATCTTCCAATTCAGAAAAAATAACTGGAATTTCATCCCTTCGAAGTCAATAAAAATAATAAAATCAAAAAGTGGCCTTTTCCAATTCATAAAAAATTGAAGCAAAAAAATTTACTCACTTGCAATTGCATGAAAATGTAAAAAATGAAAAATCATCATTCTCCCAATTTAGAAAATATTGAAAATCGAAATTTCCACCACCCAGAACTAAACTAAAATATTGAAAATCAAAAATTACCCTCTTCCAATTAAAAAAAAATGTTAAAAAAAGTTTACACTCTGCAATTTAAAAAAAATTACCTCTGCCAATTCAGAAAATAATAAATCAAAATTTCCTCCCTTCCTCTATATGAATTTTAAGGATAAAAACATTTTCCCTCATGCAATTCAGAATAAATTGAAAACCTAAAATTTCTTCCTCCCAACTCAATAAAAATGGTAAAAATAAAAAATCATCCTGCCAATTTATAAAATATTGGAAAACAAAATTTTCTCCCTCACGTCATACAAAGATTGAAACTTTGAAATTTTCCGCTTCCAGTTCAGAAAACAATAAACAAATTTGAATCTTCACTTTAACTCCATAAAAACATTATTAATAACAAACTTATTGATCTTTCTTGGGTATACAACTTGTTTTATTAATTTTTTGTACCTTTCGTAATTTGTACAGAAAAAATGATTTTTTATGTTATTTTTCATGATTAAAACAAAAACTACGCATACTATCAAAAATTATTTGTAGTTTTTGGGAGGGGGGTTAAAACCTATTGTTTCATTTTTTTTCGTAACTTGTGTCTTTTTCCAAAAATGTTTGACTTTTCTTCTTTTTAATGTTCTTTTTACGAACAAAACAAAAAATGCGCCTCCTATAAAAAAGTGATTAACAAATTAACAAATTAACAAATTTGGGGATCTATTTTGGGGGCACGATTTTTATTCACTCATCTTTTATTTTGTCTTATATAGTTTGACCGCGAAATGGAATGTTTGATTTTTTCTTGTTTTTTTGTGGGAACAAAAATTGAATTTTCGATTTTTCAAAAAAATTCAAAAAGTCATCATAATCTTATAGGGTCTTTAAAAGGCAAAGTTTTTCTTTTCTTGATTTTTTCCTATTGTGCATTGTTTGGATTAAAATTTATATATTCTGAGTTGTAGTTTAAAATATTTAACTGCTAAAAATGCTAAAAATATTTCGACACATTAGGGATACTAAACTTTACGAAATTAGGTTTCTGAAAATTAAATTTACTAACTCTTATAGTAAATTTATTAAATCTTTATTAACATTCAGAAACGGTGTCTGAAAATTACAAATAGTTCCCTAAAATTTCTGAATGGTAAGAGAAATATAAGTGATCGTGACCGAAAAAAGTGCGCAGTTCTCTACTGCACAGTTCGCTGATGCGCACTTCTCTACTGCACAGTTCGCGGATGCGCACTTCTCTACTGCGAAGTTCGCTGCTGCGCACTTCTCTAGTGCGCAGTTCGCTACTGCGCACTTCTCGCTGCTTGATCGCGTTTGAAACAGACAAAGCATTCTGGTGTGGTCATGTGGGGCAAAGCGCTACAAAAAGTTGTTTTGAATTATAACGATGCAGTAAACCTATTTTGTTCGACATTGAATGATCTCAAGCGTGAACAGGATTCGAAATTTGAAAAAGAAGAAAAAACTGAAAAAAGTGTTGCAATCGCGATTAAAGGCAACGACCTAGAAGATCGTTTGATGCGCGAATTATCTTTGCAATAAAATAGTTACAAGACACTGCGAGCATGTGCCTCGTAAACGAACTTCTAAAAAGGTACATCAGGACCTCAAGTGCCTGGCAGCAGCTGCTGCTAATCCAGGTTTCAATTGCATAGTCAATCCGCTATTTGCGTAAAATGACGTCCTCTTGGCTAGATAGTTTATATCTGTAATTTCGAGTGGTTCCGTTGGTTAATTAATTTTAATCAAAATAATAGTAAGATTATATGTGAGCGAATTTTATATATAAATAACTGCGTATGTATCTAGGTTATTTTGTTCCTATTTGTAATGTCAGGAATTGAACATATTGGATGGAAAATGTAATTATTTTGCTTCAAACACATTTATTTTTTAAAAAGTCATATTTTATTCCCCAAATTTGACTACAGACAAACCTGGATTTAATGTCAATTTTGGGACTGAGCGTGACGTTAAATCCAGATTCTTGGAAATAATTCTTCTCTCTCCTGTTTTTTCTCTTTCTTGTTTCTCTCTCTGTTTTGTGACGCTTGAGTGAGCACCGCACATCCTCCCGAAGGGCCTCCCACCCATCACCACCGCAAGGCGTCAATTCTCGGAAACATTAAATCCAAGAACACTAAATCCAGATTTGACTGTCCTTGGTTAAAAATTGTAATTCTTTCTTAAAAATTCATTTTTTTGGGTTCAAGATTTCATATCTTCAGGTGAAAAATTAAGCATTCCATTTTTGGCTAAAAAATGATCTCTTTTAGGTAAAAATTGAAATATTTGGTTGAAAATTCATTTTTATATTTGAAAATCAATTTCTTTAGTTGAAAATTTAAATATTTCGTCTAAGATTTGCATTTGCTAGTTTTCATCTTCTCTTTCAACTGACATTAATAAAAATATTCATAATAAAACAAGTCCCTCCTAGAATTCATTAAGTAATTGAAAATTAATTTCCCCCTTCTACCTGGATGTTAAAAATACCACATCTGTGTTCCGTCCACTTCATATACAAATATTTTAAAAAAATTGGCCTTTTCAAATTCAAAAACACAATTAATCACCAACATTTCTTCCCTTCCAATTAAATAAAAAAATTTAAGTAAAAAAAGTTCTAATTCCGAAAAAATCAAAACTATAATATTCTTTGAGTGCAATAAAAATGTTAAAAAGGAAAAGACTATCTTTTCCTATTAAAAAAATTGAAATTTCATCTATTTTACGTCGATAAAAATAATAAAATAAAAAAGGGCTTCTTCCAATTTAGAAAAACCTGAAAAAATGTAATCCTTTCCAATTCAATACTACATTTATTACTATTCATATAACAATAATTTTATTTAATAATTTTATTAATTTACATATTAAAAATCAAATAATTTAAATTGTTTGAACACTTTTTCCAATTTATGTTTTAATTTTAATATCAATTCCTTCAATAAAAATTTTTATTTTTTTTTATTCTGTGTACGAAATTAGAAGTCATTGTTCTTCCAATTCATGAAATATTGAAAATTAAAATGTCTTCCCCTCCCTCTAAATAAAAATGTTGAAAATGCTAAATTACCCTCTTTCAATCAAAAAAATAAAAAAAATAAAAAATTATTCGCTTGTAACAAATAACAATGTTAGAAAGCAAATATCGATATCTTCCAATTCAGAAAAAACATCCGAAATTTTATCCCTTCGAAGTCAATAAAAATAATAAAATAAAAAAGGAACCTCTTCCAATTTAGAAAAAATTTGAAACAAGAATTTACTCGCGTCCAAATCCATGAACATGTAGAAAATGAAAAATCATCCTTCTTCCGATTTAGAAAATATTGAAAATCGAAATTTACACAACCAGAAAAAAATTCAAATTTTGAAAATAAAACTCAGAAAAAAATAATTGAAATTTCGTCCCTTCCAACTCTTTAAGAATTTTAAGGATATGACAGTTTCACTCTTTTAATTCAGAAAAATTGAAAACGTAAATTTTCTTCCTACTAACTTAATAAAGGTGTTAAAAATAAAAAATCATCCTTCTCCCAATTCATAAAATACTGGAAATTTTTTTTTAATATCCCTTTTCTCTATTTCCCTTTTTTCTCCTTTTTTTTATTGCACTCGCATTTTCCCTCTGGGAAATTCCGAATTCGACTCTGTTATTTAAAAATTATAATACTTCGTTGAAAATTTAATTATTTTTCTTAGGATATAATTATTTTTCCGAAAAGTCATATTTTTCGTCAAAAATTTAACTGCTTGGTTAAAAACTTAACTTCTATGTTAAAAATTTATTTTTTCATCAAGATGTTATATTTTTAGTGGAGAATTTAAATATTCCATTTCTGGCTGAAAACTTAGATTTTTAGTTAAAAAATCAACCTTCCGATTAAAAATTAATCTTTTATATTTGATAATTCGTCTCTTCAGTTGAAAATTAAACTAAATATTATATTAAAGATTCCTATTTTTTCGTTTTGATCCTTTCTTTCAACTCACATCAATAAAAATATTTAAAATAAAAAAAAATACTTTTCCAATGAAGTAAATAATTGAAAATAAAAATTTTCCCCGTCTTACTGAAATTTAAAAATACCAAATCTGTGTCTGGCCGGCTTTATACAATTGTTAAAAAGAAAAAATTGGCCTTTTCTAATTCAAAAACACAAATAATAACTGAAATTTCTTCCTTTGCAATTCGATAAAAATCTTTCAGTAAAAAAAAATTTTCGTTATGTAATTTCGAAAAAAAAGAGAACCATAATTTTTTTATATCAATCAAAATATTAAAAAGAAAAATTCCCCTCTTTCAATTCAGAAAAAAAATAAAAATAAATTTTTCGTTAAATCTCAATAAAAATGCTAGAAACTAAAGAACAATCTCTTCCAATTAAAAAAATAACCGAAATTTCATCACTTCTAAGTCAATAAAAATATTATAATAAAAAAAGGGCCTCTTCCAATTCAGAAAAAATTGAAGACAAAAATGTGCTCTCTTCCAATTCAATGAAAATATAAAAAACTAAAAATAGTCCTTCCAAATCAGAAAATATTAAAAATCAAAAGTTCCTCCCCTCGAATTCAATAAAAATGTTCAAAATAAAAAATTACCCTCTTCGAATTCAGAAAAAAGATTTAAAATAAAAGTTTCCGTCCTTGAACTCACAAAAAATGCGAAAATGAAAAATAATTATCTCTACCAATTGAAAAAAAATAACCGAAATTTCGCCCCTTAAAACTCTTTAATAATCTTAAGAATACAAAAATTACCCTCTTCCAATTCAGAAACAATTGAAAACCTAAATTTGCTTTCTTCTAACTCAATAAAAATGTTAAATATAAAAAATCATCCTTCTTCCAATTTATAAAATGTGGGAAACCAAAATTTTCTCCCTTACAACTTAACAAAATTGTTGAAGATTAAAAATTTTTTTCTTCCAATTCAGAAAAAAAATTCTTCGCTTAAGCTTAATAAAAATGTTAAAAAGCGCAAGAAATATGCTCTTCCCATTAGGGAAAAAAATAACCTAAATTTAATTCCTTCTGACACAGTAGAAATAAAACATTTTGTCTTTTAATTTTTTTTCGTAGCTTGCGTCGTTTAAAAAAAATTATTTTTATGTTTAATGTTATTTTTTTAGATCACAATAAAAACTACGCGTTCTATAAAAAAATTAATAATAACAAATTTATAGATATTTTTCGCGTTACAACTTTTAATTATTAATTATTTTTCGTACCTTGCGTTGTTTTTCCAAAAAATTTATTTTTTATTTTTGATGTTATTTTTCACCATTAATACAGAAACGGCGCATCCTAGCAAAAATGATAAAAACAAATTTGTAGTCTTCTTTTGGGTTCACAACTTTTGTCTAATTTTTTTTAAACCTAAATATATATCCTTCTAATTCATTAAAAATATTATGAATAAAAAATCATCATTCTTCCAATTCATAAAATATTGGAAACCAAAAGTTTCTCCCTTCGAACTCAATAAAATTTGAAAAAAGAAAAATTTCTCTCTTCCAATTTTTAGTGTTCAAATCAATAAATTGTTTTTTGTAACGGATTTAGAAAATCCATTATTGTTCAATTTTAAATAATCGAGCTAGAGTTTAATTTTAAAAATTATTTACTAATTTATACTTGCAGTTGATGAACTAAAAACGCTTATATTCGCTATATTCGTTTCCATATTGACAGCTTCGGCAATGCAAATTCAATTACGTTTGAGAAGTATAAAAATATTCTGAAACATTATAGTTTATTTATCTCAAATTAGATTGCGAGCAGAATTTTAATTAAAATTGCAGGAGATTAAAATCCAACAGATCCATATTTTTAAAATATGTGCAAAAATGTGAAGTAATATGATTGTAATAGGATGACGACTTATATTGTCAGGAATTGAAAAAATTGCTTGAAAATTTAATTATTTTGATCCAAATACAATTATTTTTTCACAAAATCATCCTTTTTCAACAAAAACTTAACTAATCGGTTGAAAATTTTAATTCTTTTTTAAAAATTAATTTTTTTGGGTTCAAGATTTCATCTCTTTAGTTGAAAATGTAGTCATTCCATTGTTGGCTTCAAAATGATCTCTTTTAGTTAAAAATGAAACTATTTGTTTAAATATTTATTTTTATACTTGAAAATAAATTTCTTTATTTGAAAATTTAACTATTTCGTTCAAGATCTTTATTTTTTGGTTTTGATCTTCTCTTTTAAATGACATTAATTAAAATATTAAAAATCAATGTCACAAATACCAAATTTTGTAAAAAAGAAAAAAGTGGCATTTTCCAATTAAAAAACACAATTATTCACCAAAATTTCTTCCCTTCCAATTCGATAAAAATCTTAGAGTAAAAAACGTTTCTGTTCTAATTCAGAAAAAATCAAAACAATAATTTTCTTTAAACTGAATAAAAATGTAAAAACAAAAAATTTCCGTTTTCCAATTCAGAAAAAAAAATTGAAAATAAAAAATTCTTTGCTTAAACTGAATAAAATTTCACGAAGCAAAAAATGGTCTGTTACAATTTTAAAAAATAGCCGAAATTTCATGCCTTCTAAGCCAATTAATATTATTAATTTTCACTAATTTTCAGTGGATGTAACAAAAATTTTGAATTCAATAAAAATGTTAAAAATTAAAAATTCTTCTTCCCATTCACAAAATGTTGAAAATCGAATTTTATACCTCTAACACTCAATAAAAATGTTAAAAATAAAAAATTACAGTCTTCCAATTCAGAAAAAATTTTAAATAACTATTTCCGCTCTTCAACTTAAAAAAAATGTGAACAAGCAAAAAATGACCTCTACCAATTCAGAAATAAATTACCCTAAATTTCGTCCTTTCCAACTCAGCCTCTTCCAATTCAGAAAAAATTTTAAAAATTAAATTTACGTACGTTAAAAAATATTTTTAAAAAATTCTTCCCCTAGAACTTAATAAAAATATTGAAAATGAATAATTACCCTCCTCCAATTCAGAAAAAAATGTAAATAAAAGTTTTCGTCCTTCAACTTTAAAAAAATGCGAAAAAAGATTAAAAAAATAAACTCTACCAATTCAGAAAAATTTAATCAAAATTTCGTTTTTTCCAGCTCCATAAGAATCTTAAGGATAAAAAAAATCCCTGTTCCAATTCAGAGACAATTGAAAATCTAAATTAATCAAAATTCTTTGCTTAAACTAAATAAAAATGTTAAAAATCAAAATACTAACTCTTCCCATTAAAAAAAAACTATTGAAAATTTCATCCCTTCTGAGTTTTAACTCAATAAAAATAAGATCAAAAAAGGCCTCTTCTAACTCAGTAAAATTAATTTTAAAAAATGTTCTCCCTTCCGGTTCAATAAAAATATTAAAAATTAAAAATGATTCTTCCCATTTATAAAATATCGAAGAACAAATTTCCTCTCTTCCAATTCAATAAAAATGTTTAAAAAGGAAAATTTTCCCTGTTCCAATTTTGAAGGATAAAATTATTAGGTTGTTAAATTTTTAATGAATC
>JAWWLR010000148.1:31226699-31238389 GCA_035041075.1 Acraspis erinacei | reverse complement strand
AATTTTTTAGTTTTTGCATTTTTATTCAGTCCAAAGAAAATTATTGTTCCTATTTTTGGTAAAATTTCGTAAACTATTGAATTTATGTTTAAAAAAACTTTAAGATTCGTACTATTTTTCGTATACCTATTAAAATGAATTCAATAACAACTTTTTGCAAGGATCCTGTGGATAATTTTGGAAAGTGTATTTATTTTTTGCTAATGTTGTTTTGTTGTAATTTGATAATAATAAAAATAAAAAAGACGAATACATTAGGTTATTTTGTTCTTGGTTCTGTGATTGAAAATCCAAAATATTTATCACGCACCCAACTTTTTTAAAGGTTAGGTGCGACTATTTTTAAAATGATCAAAAGTGGAATATCATGACAAAAAAACACGAATTCCTAATGAAACGCACTTAACCTTTGAAATAACTCACCTGTCACAACACTTTTTTGCATTTTCAATACGTAATATTTTTTTAATAATAATGTATGGTGCCAATGAAGTTTTATGTCCATAAAAGCATAATTACCAAAAAATGTCCTTAAAAATAAAAAATGTCATCAATCAATTGCAAATACGGCATTATAACCTCACAAATTAGGCAAATCCGCCAGTGATCTCGAAATTGTACTTTTTCGAAATTTCAGTGAGTAATAAAAAATTCAAAGTTTGAAATTACAGTTTGATCCGATACATACTTCCGGGTCTAATCGAAACATGCGAAGTTCTTTAGAATTGAAGAGGTGTATCTACACAATAAAAACATGTTAATAACTTTGATTTCTAAATTACACTTACACCCCCCCCCCCCAAAAAAAGGACCCCAAGTATAAGCCAAAAACGTTTTTAAAAGACTATTGGACAATTTGAATTTCCCACTTGACTTCATAAGGAATTTGTAATTGTTTAACTAAATGTAACTTATTCAAACAATAATTTTTTCCCCAAAAATCTTAGTTTCTGAATGAAAAGTTATAGTTAGTCATTGTTTGGATCGTATTTTTTTTTAAATATGATTTGATTATTTAAATAATGAATTATAGTTTAATTTCAAAATATAAAAAACTTGAACCAGATATGTCCACTTTTTCTCAAGTTGGTATCATATGCTACTTTCTGTTGAATAATAACATAATTTTCTTACATTTCTTCTAATATTAACTAAACTCGTATTTCCTTAAAAAATATGTACTGCTTAAACAGTTTTCTTTTTTTAATATTTTAAACAAACTGAACTTGTTTAAACAATTTTTTTCCCCAAAGATACTTTAAAAATCGTTCTCAATAAATTAAACATAGTATTGAATGACTGAATAGTAAATTCTGTAAGCTTTATCTCATTTTTCATACAATTAATTTTTTTCTTCAAATTGAGTATGGATGGTTAACGAATAAAAATTGTTTAAACAATGAAATTACATTTTAAATAGAATTTTCTTTCTCTAAATCATTCAGTATTCTGTTTAGTTATAAAAATACAATTTTATAACTACTTCAAAAAATTAAATGTTTAAACAATTGAGAAACGGTTAATATATTCATTCTATACACTACACCGTCGGAAAAATAATTGTATGTATTCTATTTAAACATTATTTCTCGAAGTTATTGAAAAAACTGCTTGAGCAAATAAAAATTGCTTAAACAAATAGAAATTGGGAAACATCAGATGAAATGTCTAAGAAATATGTAATTATTATTCAAAAAGTAGCATAAGGTGCGAATTGGAGAAAAAAGTGGACATCTCTGGCTCAATTTTGAGGAATGTTAAAAATAATAATGAACTAATTGTTCAAATAATTACATAATGCCTTTAAAAAATTTTAACACTCCATCAAGCAATTACCAACTATTACATTTTATTGCACAAATACGATTATTTAAAAAAATTGGGAATAAATAATTATTTAAATAAGTTAAATTTATTTAAACAATTGAGAATTGTTTAAAAAGCTATGGAAAATATTTAAATTGTCCATTTCGAAAATCCAAAATTTCCTCATGTTAATTGGGGGAGGGGCTGACTAGGGTGAAAAAAATTTTGTAATGCATTTTTGGATCGCCCTAATATATCTGAATTCATTTTTGTAATAGGAAATTATAATTTAATATGTTATATTATATTAAAATTATTTTAATTATTCCAACTGTAAAATAGGGGTTTCATTATTCCTAAACTTTTGTACGTTTTACGTTCAATATAATTATGAATAAAAATATGTTATTGTGACGTTTAAATCATATCTGGTCCGCCCGTCTCATTACAAAGTAACAATTATTATAAAATATTTATTTATTGTAAAGAGAGTAGCCAGATAATTAAATTCAATTTAGTGTTTTCAAAAAGTTAAATTATTTTAATCCTTTCCATTCCTTCTTTTAGTCGAATAAAAGGAATAGGTTTTGCTCTTTCTCTTTGAAAAGAAAAAGAGTTTCTTTTTAGAGAGTTTTTCTAAGAGTTTTTTTATAAAGAGTTTTTCTTTTTATTATCTACAGTCTCTTTTTCCCATCTTACAATAATTCATGTATTTCAGCACGAATTGCGTGCAAAAATTATTAAACAATTTAGCTAATTACTTTCAATTAGTTATATTTTCTTATTTTGAGTTTTACCGCATTCACCCATTTACACATGACCGGTAAATGACGGGTAAATGACGGTCCGAACGCTTTCAGTCCCATCACTACACGGAGAGAAGTTTGGAAGAGCCGCTCACGCAACACGTACAATTGTCGCGCCAATCACAGAGTGAACAGCGCCACTTCTGTTTAGTATAACGGCACCACTCATTCGGGAGAACCATTACCCCGAACAGGCCGAACCGTTTAACCAACAATATACTCGAGCCGTTATGCACAAACGGCGTTTGCGGCACCGTTCTACGCTTGCGCAGTTCAGAAAAATATAGCACCCACGTTTCGGAGCGAGTGATCTCCGTAAGTTTGGGGTAACCAGTAACCCGAATCTGGAGCAGATGCGACACCAAGCCAAAGTGCAGCAAATCTCTCACCGCTAGCGCGACGGTTTTACCGAACTTTACCTAACTATTGTTATAGTTGCAGAATAATTTATTGTGCATCGTGGGATTTTATTGAACTTCATTTCGAAATAAGATAATTGCATGGAAAGTAGTTGGTCGTGCGCGGAGCGCGCGTATGAGCTTCTGTTTTTTTTAAATGCACCTTTTGTTAGTGGAAAAAATAATTTTTTTGCTGCGCATTTCTTTTTTTATCGAAAATTCATCTCTCTTGGCTTGAAATGAACTTTTTTGTCAAAAATTAAACTTTTCGGGTTAAAAATTGTATTGTAAATTATAATAAAAGTTCCACTAGTCTTGAATCACGGAGATATGATTGGTCGTAAAAATCGTGAATTCTGAAAAATCGCGAAAAAAGACAAACGATTTCCGTCCAGGCGGAATATTGTAGGATCTGCGAGAAATTCCCGTGGCACTGAAGGGATGCAAAGACGCGGAAGTTTATGCGCTGCAGTGCGAGCATAAATTCAAGTTTGTCGGCTATCCTCCCCCTTTATTTCCCTTCTCGACATTTTCTCTTTCACTCTTTTCCTCGTTTTCCGTAACACCTTATCGTGTTCAACCTGCCAGGTACATCTCACCATTCAAACTATCTATGCGTGTGCACTTGGACAGTTTTATCAGAATGAATGCATTCCGGAAACTTCACTTCACAACGTCTCTTCTCGATCAACATTTTTTCCCTCATTGTACTATATTTTTTTATTAATATTATTATTATTGAATTATTTTGTGCTTGAAAAAAGGTCTTTCTCCTTTCACTCCACTGGGAATCGAACCCCAGAACTTCTGATTTCCTTTCAGGTGCTTTTCCATTAAGCTATTAGAGAGATCAGTATAAGAACCTTAATTCAAGAAAATAACTCTAATTTTTAGCTACGTGTTAATGGTACAAGTAATTGTTTAAAATGAATGAAGGGTTACCCACTGTCGGTAAAGTACCAATCGCTGATGATCTAAAAAATTCATTTTAAATTATTATTATTATACCATTAGGCCAAATCCCGATTGTATTCCTTATTTAAATAACACGATTCTTGAAAAAAATTCCTCCGACCCAGGTCGCTGATCAATCTCTCTAGCAATCACTTCAGGTGAGGAGCTTCACAAAGTCATTATGTACTGCTCTCCAACCGGGCTCAATAGTATTCAAGGTCTTTCGTTTCAGGCATAATTCACTACACTGACATTCTTCATCATAAATTTTTATAAACATTTCTTATAAAAAGTTAAATAGATTTTTTTCGTTATTCGTTCTTCTTTCATTCTCTCAAAATTCCTAAACCATCTGAACGAATTTCTTTCTTACTTTTTTCACCTAAAAAGCTTACCATTATATTTTTGGTTCAGAATTAATCTCGTTTGGTTAAAAATTCTTCTATTTAAAAAAATTTAATTATTTTGTTAAAAATACAACTATATTGTTAAAGTCATATTTCTTTGGTCGAAAACTCTACTGCTTGGCTTAAATTTAGACTACTTCGTTAAAAATTAATTTTTTTTTTGATTGAAAATGAACTATTCCATTAACAAAATTTCTTGGTTAAAAAATCATCTTTTGGTTTAAATGACGAAATTTTTTTAAATATCCATCTTTTTACTTGAAGATGCATTTCTTTGGTTGAAAATTTAACTGTTTTGTTGAAGATACATTTTTTTGGTTGAGAATTAATTTTTGTAACTAAAAATGTAACTATTCCATTTTTTGTTTGATGTCTTTTGTTTGACGTCTTTTGATGAAAACTCGTCTTTTTGGGGAAGAAAATTCATCTTCTTTGTTAAAAATTTATACTTTTTTTATTGAAACTGCTACTGCTTAGTCGTAAATTAATCTGTTTTAGTTGACGATTTAAATAATTTGTTGAAAATTCGTCTTTTTATGGAAACATCAATTAATTGCATTTTTCTTTGGGAATCTATCTTTTTTGGTTGAAAAAATCTACTAGGTGGTTTGAAGTTGAACTAGTTAAAAAAATCTTTTGTTTCAGTTTAGAATTCATATTTTCGAGTTGAAAATTGATCTTTTTTGTACAAAATTCGACTTTTTGACTTGAAAATTCAATAATATGTTAGAAAATTAAACTATCTGTTTCAATTTTTTTTAAATTCATATTTTTGTTTAAAAATTCCACTATTAGGTCAAAAATTAAACCGTCTGGTTTAAAATTTATGTACACTCTAAATCCCTTGGACCGGGATTCCGGTCCAAGCAATGGTAAAAAAAATTCCGGTCCCTTGGACCGGAATTTTTCATCCCGGCCAAGAAGGTCCATGGTCCAAGCTTGGATCGGAACTAATCTCGGTCCTAGCTTGGGCCGACCATCGCTTTCCCGGTCCATTGGACCCGAATCGCAGGTTTGACCATTGATTGGACCGGACTTCCGTTTCAAGGGATTTAGAGTGTATTTTATTGGAAATTCCTCTTTTTAGTTGAAACATCAGCTAATTACATTCCTCGTTAAGAGTTCGTCTTCTTTGGTTAACAAATTTACTAATTGGTATAAGGTTCAATTATTTAAAAAAATATATAATTTTTGTTTTTGTTGAAAATTTAACTGCTTTGTCGAATATTCATCATTTTTATTTCAACATTTAGCAGATTGCTAGAAGAAACTATTTGGTTATAATTATTTTTTTTATTTCATATTTTCGTTTAAAAATTCAATTATTGGGATAAAAATTCAACTATTTGATAAAAAATTGTTTGTAGAAAATTAATCTTTTTTGGTTAAAAGGGCAGAAGGTTGTAAATTAATCTGTTTTAATTGAAAATTTAACTATTTTGTTGAAAATTCGTCTTTTTTGTTAAAACATCAACTGATTACATTTTCCGCTGGGAATTCATCTTTTTTGGTTAAAAAATCTACTATTTCGTTTAATGTATAGCTATTTAAAAAAAAATTTTAGTTGAATATTCGTATTTTCATGTTTAATTTTAAACTGTTTTGTATAAAATTCGTCTTTTTGTCTTGAAAATGCAACAATTTTCTAACAAATTAAACTATTTGGATAGCAAATTTTGTTGTTGATAATTAATATTTTTTTTAAATTAAACAATTGAGTTAAAAATTGACCTATATGGTTGAAAATTCATGTATTTTGTTGAAAATCTATCTTTTTGATAGAAACATCAACAATTACATGTTTCGTTTGAAAAATCTTTTTTTTAATCCACTAGCTGGAGTAAGGTTTAACTACTTTTATAAAAAATTGTTTGAATATTTTACTCTTTTGTAGAAAATTCGTCTTTTTGGCTTGACAAATCAACAATTTTCTATAGATCTAAAAAAAAAAGTTCCTAACGAAAAATGCAAAGGATTACGTTCAACCAAAAAAGACGATTTTTCAATAAAATACATGAATTTTCAACTAAATAGTTCATTTTATAATTCAATGCCTAAAATTTGAAACACAAAATATGAATTTAAAAAATGATTTTTTAACTGTATAGTTTTGAAAAATCTACTAGCTGGTTAAAGTTTAATTACTTAATAAAAATAATTTTGTTTTATTTGAAAATTCATATTTTCGAATTGAAAATTGAACTGTTTTGTAGAAAATTCATCTTTTGGGATTCTTTTGGATTCTTTGTTGATTAAAAAATCTACTAGCTGGTTTAAGGTTGAAATATTAAAAAAAAAATTGTTTTAATTAAAAAGTTATATTTACGAGTTGAAAATTGACTTGTTTTGTTGAAAATTCCTCTTTTTGGCTTAAAAATTCAACAGTTTGCTATACAATTAAACTATATGGTTGAAAAATAATATTTTTGTTTTTGAAAAATATATTTTTATTTAATTCAACTATTGGGTTAAAAACAAAACTATTTGATTATGAACTTACCTACTTAGTTGGAAATAAACATTTAGGTTAACACTATATTTTTGGGTAGAAAATTCAACTGTTTCGCAAATAATTTGTTTTTTACTTCAACATTCAACATTTTTTTCGAAAATTGATGTATGTTTCTGAAAGTTCGTCGTGTTTTTTATATCATCAATTTTCTTGTGGAAAATTAATCTTTTTTTTTTAATTTAGCTATTTAGCTAAGAATTCATATCTTTTGGTTGGAAATTCAACTAGTTCATTGAAAGTTAAACCACTTTGCTGAAAAATTTTATTTTTATTTAACTTTTTGGTTGAGAATTCCATTATTTAGTAGACAATTCATATATTTTGTTGAAAATTCATCTTCTGGCTAGAAAAATCATTTTATTTTGTTTAAAAAAATTTTGCACTGAAAAATTTATCTATTTAGTTGAAAATCCATCTTTCATTATTGCCAATTCATCTAATTAATTGAGGTTTCAACTATTCGGTTAAAAACTTATTTTTTCTCGGTCAATGCCCCTGGTACAAAATTTTTCTTTTGTTAGAAAATTCTCCGGAAACTTGCTGTTAATCTCATAGTAAGAACAATACTCTTTACTCTAATTAAATTCACTACATAAAGTATTCAAGGTCTTTCGTTTCAGGAGCTTCCCTCCACGAAATTTTCATTAATAATTTTCTCGTATGAATTTATGAAGTGTATTCCTTTTTTGTCAAGGATCTTGAAATTATATTGTATAAGAAGCTCTTCGTTACGACTCATAAATTTCGATTTATCGCCATCAAGTACAAAAACTAGCCAAGAAATAAAAGCCAAGAAAGAAAAAAAAACTTACTATGCGTTTTTGGGAAAAACGAGTTTTTTCATTTTTATTAATAAAAAATCTCATTATTCTTGAAAACAACACAAAATATGAATAGCAATGCATAGTTCAAAATTTTTCTAATTGCTGAAATCATTAAAATAATATCCCTGTGATATCCAAAGAAACCGAAAAGAGTTTCATCATCGCAGTTCTTCTGTAGCACCCTGGTTTTCTACCCCTATGATATTGAAAAATCTAAAATAATTTACAAAAAATGTCCTAACTTCGTGACCTAAAGTTTTATGACTTTAAATAGTTCCAAATAATGTCCAAAGATACACAAAAAGTTTCATCCACCTAGATATTCTGTAGCACCCTCGTTTTCCACCCCTATGATATTAAAAATCGAAAAGAAAATCTAAAAAGGCTCTAATTTCAAAACCTAACATTTTAGGCTTTAAATGGTATTCTGTGATGTCCAAATATACCAAAAAAACTTTTATCCCCTCTTAACTTCAAGAACACACTTATGTTTTCGACCTAAGATAATAAAAAAGCGAAACAAATTCCAAAAAAATGTCCTAACTTCGAGACCTAAAATTGTAAGAATAGGAAAGGTTCCCTTTGATATCCAAAGGAACCAAAAAGAGTTTCTTCCTCCCAACTCTTCTATAACACCTTCCTTTTTTACCCCTGAGATCATAAAAATTGAAAATCAATTTAAAAAATGTCCTAACTTCGAAACCAATTTTTTTATGACTTTAAGTAATTCCAAACAATGTCTAAGGATATAAAAAAAGTTTGATCCACTTAGCTCTTCTGTAACATCCTCGTTTCCCAGCCACAATAGATGGGAAAATCGAGAAAAAATTCTAGAAAGATCAAAATTTAAAGAGCTGCAATTTTGAGGCTTTAAATGGTTTCATTTGATGCCTACACATACCAAAAAAAGTTTGACCCCTTCAGCAATTCTAGAACACACCCGTCTGCTCCACCTAAGATAATATAAAAGCGAAAAAATACTATAAAATGTTCTAACTTCGGAACCTAAAATTTGAAGGCCTTAAATGGTTTCATTTGATGTCCAAACATACCAAAGAAACTTTTACCTTCTCATAACTTCAGGAACACACTTGTCTATTCCACCTATGATAATAAAAAAGCGAAACAAATTCCAAAAAATGTCCTAACTTTGATAACTGCAATTTAAAGGTTTAGAAAGTTTTCCTTTGATATACAAAGAAACCAACGCGAGTTTCATCTTACAAGCTTTTCTGTAACGCCCTCATTTTTTACCCCTAAGATAATAAAAAATCGAAAATAAATTACAAGAAATGTCCTAACTTCGAAACCTAAATTCTCATGATTTTAAGTAATTCCAACTAATGTCTATGGATATAAAAAAAGTTTCATCCACCTAGATCTTCTGTAGCACCCTCGTTTTCCCACCCCTATGATATTAAAAATCGAAAAGAAAATCTAAAAAGGTTCTAATTTCGAGACCTAAAATTTTAGGCATCAAATGGTTTCCTGTGATGTCCAAATATACCAAACAAAGTTTTATCCCCTCATAACTTCAAAAACACACTTATGTTTTCGACCTAAGATAATAAAAAAGCGAAAAAATTTTTCAAAAAATGTCCTAACTTCGAGTCCTAAATTCTTATGACTTTACGAAATTCCAAATAATGTCTAAGGATATAAAAAAAAGTTTGATCCACCTAGCTCTTCTGTAACATCCTCGTTTTCCAGCCATAAGAGATTGGAAAATCGAAAAGAAATTCTAAAAAGGTCCAAATTTCGAGAACTAAAATTTTCAGGATTTAAACGGTTTCATTTCATGTCCACACATACCAAAAAACGTGTTATCCCCTCCTAAATTCTACAACACACTCGTCTGCTCTGCCTAAGATCATAAAAAATCGAAACAAAGACGAAAAAATGTCCTAACGTAGAGACTTAAAATTTGAAGGCTTTATATGGTTTCCTTTGATGTACAAACATACCAAAACAAGTTTTATCCCCTCATAACTTCAAGAACACACTTGTCTTTTCCACCGCAGATAATAATAAATTGAAACAATTTCTAAAAACTTTCCTAACTTCGAGACCTAAAATTGTAAGGTTTAGAAAGGTTCTCTTTGATATCCAAAAGAACCAAAAAGAGTTTCTTCCTCTCAGATCTTCTGTAACACCCTCCTTCTTACCCCTAAGACCATAAAAAATCGAAAATAATTTACAAAAAATGTCCTAACATCGAAATCTAAATTTTTATTACTTTAAGTAGTTCCAATCAATCTCTAAGGATATAACAAAATTTTCATTTACCTAGCTTTTCTGTAACACCCTAGTTTATCACACCTAATATATTAAACAATTGAAAAGAAATTCTAAGAAGTTCCTAATTTCGAGATCTAAAATTTGAACCTAAAATTTGAAATTCAAATTTATCCAAACATATCAAAAAAAGTTTTTTCCCCTCATAACTTCAGGAACACACTTGTCTTTTCCACCCAAGATAATAAAAAAGCGAAACAAATTCCAAAAAATGTCCTAACTTCAAGACCAGAATTGTAAGATTTGGAAAGGTTCCGTTCGATATCCAAATGAACCAAAAAGAGTTTCTTGCTCCCAGACCTTCTGTAAAACCCTGCCTTTTTACCCCTAAGATAATAAAAATATAAAATAAATTACAAAAATGTCCTGACTTCAAAACCTAAATTTTTATGACTTTAAATAGTTCCAACTAATTTCTAAGGATATAAAAAAAGTTTGATCCACCTAATTTCGTCACCTTAAATTTGAAGGCTTTAAATGTTTTCCTTTGACGTCCGAAGATACCAAAAAAAGTTTGATTCACCTAGCTCTTCTGTTAAATTCTCGTTTTCCACTCTTAAGATAATGAAAAATCGAAGAAAATTCCGAAAAATTTCCTAAATCTAAGACCTAATTTTGTGGCTATGAATGTTTCCATTTTATGTCAAAAGCTATCCAAAATAGTCCCATTCCCCTACATCTTGTGGACCAACCTTTTTCATGCCGAAGATATTAAAAAGCCAGAAAAAAAGCTAAAAATGCCCATATTTCGAGACCCAAAATCTTAAGGCTTAAAATTGTTTCATTTGACGTTTAAAGATATAAAAAAATGTCATCCCTTCAGCTCTTCTGGAGAACCCTCCATTTGATGTCCAAAGATATTCAAAAAATGTTTTGTTCGTCATCAATTCCGAAACACCCTTTTTCACCCCTGAGTTAATACAAAAATTGAATAAAAATTATGACAGATACCCCTAATTTCAACAGCTAAATTTTATGCCTTGAAATGGTTCTAGCTGATGTCTAAGGATACAAAAAAAACTACTTCCAACTACCCCTTATCGAACACCCTAGTTTCCCACCCCTAAGATATTTAAAATCAAAAAAAAATCTTGAAAAGGACCTAATTTCGAGTCTTAAAATTTTAAGGCCTAAAATGATTTTTTTCCGACCCCCCTTGAAAACACCCCATTGCAAGCACGTGAAGCAGGCGTAATGTGGCCGCTTTCAGCACAGTGACGTTCGCACATGCGCTCTCCGCTCCCGGGCCAACATGAAATTTACGCCCGCTACATAAATATTTACGCCCGCTACGCTACGCCCCCAAATGCATGATTTCTGCCAATATTTGATTCAAAAACCTATTGTCACGGAGAAATGGTATCTAAGGAGAACTTATTGTTCCAGAAATTGATCAAATTTTTGAAGATTTTCAAAAATTTTGGAAATTTATCAAAATTTTGGAAATTTATCAAATGTTTGGAAATTTTGGAAATGTATCAAAATTTTGGAAATTTATCAAATTTTTGAAAATTTTCAAAAAAAATTCAAGTTTTCAAAATTTTTTTTTAAATTTTGATAATTTTAAAAGATATTAAAAATTTTCGAAATCTATCAAATTTTTGGAAATTTTCAAATTAAAAAAATAAAATAAAATTTTTTAGAAATTTCTAAAAATTCTCAAATCTTTTCGAAATTTCTAGAATTTC
>JAWWLR010000148.1:31147844-31160265 GCA_035041075.1 Acraspis erinacei | reverse complement strand
TAAAAAGAATTTCAACAATAATTAAAAATTTGTAAAGATTATAAAAAATTAAAAATAAAATGCAGATTTTCAAAGATTTTAAAATAAAATTTGATAGCGTTTAAGGTATTTTAAAAGGTTTCGAGATAATTCATATTTTTAAGGTACCTGGAAAAAATTAAAGTGATTTTTTAGTAAAAAAAATATAGTTTAAGAAAATCTTTTAAAAGATTTCAATACAAATTTTAATGTATAAATAACAATTCAACAGTTATTATTTATATGCAGCGACTCAAACTTAAAATAATTTAACTTTTAAGTTAAAGTGTTCGATAAGAAATTGTAATCTTTCAATTTTTAATGTTTCTAACTTAAAATTATATAATTTTGAAAATGCATATACTTGTCTATTTTTTCTTTAATTTATAGCCACTATCCACGAGTTAACCAATTACTTGCATTTATATATTTTCGAATCTTTAAACTGTTTATGAAAGTTAGAAAAATTTTATTTCGCAGTTTAACGGCATTTCATTTCAATCGAAAAAACTTTGAGCTTCAATGGTTCGAGTCTAAATTTCAGTGAGCGTGAAAAATTGTTGTTACCCGAAGAAAATCGGGAAATGATCATTACGCGCTTCGCAAAGAGTGGAAATGGACTCCTAAATTTTCCTCTTTGAAAATAATCGTTTTATAATTTATGATTGACTTGGAATGATACGCGCCTGCGTCTTGTTGGCTTAAATACAAAAAGGATGAATTCCAAGGATGAATTTTTTCTTCAATTTTTCATTATTAATTTTTTTAAGGTCGTCACCATGTTAAATGTAAAAATACAACAACAATATCAATTTCGTTCTAAAAATGAATAATTTAATTGATTTAAAGATCTTAGTCTCTGCGAAATAGAAAAGGGAGCGTTCACGAATTACGTAACATTAAAAAGGCGGTAGGGAGGTCGTTTTTCGTTATGGTTACCATCATTTGTAAATTTCCTTACATTTTAAAAGAGATAAGAAAAATTATAAACTATAATTTTTAAATAAATTATATTAATTATTAGATTTCATTCTAAGAGAAGAATTTTAAGTTTGGAAGATTTAAAAATGTGTGGAGAAATAATATGGAAGACTTCGAGACAATTTTTTCAAATTTTTAGGATTTGAACTTTTTTGCGGAAAGCTGAATTTTTCAGAGTTCTAAGAGAAAATTGAATAAATTTACTAAAAAATTTCAATTATTTTCTAAAATTTTTGAAACGAGTCGAAAAGATTTTAAGCAAAAAATTTTCAATTTTCACAGATTAAATAATTGTAGAAAAAATTGAGTACCTTTAAAAGATATTCAGAAGTTCTGTAGCGAGTCAAAAATAATTAAAACTTGTAAATGTTTAACAAGAATTGTTAGACATCTTTTATTTTGAAAAATTAATTTAAAGAGATTATTTAAAAAGATTTCAAAAGATTTCACAAATTGTCAAAGAAGAATCTGAAAGATTTTAAGACATTTTTTTGTTAATTTTGCAAAATTTAATCAGAAATCAGGAAATATTGGAATAATTTTTAAAGATTAGAAGGTTTGGAAGGTCTGATAAGATCCAAATAATAATTTTTTAAAATTCTTGTGCAAATATTAAATGATTTTTTTTATTTTCAAAAATTAATATTAGGAGAAAATTATAAAAAGTTTTTAGACATATCAAGCAATGTCCTAAATTTTTTAAAAAGAGTGTAGAAAGATTTTAAAGCAAAATATTTCAATTTGATAAGATTAAAGAATTTTTTGAAATCCAAGTCAATTCAAAAGATATTTATGAGAATTGAAGAGATACAAATAGATTTTAAACTTCAAAATTTTTTTAGAAATGTACATTTTTGAAGATTTCGAAAATAAATTTTAGAAGTTGTAACAGAATTTTGAAAGGTTTCGAGAGAATTAACAAATTTTCTCAACATTTCTAGGAAAATTTAGAAGATAATAAACCAATTTTTTTACACTTAGAATAAATTTTATAAATTTAAAGGAAAATTCGAGTAATTGAAAAATATTTTTCCAAACTTCTAAGGGTCCTTAACATCTTTTAAAAAGACTCGAATTTTTGCTAATGTTTCGTAACATCCTAAAATATAAAACCAAAATTCTCTAAAATCTTGAAGATACTTTTTTGACACATCTGAAGTTTCCAAAAATCTTTGATAATTTTCTCAAGAATCTTATAAAAATTATAATTATATAAATTTTAAAACAAACTGCCAATACCTATTTTCTTTTCTTATTTCTTAGAAATTAATTTTCAGATCGGATTTAGGAAACTTGGAAAAGAGAAAAATTGGGAAGTCTTCAATTTTTAAATTGAGACCAAATTTGTTTTCTTATATCTCTTTTACATGCATATTTTATTTGCATAAAATCTCATTACCACATGATCTCAGGCAAAAATGTTCAGGGTCCACGTGTGCGGAAGAACCACTTCCGGTAAGCCAATTGGAATTTGCCAGTCACATTTGCGCGTGAAAGTTCGCAAACGGTCCGTGGAAAAATAATTGAATATTAATTTACACTTTTTTCCACAGCTCTCCTGCTCCAGATAAAAATTCATATTTTGTATTTTTAAAAAGCTTTTCAACGTCGTACTAAATTAAAGCAATTTAGAAGCACTCAACGCAAATATATTACGTGAGAAATTAAATTTGTTTTAAACATTTTTCCAACTGGACGTACTAGTGATGTATATTAATTTGGCTAATTTAATTTATTAGGTTTCACTCTCGACTCTGATTCCCGCAAAAATATAAAATCAAATTGAAACTCATAAACAGCGAAAACAATATCATTTGAAATTGAATCCGTATAATTTTGCAAACCTGTTCTGAATGCGTACAGAATTCGAAATATTTTTTTCGGACGAATGCTTTCACGTACAAAATAAATCGTTGGGTATAGTGTTGATACCGTTAAGTGTACATCAACCTGAGAATGTCCAATGACCAAAATAGAAAATTACATTCTCATCTCAATGAGAAGATATTGGTTTTTTGTGAAAAATTACTTTCGCGGATCCCATCAAATCTCGAGGTTTTGAGGCACCCTGATTCAGAAAAAAAATTGAGGAGGAAATTCTGGAAATCTCTTAACAATCTAGAATTCGTGAAAAATCTTGGAAATCTTTGGCCGAAGAGAGTCGGAAATCTCGGAATTCCCGGCAATCTCAACTAAATTTTGGAAATCTCTATGAGAATTCCATACAGATTACCGCATTCATCGTTTTAAGATTTCCCGATTTCGTAGCCAAACAACAAAAGAACGTACAATTGTGAACATACAAAAAATAATGAAAAAGAAAAAAATACATTTTACGGTCAAACTATTCAAGATACGAAAAAAAATGAATGAAAAAATTTGTTTTCACCCAAAAAAGAGATCTAAAAATTTGTTATTAATCATGTTTTAATGGGAAGCGTAGTTTCTTGTTTTAAAAAGTGAAAAAACAAGAAAAATACAAAAATTAAATTTTTGTTCAAAAAGCCCAAAGCTTCGAAAAAAATCTTAGGGCAAAAACTGTTCATTAAAAAAAAGAACTAAGAATTTTTTATTAATTATTTTTTTTATCGAAGGCGCAATTTTTGGTTTAAGCATAATAACATAAAATTTGAAAGTAAAAATGTTTTGAACAAGCAACAGAAACTACGAAAAAATGTACGGACAAAAGCTGTTCATACAAAAAAGAACTGCAAATTTATTATGAATTATTTTTTTTACAGAACGCGTAGTTTTTATTTTAATGGTAGGAAATAATATTAAAAAAGAAAAAAAATTTAATTTTTGGAAAAACAATACAAGGTATGGCAAAAATTAATAAACAGAGTTAATTCAAAGCATAAAGATCTACAAATTTATTTTAAATTATTTTTTGATAAGATGCGTATTGTTTATTTAAATCGTAAAAAATAAATTCTAAAATAAACAAATTAAGTTTCTGGAAAAGCGACACAAGGTTTTCTATAAATCCTACATTTAAAGGATTCGCAAAAATATATATCTAAGTTATCATGTTCAATGTGATAATGAAGAATGAATCAATACATTTAAAAATTTTCAAAAATATATAATTTTAAATAATTTTAAGTTGGGAACATTAGAAATTGAAACATTACAATTTTTTTTAAACTGAACATATTTTAAAGAAGAAGTTAAATTGTTTTAATTTCAAGTCGTTACAAATAATTTTATTTTTATTTTTTATTCATACATTAAAATTCGTTTGAAATTCTTTTAAATAATCTTTTAAAAATTATTTAAAAATTTGTTTAAATTTACCTAGAATCTTAGGGAACATTTTTTATTATCTTGAAACATTTCAAAATCAATGAAAAGCTTCACAATCTTATTTCAAAATCTTCTTTCTTAAAAATCTTCGAATTCTTTCCAAAACTTTTAATAAATCTTACAAAATTAAAAAATGTGCCTTAAAATCAATTAGATTATTTTTTTATACATTTTTTAAAATCTTTTTAAAAATGGTTTTCAAATTAATTAAAAAAAAAAACAAATTTAATTTTCCAAGGAATCGTAATAAAGCATGTTATAAATTTGATTTTGCTTTAATTTTTTTCAAATTTTTAATTTATTTTTCAAAACTTCTAAATATATATCTAAAACTTACCCGAATTTCGTCTAAATTAATCATTATTCAATTTTTATTCTCCCATCCAAAATTGTTTTTTTTTTAATCTTTTTAAATATGCTGTTAAAATTAATTTTTTTAAATAAAAAATATAGATGTTTGAATGTTTCGGAACAATATTACGAAGAATTTATGGATTTTGAAAGATTTTAGGATAATAAATGTTTTTTCCTATCAATTCCTATCGTCAAAAAAATAGTTTTTTGCTTTACTTTTTTTTTTAACGTTTCAAGTTTTAAATTATGTTTCAATGTTTTCAAAACTTTTAAATATCTCCTAAACTTACTCGAATGTTTACCAAATGAATAATTGTTCAATTTTTATTGATGCAAAAGAAATTCAACAATTTCGCATGCAAATAAGAAATTAAAAAAAGAACAATTATAATTGTAACATTCAAAGTTTAAACTTAGCTCTCTGATATTTTATCGAATCCATATTTTCTGTTTAAAAAATTCACTTTCGAATTTTTTAGTTTTGAATATTTCATTCAAAATCCTTTTAAAAAATTGTACTTTTCTTAGAGCCAACTGATTTTTAAAATCAAATATCGATTAGTTATTGTTTATATGTCGATTTGTTAGCGCATTGGACAATACATTATGGGACATTGAAATAAATACGAAATTAATCAATTTTTTCAATATTTAATAATAATAATTTTTTAAACCGAAAGAGAAGGGACCCACATATCAGAAACATGGTGCGGTCTGAAATACCGCACCTCCACACGCTCGTACGAATTTCCTTTGAAACAAATCGAAACAGAAATATAAAATCGTGATGCCACCTTGGTCGTGCGGTCTCGCGGATCCTAAATCTCGCGCACTAAAACGGAAGCTACTAATAACGGCCGTGCGGTATCACAGACCGCACGGCCATTATTAAAGGATAAGTTGGAAAAAAGATCCATTCTTTATAGTACAGCACAAAAATTGTACAAACCCTCGAAGATAAAAACAAAATAGAGAAAAAGAGAGTTAATGTGATGAATGAAAACAGAAACAATAAAACGAGTCTCTTTGTCCGGAAACCCATTTACTTAAATATCTAATTTCTAAATTCAACTGCCATCTCATTTCATGAATTAAACTACTTTGTTAAGTATATATCCGAATGCAGTAACCTTTTATCTTTAACCTCTTTTTTAATTCGGTAAGTGATTTTTGCTAACGCAAAGAGAAAAGACGAATAATGCATTTGCCAAATTAAAAGAGAAGACAAACAGAAAAAAGAGTTTTCAGAAAGTATTCAGAGCCGAAAAAATGCGGAATTTAATTTTGTGTTGCAAACTTGGGAGCTTTATTCATAAAAAGAGATAAAATTCTAAAAACGATCAGAAAAAGACGTTGATCTAAGAAATATTTATAAAGAAATTTAACGGAGTGGTCGCAAAACTTCATTTTCAAAAGTCCCTGAATTTTCCCCAGCCAATTTCTCGTTTTTCTTGAAAATTAATATTTAAAAACCAGAATTTTAATCTTGCAAGATTTTTAACATCGAGTCTTTTATACACGAAATGAAAACTATTCGAATTAATATTTACAACTTCAAATTTGTTTATTTATTTAAATAAAAATAGATTAATTTTCTAGCACGAAAAATAAACTTTTTAATCCAAATGACGAGTTTTCAACAAAATAGTTGAATTTTCGATCAAATAGTTGAGTCTTAAACCTGAAAAGGTATAATCTCGAGAAAAAAATGTATCATTTCATAATTTTTAAAAACAGGATTTCTGCCAAAATTGAACAGCTAAATATTCAACCCACATAAATTAATTTTCTGTCAAAAAGACAAATTGAAAAAAAATTAGATTAATTTTCAATCAATGGGATTAATTCTGAACTAAAATTATGAATGTTTAAATAAACCAGTCACATTTTTAACGAAAAATAGGAAATTTAGGCAAAATTACTTTTTTTTATAAAAACTGCCAGATTAAAATTTATAAACTTTTATAAATTGTAGAGTTCGAACATTCAGATTCAGTTACAAAAATATAAACCCACGATATACTTTTCAATGCTCTAAATTGAAGAATCAATCTATGAATTAAAAAATTTTCAAAATTTTACATTTTGTAAGCAAATTTAAGATGGAAAAAATAAAAAATTAAACGATTGTATTTTTATTTAGAATGAACTCGTCTTAAATTAAAAGATAAATTATTTTCATTTTGAATAGTTTAGAAATCCCTAAAATGCTTCAAAATTTTATTTCAAAATCTAGAAAAATCATGTTGTTTTACGTTTTTTCAAATTTTATATTATTTTTATATTTTTTTCTAAATCCTGCCAAATTAAAAAAAAGTCTTTCAGATCTTCCACATTAGTTTTTGACAAGTTTGTAAATCTTTTTAAATCTTTTAAAATATTCTCTTAAAATTAATTTTTTTAAATAAAAAATCATTTTCAATTTTCCTAGGAATTTTAAGAAAATATTTTTTATTCTTTGGAATCTTTTAATAATTCTTAAACAACTTCTACAGTTTTTGTTCGAAATCTGCAAAAATCTATATTTTGTTTTAAATTAGGCTGTGAGCTATTGGAACCAAAATTTCGGTATGGATAGCAGGATTTCTTCGGTAAGCTTAGGCACTTCCTCTGAATTATTTGAAATTATTTCAAATTTTTAATTAATTTTGAATCTTTTTAAAATTTCTAAATATCTTTTAAGCTTACCCTATGTTTTTCTAAGAATAAATAAGTATTTAATTGTTACGTTTACATACCAATTCAGTAATTTGCCTTATAAAATATAAATCTTTAAATATATAGGGAATATTTTAGACTGAAACTATATTTGAAATTTAATAAACGCCTTGAATTATAAATATATTATTTTGCAGTTATTTAAAAATTGAATGCGAATTTTCTTGTGAAATAAATTATTATTTAATTTTCAATCCTTAATACTACAGTTTAATTTCAAAGATCATTATTTAATTTATATTCCCAGTTGATTAACTAAAAATTCCTTTTTTTTATAAAAAAATCTTCAATTTTAAACGGTTATAATTTTTAATTGTTTGAGTCTTTACAGGAATCTGTATTATCATCAGAGATAGTTATCATCCATCAGTGTAGATATTATTCCACAATCCGTGAAAAAATAAATCAACACTATCGATCAAGTTAACTCTTCAAATAAAAGAAAATACTTAACGTTATTTCTGACTAGCTGGATCAAAAATTCTTTACATTAAAAAATTAATTTTTTCTGGAAAAAAGATCTACTCTCTTCGCTCCACTTAGAAGCAAACCACAGAACTTCCGATTCCCAGTTGGGTGCTTTTCCGTTAAGTTATTAGAGAGATCAAAAGAAGAATCCTTTTTCAGAAATACACGATATCTTAAGCCTGGTGTCATATTTAGGACACGAGTAATTGAAAGAAATCTGTGTTATCATCAGAGATAGTTACCATCAATCAGCGTAGATATTATTCCAAAATCCGTGAAAATAGAAATCCACACTATCGATCAAGTTAAGTCTCCAAATAACAGAAAATACTTAACGTCATTTCTGATTAGATGGAAAATAAAATCTTTAAAAAATGTTAATTAAGTTTTTTCTGAATAAGATCTACTCTCTTCGCTCCACTGGAAATCGTGAAAATATAAGTCCTTAAAACTGCATTGAAACAAAACGATTGAAATCAAACTTCGACAGATTAAAAAAAAACATTTGTACAATTCCCGGTAATTTTCTGATCCAGCCGCCACTATATTTATTATACTTATTGGTAAAAGTTTTTTGTTTTTGTTCTTGTTTTTTGTACCTTCTTGTGAAAATTATCTCACCAGGATGTGTGCATCAAATTGATGCTTTTATAAATTTTAATAGTGATTTAGTTAAATAAAACTAATTCCTATTTACTGTTCTGTTTCGAGATTTAAAATAGTGCTCTTTCGTGCCAAGAATGTTTCACGACTTGTACGGACCGATTAACGTGCTCATTTTATGTAGTGAATAGAGAGTACATTTGTAAAGATAATTAGACACGTTAGCGCTGAATACAAAGAAGGAAGTTTAAAAGAGCTCTTGATAAAAAAAGTTTTAGAACATTCTACTTGATGGTACGGTACTTTGAAGTAGGTTGAAAACAAACTTTTCAAAGCAAAGCCCTAGAGCAACAAAGTTTTTCACTACTTTTTGCGATAACTATAATGTTTTATGCGTGTTCTACATATTGAATTTTTGAAATATAAATTAACAATTAATAATTAATCATTATTTACCAGAGCTTTTGAGTTGATGAATTTGAGCCACAACAGACGCGTACCTGAAACAAAAAGAATTAATTAAAAAAGAGGTATTAATTATAAAAAATAATAGTTTTTATTCTTATCCGAAGATTTCAAAATTATTTAACTCAGCCTTACCTATGTAGAATATAGAAATATAAATAATTTTTAAAATAATTCAAAGATATTTTCAAATCCCTAGAATTTTTATTTTCAGGCTTCCGACTTCATTCACATATCAGATTAGATAACATTCAGTTTCCACTATTTTGCACGAAACTTAAATAGTTTGTGGTTTTTTGTTAGTAGAAATTAATTTCTTAAACTGAAATGGTAACTATTCGATTTCTTGTTCAAACCTAATATTTTTGCATTCATATATTTGACTGAAAATCTTTGTACTTTCTTTAAAATTCGTTGTTTTTTTGGGAGGGGGGGGGGGTAATCTTTAATCCTTTTTATTAAAAATTCAAATGTTCAATGTATTCATTTACGTAATTTTTTGAAGTCTACCACTTTAAATAACTGTGAAGCTGAATAAATTCGAAATATTTTTATTGTAAATTGAATATTTTCTTGTTACGAATTTTTTATATCAAATTTTACGGTAATTATAATATAATAATCGTATCAGTAATTTAGTTGCCTTTTATTTATATTTACATTTCCTTTTTGGCAGTCGCATCCTCCTGAATATTAACTTTTTAGTTATACATTTTATTATATGTTCGAAGATTCAACAATTTTGTTAAAAAGGCGCCATTTTGTAGGAAAATTCAACTGTTTTGTTCAAGAATTCGTCTTTTTAGGTTGATAATTCAACTATTTTCATAAAGAATTTATTTTTTGATTAAAACTCTCATTTTTGTATTGACGGGCCACTTAAATTTTTAAAAACAAAAATTCAACAATTTTCGCTGTTACAAAATTGTCTTTTTAATTAAAAAATGTATCTATTTTAGCATTTTTTCATTTTTTTTCTATTTTATTTTAGATAAAAATGAAGCTGTTTGATTAAAAATTAAAAATTTTTGTTAAAAAGTCATCCTTTTTGGTTGAAAATTCAAATTTTTTGTTGACAATGCAACCATTTTTGAAAAAAGTTTATTCTTGGTTTCAGGTCAATTTAAAAAAAAAAATTTACTATTTTTTTTAAATTATCTTTCTAATTTGAAAATTAATCTTTTTGAGAAGAAATTGCATCTTTCTGGGATAAAAATACAACGGTTTGATTAAAAATTAAATAATTTTGTTCAAATGTCGTCCTGTTTTTTTCTTTTTGAAAATTTTAATGCATTGCTACAAATTCGTCTTTTTGGTTGAAAATTCAACTATTTCCTAAAAAATTTAAATTTCATTAAAAATTCATATTTTGTCATTCAAAACTCAACTGAATATCTGTTTTGGGTTAAAATTCAAGTAATCTTTTTAAAAATTGATCTTTTTAATAAAAAATGTATCTATTTTCGTATAAATTGTATCCTTTTTGGATAAAAATACAATTTTTTACTTGAAAATTCAACCATTTTGTTTCAAAGTAATCCTTCTGGTTGCAAATTCAACTTTTGTTTTAATTTTGTCTTTTTGGCATAAAAATTCATCTGTTTCAGTAAAAAATTTCACCTTTCATGGAGAACAATGCAACGATTTGGTAGAAAATTGATTTTCTCTGCTGGAGGATTCAACTATTTTTTTTGAAAATTTTGGTTGAATCACTTAGTCAAAAAATTATATTTTTGTTCAAAACTCATATTTTTAGTTCAAAACTGGTATTTTTGCATTGAAAATTCAATTTCGTGGGAAAAAACTGAATTTTACTATCTTAAAATTAAAAAAAGGGTTTTCTCTTTCGTTGGCAATTTAGTGATTTTATTGAAAATTAATCGTTTTGTTTAAAATTAATATTTTTGGTAAAAAATTCAATTTCTGTACAGAAAATTCATCTTATGGCGAATATTAATTTGTATAAAATTTATCCTTTCTGTGGTAAAATTTATTTCTTTAAAATGAAATTTTATCTTTTTAGGTTGAAAATTTAATTATTTTGTTAAAATTGCAAGTATATTATTTTATCCAGTTTATAAAAGATGTTAAAAAATTACAAAATTTAATGTTGGGACTTGAATATGAATAGTCAGTGAAAGTGAAAAATTGTTCACGGAAAAAAAATAATTAAAATTTTCCATTAGTTACAAATCCCATATCTTATTATTTCTGAAAACCATAAATTACGTACAATAAGATGGAGGACGGGGTAGAAATATTTTCTCATGGTTCGTTACCCTCTTGGAGAGGGCTATAATCCGTTTTATAACTCGAGTACGGCCCCTGAGTTATTTTTATCTTCAAACTATAAAATGAAGAAGGTGAAAAAACTAACTTGAAGTTACCTTCCTTCACCACAAAATTGTGTAGGATGTCAGTTCTATGAAAGCACAAAAGCAGTTTACACCCAACTCTCGGTTTAGCCGCTCTCGGTTTAGTAATTCTTAGATCTGCTGGCCCACGCAGTTTCTCAGCTCAAGGAGCGCGAGACGATCCTGAGTCTCATCTCGGAAGGGTTCGCAGTGCGCGAGTACTCAGTCAAGCACATTGCGCAATATTATGCATTCCAATCAGAAACAGTTCAGGCGTCCCTAAATCGAGATTCGGGTGTACTTAAATCAAATTTCGAGTGTAGTTACCTTTTTTTCGCTAAGGAACTTAACTGTAACTAGTTTCTCAACAAAGTATCTTACCCAGCACTGCACCTGAAATTCCCGATTGAGTAAATCTCTAAATTGCATGAAAAGTAGACCATTTTCAATAGCTCGTAATCGACCGGACGAGCAGCGAATCAATGGCAGGAAAGACGTCCTTCGAAGGCCATCGACCACGTCGACAAAGTCTGCTTGTAGCTTTCTTCCTCCTTCATCCATCGTGCAGTTCATGTTATTTTTATCTGAACACTCGGGCAACGGATTCCAGACATGCAAATACACCCTCCGTCGTCGCACACATTCAAACATTCAGTTCTGTTCCTTTGACTCGGTCATGCAAACGTAGGCTGTGTACACACCGTTTCCTATACATGCAGGTGCAATCGCATCAAGTTCCGGTCCACCGATTGCAACCCACTACCCTTCCGATCCGAGCAAGCGACCCCAAGAAAATCGTTTAGGTTTCGACTAACCCTCTATCAGCGAAGGAAACCGCCCGAGTCGGCTTTGCTGATACAAGGCTAATAGGCCCGATCGCTTCGTATGCATTTGCTAGACACGATTCGCGATAAATACCGGAATTCGCTTTGCGATAGTGGAACACGCGACGTTTCTTTTTACGACTTTGGGCACTTTAAGCTTGCATGTAAAGCAGGGCTCGCCAGAAGGCAGTCTTGGACTGCAAAGACTGCCAGTGGCAGTCTAGGGCAGCGCTTCCCAAACTGCTACCCGGGGGAGGGTGGCTACCCGGCGGTAGGGGGATGCCACCCCGGGCCGGGTAGCTCGGTAGGCCTCGAGGCAGGCTCCCCGCT
>JAWWLR010000148.1:31003534-31016363 GCA_035041075.1 Acraspis erinacei | reverse complement strand
CTGAAATTTTTTGTTATGGTTTTTTACAGGGTGTAGGGGTCTTAGAGAGGACCTATAATGCGTTACGTCATTTAAAAACGGTCCCTTATCTGAGTTTTCTGACTGCCACTAAGCCTCCTCCTCAAATTGGTAATGTAGTTTCTGGACCGTCCCTAAGCAAAACATGTCATCGAAAAAGGCATAGTCCAAGCCAAAGCAATTTTTTACGAGCGTTTGTTGACAATATTTACGCCTATAGCACACGTGCTTTAAACTCTAAACTGTAGCGAAAGGGGGAGGTTCTCAGATGACTCGTTGAGGTCCTGAGTGTTGTCGCGAGACTCCGCAGCGGTCACCGAAGGAGTTGAAAAAAATATGTTTTGACACCAAAGATTTGGAGCCTAGTTCATTCTTTCTTTCTCAGTCGAATCTAAACCGTCCTTTGGAGAAGAAGTGATTGATCCTCACCATGGATTTGCCCTCCGATTTGTCTAAATCCTCGTAAGTTCAAGCAAACTTTTCCTCATTTTTCGGCTCTTTTCCATCTTATTTGAGAATCTGTTTCTATTCCGATCCTCACAAAAGTGTATGATTAATAATCAATCGCAAATCAATAATCGCGAAATGCTCCAAATTAAAAACGATTAAAAATTATGGAGCAAGTTTTACTCCGTCAAATGTTTCGTATAATTGTAGGTATACTTGAGGGTCGGTTTTTATCCAAGTGATACCGTAATTTCCTTCTTTCTTTGGATAATTGACAACATCCTATAAACAATCAAACGTGGTCGCGGTATCTTTTAATACGCCTTAGATAAAGTGAGTCGCGTGTGTTCTTTGTTTCGGAGTTGTTCCTCGAGTGCCCCTTTGATAGTGATTTATAACCCTAACGCAACTCGTAAAAGGAGATCTTTTTTCGAACCGATGGAAAGTGTATTCAATTGTGTAAATTTTACTGGAGAACCCGAATTTCATGCTTTTTAAAAATATTTTTTAATTGATCTTGATTTCGTTGCGATAAATTTACTTATCGGTTGCCATCGAGGCCGGATTTAGCCGGTTGGGAGCTGGTTGCCGGCGGAAAACGTGTGTATCGACACGTGTAAAACACGGTCGAACTCTCGAGATGCGAAACAAAATACCACCTTCTACGATTAATTCCGCAACATTTAATAAAAGGGTAGGGGGTCTTTTGGACTCGATTACGTAAAATTGGTTAAAAATTATTTTTTTTTGGTAGAAAATTAGTGTTTTTTTTTTAAGTTAGAAATTAATTTTTCTTTGGTTGAAAATTAGTTTTTTTTAACTAAACATCTAATATAATTTTTTTTTAAGGATGCTTAATCTTTTCTATCGCAAATTCCTTTAGTTTAGTTGAAATTTTATTTAATTTGCTTAAAAACTTATTTCTCTAACTAAACATTTTTTTTATTCTATTTCTTAGTTGAAAATTCATATTGTTTAGTTGAAGTTTCGTTGTTTTTTTTTTGTAGAAATATAATCTTTTTGCTTGATAATTCATGTATTTTGTTGCAAATTATTCTTTTTTGGTAGAAAATTAGTTGTTTTTTCATTGAAAAGAATTTTTTCTTTGGTTGAAACACAGTTTTTTTAAATTAACTTTTTAAAACTAAAAATTGACTCCAAATTTTGTCGTTTTTATATAAATTCAATCAATTATAAACAAATTGAAAATCACTTTTCTTTGGTTGAAAATTAGTTTTTTTTTTAATTAATTTTTTTAAACTAAAAGTTGACTCCAAATTTTGTTGTAATTTTTTTTCATAGAAAAATAAATCTGTATAGAAAATTCATTTTTTTGGTTGAAAATTGATATTATTTGTTTAGAAACTTATTTCTCCAACTAAAAATTGATTTAGTTTATTATTTAGTTAAAAATTTAGCATTTGTAGTTGAAAATTTGTCTTTTTTTATAGCAATATAATCTTTTTGATTTCAAATTTTTACTGTTAGGTTAAAAATTGTATTTGACATCAAAATGTTTGGTTAAAAATCATGTATTTTGTGGAAAATTATTCTTTTTTGGTAGAAAATTATTTTTTTTAAGTAACTTTCTTAAACTAAAAATTGACTCCAAATTTTGTCGTTGTTTTATAAAAATTAAATCAATTAGAAAAAATTGAAAACCAGTTTTTCTTTGCTTGAAAATTAGTCGCTTTTTCAACTAAAAATCAAATACATTTTTTTCAATTTTTTCAAAGATTTTGAATCTTTATGATAGAAAATTCACTTTTGTTTAGTTGAAATTTTATTTAATTTGCTTATAAACTTATTTCTCCAATTAAAAATTGATTTGGTTAAAAAAAAAATAGAAATTCAATCAATTTGAAAAAAATTGATTGAATGTTAGTTTTTTTAAATTAATTTGTTTAAACTAAAAGTTGACTCCGAATTTTTTCGTAATTTCTTTCATAGAAATTAAATCTTTTCCTTAGAAAATTCATTTGTTTAGTTGAAAATTAATTTTAATTGCTTAAAAACTTATTTCTCTAACTAAAAATTGATTTATTCTATTGTTTAGTTGAAAATTTAGCATTTGTTTTTGAAAATTTGTCTTTTTTGGATAGTAATATAATATTTTTGATTGAAAATTTCACTTTGAGGTTAAAAATTCAAGTATTTTGTTACAAATTATTTTTTTTTCGTAGAAAATTAGTTTTTTTTTTATTGAAAATCATTTTTTCTTTGGCTGAAAAACAGTTTTTTAATTAACTTTTTTAAACTAAAAATTGACTCCAAATTTTATAATTTTTAATAGAAATTCAATCAAATAGAAAAAAATTAAAAATCAGTTTTTCTTTGGTTGAAAATTAGATTTTTAAATTAATTTTTTTTAAATTAAAGTTGACTCCAAATTTTGTCTTTTTTTCATAGAACTTAAATCTGTTTCATCGAAATTAAATCTTTTCCATAGAAAATTTATTTTATTTGCTTAAAAACTTATTTCTCTAACTAAAAATTAATTTATTCTATTGTTTAGTTAAAAATTTGTCATTTTTAGTTGAATATTTGCCTTTTTTAATAACACTATAATCTTTTTGATTGAAAATTTTTACTGTTAAGTTAAAAATTTCATTTAAAATAAAAATATTTAGTTACAAATTCATGTGTTTTGTTGCAAATTATTCTTTTTTGTTAGAAATTTTTTTTTATTGACAGTAATTTTTTCTTTGTTTGAAAAATAGTTTTTTTTTAAATTAACTTTTTAAACTAAAAATTGAATCCAAATTTTTTCGTTTAAAAAAAATAGAAATTCAATCAATTTGAAAAAAATTGAAAATTAATTTTTCTTTGGTTGACAATTAGTAGTTTTTTCAACTAAAAATCTGATCAAAATTTCTTCTCAATTTTTTAAAGAATTTTAATCTTTTCGACATAAAATTCACTTTTGTTTAGTTGAAATTTTATTTAATTTGCTTAAAAACTTATTTCTCGAACTAAAAATTGATTTATTGTATTTCTTAGTTGAAAATGCATATTTTTTAGTTGGAAATTTATTTTTATAGCAATATAATCTTTTTGATTGCAAATTTTTACTGATAGGTTAAAAATTTCATTTAAGATAAAAAACATTTGTTTAAAAATTAATGTATTTTTTGCAAATTATTCTTTTTTGGTAGAAAATTAGTTGTTTTTTCATTGAAAAGAATTTTTTCTTTGGTCGAAACACAGTTTTTTTTAATTATCTTTTTGAAACTAAAAATGGACTCTTATGTTGTCGTTTTTATAGAAATTCAATCAATTATAAACAAATTGAAAATCAATTTTTCTTTGGTTGAAAATTAGTTTTTTTTAATTAATTTTTTAAAACTAAAACTTATTTTGTCGTAATTTTTTTTTTCATAGAAATTAAATCTTTTCCATAGAAAATTCACTTTTGTTTAGTTGAAATTTTATTTTATTTGCTTAAAAACTTATTTCACTAACTAAAAGTTATATAGTTATATAGAAATTCAATCAATTTGAACAAAAATTGAAAATCAATTTTTCTTTGGTTGAAAATTAGTTTTTTTTTTAAATTAATTTGTTTAAACGAAAATTTGACTCCGAATTTTGTTGTAATTTTTTTCATAGAAATTAAATCTTTTCAATAGACAATGCATTTTTTTGGTTGAAAATCGATTTTATTTGTGTAAAAACTTATTTCCCTAACTAAAAATTGATTCTTACTATTGTTTAATTAAAAATGTATCATTTTTAGTTGAAAATTTGTCTTTTCCTGATAGCCATATAATTTTTTCGATTGCATATTTTTGATGTTAGGTTAAAAATTTCATTTAAAATAAAAATATTTGGTTACAAATTCATGTATTTTGTTGCAAAGTATACTTATTTTGTAGATAATTATTTTTTTATTGAAAATAATGTTTTCTTTGGTTGAAAAACTGTTTTTTTAATTAACTTGTTTGAACTAAAAATTAAATCCAGATTTTGTCTTTTTTATAGAAATTCAATCAATTCGAAAAAAATGAAAATAAATTTTTCTTTGGTTGAAAATTAGTTTTATTTTAAATTAATTTGTTCAAACGAAAAGTTGACTCCAAATTTTGTCGTAGTTTTTTTTCATAGAAATTAATTTTTTCCATGGAAAATTCATTGGTTTGTGTGAAAATTTATTTTATTTACTGAAAAACTTTTTCTCTAACTAAAAATTGATTTATTCTCTTTTTTAAATGAAAATTTATCATTTTAATTTGAAAATGAGTCTTTTTTGATAGCAATACAATCGTTTGGATTGAATATTTAACTGTCAGGTTCAAAATAATATTAAAAATTAAAATATTTGGTTAAAAATTCATGTATTTTATGAAAAATTATTCTTTTGCGATATTTTCGAGATATTCAGTGCAGTGCTATTTTCGAAGAACCGGAACTTGTGCGCGCACTAATTCAGTTTTTTTTAATTTTTATAAGAATCTATAAGTGGAACTACTTTGTTAAAAAATAATTTCATTATTTTTTAACTGGATATTTAACTATTAATAATAATTTAAATAGTAAACTGTTTAGTTGAAAAATTTCTGTTTTTTTTTTGTTGAAACTTTGTCTTTTGTGGAAAAAATCTTGGTAGCCAGTTCATTTTTTCGGTTGAAAATTCATGTATTTTATTAAAAAATTATCTTTTTTAGTAGACAATTTGTTTGCATCAAAATGCATTTCATTTGCTTGAAAAAGATTTTTTTTAACTGAAAATTAATTTTTTAACGGAGCATTTAATTATATCATGTTTGATCATAAATCTTATTCAATTTGAAATTTATCTATTTGTTTGAAATTTCTGTATTTTGTTAAAAGTTTGTGTTTTGTGGTTGAATATTAAACTTCGTGGTGCCTAATTCATCTTTTTGGTTAAAAATTAAACTATCACTTTAAAAATGTAATTCAAAATAAAAATATTTGGTTACAAATTTATGTATTTTTTTTTAATTATTCTTTTTTGCTAAAAAATTAGTTTTTTTGTTAATTGAAAATGAATTTTCCTTTGGTTAATAAATAGTTTTTTCTTTAATTAATTTTTTTACACTAGAAATTAACTCGAAATTTTGTTGTATTTTTTAAATAGAAATTCAATCTTTTTGATAGAAAATAATTTTTCTGTTGAAAATTTATCTTTTTAATTGAAAATTCATCTATTTTGTTGAAATTTTTTTTGTTTATAGCAATATAATTTGTTTGTTTGTAAATTCAACTATTAGGTTGAAAATTCGATTAAAAATTAAAATATTTGGTTAAAAATTCATCTATTTTATTAAAAATTATTCTTTTGTGGTTGAAAATTAATCTTTTTGGTTGGAAATTTATTTCTTTGGTCTAAGATTTAACTATTTCGTTAAAAACTTATTCTCTAATTAAAAATTAAACTATTCTATTTTTTGTTAAAAATGTATTAATTAGTTTAAATTCACCTGACCCTAAATCCAACAACTTACACTAACAATTTCTACAAAATTGGTTTAAAATTATTTGCTTTTATAGAAAATTCATCTTCTGGGTTGAAAATTTAACTATTTCGTTAAAATTTTTTATTTTTTATTGAAGTTACATCAGTTTGTTTTTAGGCACATCTAAAATATATTCAACAATATTTTTCTAATAAGAATCTTGAATCAAAATATTGTTTTATTTATTTCTTTACAACACTTCATCATAAAAACCCTTTTTTTGAATTATTTTGACCCGATAACGTAAGTTTTTTAATTTATGAATTAAATAAATTATTAAATTAAATTACATTCATTAAAAAAAAATTAAACTAAATATGAATTTAAGGGAAATAATTCTGTTCTTAACGTTCCGCTAACACATTTTAAATTTGTAAACATTCTTACATTTATAAAAAAGATAAGAAAAGTTAAATTATGTGCAAAAGCTTATTTTTAAGAATTGCAAAAAGTTAGAAGCTTTTCAATAATTCTGAAAGAATGGAAGAGATTAAGTTTTATTTTCAGATTTCTGGGAAAATTTTTCATGGTTTAGGTTTTATTTAAACAAAAATAATTTTCAGTTTTAAAGATTTGAAAATGTGTTGAAAGAGAATATAATATGGAAGACTGAAAAATTTTTTCTAGTTTTTAGGTATTTAAAAAAATGGTAGGTAACCTTAATTTTGCAGCGTGTCAAGAAAATGAAAAAAAAAATTTTTAATTCATGGGAAAATTTGAAATGATTGTTTTGCAATGAATTCTAAGAGAAAATTAAAAAAGATCATAAATAATTTTAATTATTTCCTAGAATTTTTAAAAACTATGTAAAAGATTTTGAAGCATAATTTTGCAATTTCGTTTAAGAGATATTCAGAAGTTTAAAAAGATTCAAAAGTAATTAAAACTTCTAACGATTTTTTAAGAACTTTGTAGGGTTTCACAAAAATGAGACCAATTAAAGTCAAGAAAATGAATTTTTTAATTTTTTACAAACTGTGTAATAATTCAAAATTTAACAATTTTTAACCAATAATATTTATAGAAAAATTTTAAGCATTTTTAGAATTCTTAATATTTAAAAATATGAAATAGATTTTTTAATAGTTTATGTTTTTATATTATTAAAAAATTAAAATACAGTCCAGAGAAGGCGCACTTCACGCATTCGAATTTTTTTAACTCTTTTTTTTTATTTAATGTAATTTATATGTATGAAATTTTTAATGATTTCTACATAATTTTAATGCATTTGAACGATTTCCAAAGATTTCTAGGTATTTTAAGGGGATTTATAGAATCTCTGGGACGACTGAAAAATCCCAAATTGAAAATTCTCAAATAATTTATAACATTATCCAATTTGAAAATTCCTGAAGATTAAAATTTCCGACTGGTTATAATAAAATTCGCGACACTAGATAATACCCGAATTTCAACAATTAAAAACTTATTTTTTAATTAATATTATTTATATACTAAAAATACAATAATAAATTATTTGGATTAAATAATAATGTTTTTAATGTCCAATTTACATCTTAAAGTTATTTAATAAAATGAAAATAACAATAATTGAAAAAAAATTCTCAATACAATTTCAAAAAAATAAAATAAAATAAAAATCTTGTTCTTCTCGTATGTTTACCGTCGCATATGTAGATTAATTTCAAATTTTCAGAGAAGTGATAAAATTGGTAAAAAAAATTTTTTCTTTAATATGAAATTTGACCTGGAAACCTGAAAAATTGGGAAATGACCTAGATTTTTTTAAATCGCAATAGAAGCTTGAAAAATCTAGAAATTAAATTGAATTCAATTTTTAAAACCTAAAATTTTTTAGTTAGACTTTTTTCCAAAAGAAATTTATCTTGCGATCTCTAAACTAATAGAAAATTAGAAACTTACTTTCTTCCTTACGTAATCTTAAATTTATCTTCGATTTTGAACATCTGTGATTTAAAGTCAATATAATTAATTTTCATTATTTATTGAATGGGGCATGACAAATCGATCACAAAACATCAAAAATGAAATTGTACATTACCATTACGGAGTCATAGTTCGCTGAAATTAAGTTACAACACTTTGTATTATTTATTAATTAAAGAGTTTCACAACTCCTGGATTTTCCGATGTAGAATGTTAATTTCTACTTTGCATTATTCTATTACAATTATTTCCTTCTTACAAATATTTTCCATTCGAAAAATTGTGGAAATATAATTATTGTTAATTAATTTTTGTAAATCTAGATAATTGATAATTAAATTCATTAACATTAAAGTCAATATTATCATAAACAATATGATTTTAACCGACAGTAGTAGTGGCACAGTGATTCTCGAGTCTCAGATGTTAAGAACGGTCGGGCGCGGCTTGATCTCGGATGGGTGGTCGGTCGTGATTTCTCGCTTAGTCGTGTTTTTTCACTGCGTTTAACTACTGTCGAGCGGGGAAGGCTTCATGCCGAGGATGAGTGTGGTCACTCAATGACACCGAATGTCTGAATTCGAACTCAACTGTCGGTAAACAGCTGCGTTCAAGAAAGGTTTTCTGCAGTTATCCAGTCCTTTGGTCAAAAGTCCAAGCAAATGTGAGCGTTTTTATTAAAAATCCGGCAGCAGACGGTAGCGGATACTTAGTAAGAATGGGTTTTCTATATGAAAAAATAGGACCATTACCTGCAATTCAAAATAAAATACTTTAAAATACTCTCTAAATAAATGAGGTACATATAATAAAAAATATTTACGGGACTGATAGTAGACATTTTTCTAAATCAACGATCCCCTTTTTTGCAACTATGTATATTTATGTAAAACGTCATAAAATCAGTAGACACTCCGTAAAAATAATATCCAGCATTGACCCAAAAGTGGTCAAAAATAAATATTATGTACGATTTTTTAATACCTGATAACAGTTGTTGATTGTCCAAATAAATTTGATAAGCAAATAAAAATCGTCCATTTTCAACCTTTAGATTTATTTTTTCCATACGGAAGCAATTTAAAGTTAAAATTCTCGAATTTTATGCATATCGCCCCGAAATTTGTTCGAATTCAAGTTTTTGTTTTGAACATAGATAATATTTACTGGTTTTTAGCGCTGATTATGATCTTTTTCGGTTTTTTAATGCAGATTGTTTCTAATACATAAAATACTAGTTTTTCTTGTAATTAGATATTTAAATAATTTTGTACACTATTTGTTATTGTTCTTAATAGTTACTTGATGTTAACAAAAATTATTTTTTAAACCAATTATTATTGTTAATAATATTCTCTTTGAATAATGCTCGAAATTGCGTTTTTTTCTGAAATTTTCAACTTTTTGTCCACTTCACACTTGAAATGAGTTAATATTTATTTCAATTTAGCAAAAATAATTCTTTAAACAAATCAATATTATTATAGCTATCTTCTTCTGTATTAATACTAGTCAGTTGCGGTTTTTTTTTCAAAAATATTTAAGTTTTTATCCACTTTTTAATTGGAGTGTAATAATAATCTCTTTGCTTAATGGTAGAAAGTGGCGGTTTTTTCTTAAATTTTTAACTGTTTGTATATTTTTCACCTGGAGAGACTTTATAATTAATTTAATTCAGCAAAAATAATTGTTTATACAAATTAATATTGTTTATAACTATGTTAATATATTTTAATGCCAGATAGTTGCGGTTTTTTCGGAAATTTTCAAATTTTGTTCACTGTTCCCCCAGTGAGGTAATAATTAATCCAAGTTAATAAAAATAATTGCTTTAGAAATTTATTATTGTGGATATATTTTTCTGAAGTAAGTTCCTTTGCATGAATTATCAACTCACTAAGTAAAAAGTTGAAAAAAGTAAAAATTTTTAAAAATTCCATTGTAGGGAAATGTATTCGAATGAAAAAATACCTTATTAGAAATGTTTATGAGTTTATTTTGCAAGATATTAACATTCAGTCAAAAGTTGTTATCTTATTAATATGAAACTTATTAAAAATAAAAAATTTGGAAGATCTCGAAACTAAATTTTGAAGCTTTTTAAGGATCTTTAATGGTTTTCACAAAATAAAAAAGTTCTGAAGATAGCAGGGGAAAATCTAAATGATTTTTTCTTTGAAAAAATTAATGTTAAGAGATTATATAAAAAGATTTTTAAAAAAACCTTTTTTATTGATAAATAACAATTGAAAAAAAATCATGGAAGTTTAAGATATATTTGGAAATTTGCAAAAGATAAAAAAATAATTAAAACTTGAAAATATTTCGAAATATTTGAAACAAAATATAGATATTCGAAGATTTTTTTTAACAATTAATTTTTAACGATCTACAACATTTTCAAAAAAGAATCTCTTTATTATAAGAATTATTCTCCTACAGAAATAGTCAGACCTAAAATAGCCTAGCGTGACCTGTAAAAAAATTTTTCTATATAAAATCAAATTGATAACAGTATTTTCCACTGAAAAAAATTTATGGTGTAGCGTTTTCAAAATTCAAAAACACACTTTCTTTTGGATACGTGTACTTTTAAATAAAATGTAATATTAAAATTAAAACTCACGATAGAATTAGAGGCTGCAGTGGTCTGCATTTTTGGTAGGTGGCAAGATTCATGGTAACCATGAAAATTTGCCATGAAAATTAAAATGAACTTTGATCCTGCTTTTTTTCTGATTGCGGACGTAGCACAGAATTGTGACCAAGATGGTAAATTGCAGAATTCATGTTGATTACATTGATACGACTGATACGGTTTCTAATTTTATCGTCGCCTTTATACTCTTTTCCCAGATAAGAGGAAGGAAAATTGGAACAGGGTTTTATCTGTTAAGTAAAGTCTCGATGCGTTAGACTCGGTACACAAAATTTTATTTTTTTTCAGAATGTGAATCTCATTGTCCACAATTTAAATCTAGAGGAAGCAAGAACAATATATCTTATCATTCTCTTTCTGCACCATCAACCCTGTATTTTGAAATTTCTAAATAAATTATTTTACTTTATCATAAAATTTATTTTTAAATGTTTCTCAACATTATATATAGCAAAGAAATTTAAATTAAAAATGATTGTTTAATAACGTAAAATAATTATGTTTTTAACATTTCGCTACCACACTATAAAATTTGCAAATGTTCTTACATTTTCAAAGATAAAGAAAATTTAATTTATGTTCAAAAACGTATTTTGAAGAATTAAAAAAAATTAAAAGCTTTTTAATAATTGTGAATGATTTGAGGAGATACATTTTTTTTAAGATTTCTAGGAAAATATGTAACGGTTTAAGTTCTATTTTAAAAGAATAATTTCAAGTTTCGAAGATTAAAGAGTGTAACAGATTTTTAAATAGAATTTTGCAATTTTAATTTATTCAATCATTTTACCAAAAATTGGACTAATTTTAATAGAAGATTTAAAAAGATTAAAAAATAATTCACATTTTTAGATATTTTTAAAGAATTTTGTAAGATTTCACGAAAATTCCAAAATTTAACTTCCTAGGCAAAATTAAAATGACTTTTTATTTTGAACAATTAATTTTAAGAGATTATTTAAAAAGATTTTGAAAGATTTCCAAAATTATCAAAGAAGAATCTAAAAGATTTTAAGGGAATTTTTTTATTTTGCACAATTGAAATAAAAATCAGGAAAAATTTGAACAGTTTTCAAAGATTAGAAGTTTTAGGTCTGAAAAGATGAATTTTCTGGAAATTCTTGGGAAAATTTTTAATGATATTTCATTTTGAAAAATGAACTTAAAGAGAAAATTAAAAAAGAGTTTTAAACATTTTAAACGATTTCCTAAAATTTCGAAAAAGAGTGTAGAGGGTTTTAAAGCAACATTTTTTTATTTGGTAAGATTTAAAAAAAAGAGTAAATTGAAGAAATATTTAGAAGAATTGAAAAGATTCAGAAAGAATGTTAAACTTTAAAACATGTTTAGTAATGTACTTTTTTAAAGATTGAAAAAAAAGCTTTAGAAGCTTTAAAAGAATTTCGAAAGGTTTCAAAAGAGTAAACAAAAGTTTCCTCAAATTCTTGGGAAAATTTAGAAGATTAGAATGCAATTATTTTACATTTTGAATGATTTTTCAGAATAATTCGTGTCAGATATATTTTAATGAATTTAAGACGTTTTAAATAGATTAAATTATTTAAAAACTTGGAAAAATTTCTGAAAATGTATCAAATATATCTTGATTTCTTCCAAACTGTTAAAAAGTTCTAAACATCTTCCAAAAAGAGTCGAATTTTTTCTAATATATATTTTACAGGCTAAGTATATAAACCAGGCATTATATATAATCCCTAGGCATTATATACAATCCCTAGGCATTATATTTAATCGCTAGGCATTATATATAATGCCGGGCCACTTCAGGCAAAGTATATAATAGAATACAGTGACAACCCCTTTTGCTGTATATTGAACATTATAATCAATTTTTAATTTACAATTTTCATCATATTATGACTTTAAAAAAATTAAAATCTAATAAAAGTGTTAAGAGATTCGGGACAAGCGACTTCTCAAAAAAAATTTTAACCATTTTTCATTTAAAAACAGTTTTTTTGTTTAATTTGCAGAAATGCCATTTTTTAAAGATTTTCAGTTTTATAAAAAAAGGTCTTGAATCAGTGCAAGTCAATGATGTTGATTAATTTCGAGAATAATATTTACAATTCCTTAATGGTTTCATTAACTTGAGAAAAAACTCGGGAAAAATGGTTTAAACAGCAAAAATTGTTCACCTAATAAATTTCCAAATATGTTAAGTTTGAAATATTATTATCTAAATTCATCAACTGTATGATTTATCCCGAAAAATCATGACTTTTTACTTTTTACAGTTGAGAAAAATTTTTTTTTAAACAAACGTGTAATGTAAAAAAAAAATTAGTGAAACAAT
>JAWWLR010000148.1:30990206-31002259 GCA_035041075.1 Acraspis erinacei | reverse complement strand
CGATCTTAGAAATAATTTGACACTAGAAATCTCCTGAAATCATTAGAAACCCTAAACAGTTCTTTAAAATCCCTTGAAATTTTATAATTTCTTTAAATCCCTTAAAATCCATTGAAAACTTAAAAAAACGCCAAAACCCATTAAAAAAGGTAGAAATCATCTCAAAACCCTCGAATATAAATTAAATTGCCTTTACCCCCCTTTCCTTTTCCTTTCCCGTTTTCCTTTCTTCTTTTCACTATTTCCCCTTCCCTTTTACCCGTTCCCCTTTACCTTTTCCCCTTTCCCTTTCCACCATTTCCGCTTTATTTATTTGCCCGTTTCATTTACCTTTTTTCCTACTTTTTTCGTTTTCCAAATTATACTAGAAACCCCCTGAAATCTTTGGAAACCCTAAAAAATACTTTGAAACCCCTTGAAATTTTGTATATTTCTTGAAATCCTTTAGAATCTCTAAAAATCCCTTGAAAGCTTAAAAAAACGTAACACACCATTAAAAAAGTAGAAATGATTTGATAATCGTCAAATATAAATTAAATTACACGTATGCAATTAAGTTCTGTAAAACCCCCATAATAATCCGTAGAAGTTTGTCGAATTCCTTGAAAACATTGGAATTGCTAGTAATTTTCTTGAAATTATTTTTTTTTATTTTCCAAACTTCACTAAAAATCCCCTGAAATCTTTAAAACCCATGAAAAACTCTTTGAAATCCCTTGAAATTTTTTATAACTCTTGAAATCCTTTAAAATCGTTTAAAATCTCTTAACAATTTTATAAAAATCGTAAAAATCAATTTAAAAAAGTAGAAATCATTTGAAACCCGTTGAATATTTATTAAATTATACTTATGCATTCAGGTTAGATAAACAAAACCGTTAAAAAGCCCTAGAAACATTTGGATTCCCTTGAAATAATTGGAATCACTAATAATTTGCTTGAAATTTAATTTCTTACATTTTCCAAAAAAATCTCTGAAATCTTTTGAATTGCTAGTAATTTTCTTGAAATTATTTTTATTTTTATTTCCAAAGTTCGCTCAAAATCCACTGAAATCTTTAAAAACCCTGAAAAACTCTTTGAAATCCCTTGAAATTTTTTAAAACTCTTGACATTCTTTAGAAGCCCTTAAAATCATTTGACAAATTTTTAAAAAACTTAAAAATCCATTTTAAAAAGTAGAAATAATTTGACACTAAAAATCTTCTGAAATCCTTAGAAACCCTAAAAAATTCTTTAAAATCCGTTGAAATTTGGTATATTCCTTGAAATCCTTTAAAATCCCTTAAAATCCCTTGAGACTTAAAAAAACGCCAAAGCCGTTTAAAAAAAGTAGAAATAATTTGAAAACCCTCAATCCTTATAAATCTTTTTTAAATCCCTTGAAATCATTGGAATGGTTAGTACTTTTCTTGAAATCTAATTGTTTTTCATTTTCCAAATTATACTAGAAACCCCCTGAAATCTTCGGAAACCCTGAAAAAATTCTTTAAAAACCCTTAAAATTTGTTTATATCTCTTGAAATCCTTTAGAATCCCTAAAAATTCCTTAAAAACTTAAAAACGTAAAAATCAATTTTAAAAAGTAGAAATCATTTGAAGACCCTCGAATATAAATTAAATTACACTTGTGAAATTAATATCTGTAAAAAAAATCCTGATAAAAATCCCTAGAAATATTTTTAATCCCTTGAAATCATTGGAATTGCTAGTCATTTTCTTGAAATTAATTTTTTTTCATTTTCCAAAGTTCACTAAAAATCCCCTGAAATCTTTAAGAACCCTGAAAAACTCTTTGATATCTCTGGAAATTTTTTATAACCCTTGAAATTCTTTATAATCCCTTAAAACCCCTTGAAAACTTAAAAAAAACGACAAAACCCATTAAAAAAAGGTAGAAATCATTTAAAACCCCTCGGATATCAATTAAATTGCACTATATATAAATTATTATACTATATATAAATTAAATTACAAGTATTCTTTAAAGTTCTGTAAAAAACCCATTTGAATCCATATAAATCTTTCTTAAATCCCTGGAAATCATTGGAATAGTTAGTAATTTTCTTGAAATATAATTGTTTTTAATTTTTTAAAGCATACTAGAAACCCTCTGAAATCGTTGGAACCCCTAAAAATACTTTGAAGCCCCTTGAAATTTTGTATTATCTCTTAAAATCCCTTGAAAACTTGAAGAAACGTAAAAATCCATTTAAAAAGTATATATTATTTGAAAACCGTCAAATGTAAGTTAAATTACACTTATGAAATTAATATCTGTAAAAAACCTCATAAAAATTGCTAGAAATATTTTGAATCTCTTGAAATCATTGGAATTGCTAATAATTTTCTTGAAATTTGTTTTTTTTTTCATTGTCCAAAGTTCGCTCAAAATCTGCTGAAATCTTTAAAAACTCTGAGAAACTCTTTTAAATCCCTTGAAATTTTTTATAACCCTTGAAATTCTTTAGAAGCCCTTAAAATCCTTTGACAAATTTTTAAAAAACTTAAAAATCCATTTAAAAAAGTAGAAATAATTTGACACTAGAAATAATTTGACACTAGAAATAATTTGACACTAGAAATCTCCTGAAATCATTAGAAACCCTGAAAAGTTCTTAGAAATCCCTTTAAATTCCTGAAATCATTCGAAACCCTAAAAAGTTCTTTAAAATCCCTTGTAATTTTATATATCTGTTTAAATCCTTTAAAATCTCTTGAAAACTTAAAAAAAGTCAAACCCCATTAAAAAAAGGTAGAAATCATTTGCAAACCCTCGAATATAAATTAAATTAAATTAAATTAAATTGATTTTTAAATCCCTCGAAATCATTGGAATGGTTAGTAATTTTCTTGGAATTTAATTGTTTTTCATTTTCCAAAGTATACTAGAAACCCCCCCCCCCAATTTTTGGAAACTCTAAAAAATACTTTGAAAGCCCTGCAATTTTTCAAACCGTTGAATATTAATTAAATTACACTTATACATTAAAGATAGGTTAAAAAACCGGTAAAAAGCCCTAGAAATCTTTTGATTTCCTTGAAATAATTGGAATCACTAGTGATTTTCTTGAAATTTAATTTCTTTCATTTTCCAAAGTTCACTAGAAATGCCCTGAAATCTTAAGAAACCCTAAAAAGTTCTTTGAAATCCCTTGAAATTTTTTATATCTCTTAAATCCTTTAGAATTTCTAAAAATCCCTTTAAAACTTGGAAAACCCCCATTAATAAAAGGTAGAAATCATTTGAAAACACTCGAATGTAAATTAAATTACACTTATGTAATTAAGTTCTATAAAACCCCTATAAAAATCTTTATAAATCTGTGAAATCCCTTGAAATCATTAAAATTGCTATTAATTTTCCTTAAATTTAATTTTTTTATTTTCCAGAGTTCACTAGAAATCTTTAAAAACCCTGGAAAACGCTTTGAAATCTCTTAAAAAACTGTATATCCCTTGAAATCCTTTACAATCCCTTAAAGTCCCTTGAAAACTTAAAAAACGGAAAAAACTATTTAAAAACTAGAAGTTCATTTCAAAACCTTCGAATATAAATAAATTACACTTCTGCATCAAAATTCTGTAAAAAACCCCCAATTCCAATCCATATAAATTTTTTAAATCCCGTGAAATCATTGAAATGGCTAGTAATTTTCTTGAAATCTTAATTTTTTAAGCCACTTAATTCCCTTAAAATTTTTTTTAAAAAACGTAACTATCCATTTAAATGAGTAGGAATCATTTAAAAACTTTTAAATGTAATTTAAATTACACGTATTCATTAAAGTTCTGTAAAAAGCCGTAAAAATGCCTAGGAATCTTTTGAATCCCTTGTAATTAATGGAATTGCTAGTAATTTTATTGGAATTTAATATTTTTTATTTTCCAAAGTATACTAGAAATCCACTGAAATCTTTGGAAACCCTAACAAATTATTTAAAATCCCTTTAAATTTTTTATATCTCTTGAAATCTTTTAGAATCCCTTAAAATCAATTGAAAAATTTTAAAAAAACGCAAAATCCTAATCTGTAAAAAGAACTCGAAAAAGCCAGAAAATTTAATTTAATTTCTTTCGCGTTCCAAAGTATACTAGAAATCCCCTGAAGTCTTTGGAAACGTTTAAAAATTCTTTGAAATCCCTTGAAATCCTTTAGAATCCCTTAGTCCCTTGAAAACTTTTAAAAAGCGGAAAAATCCTAAAAAAAATAGAAATGATTTGAAAACCCTCGAATGTACATTAAATTACACCTGTGAAATTAATATCCGTAAAAACTCCTGATAAAAATCCCTAGGAATATTTTGAATTCCTTGTAATAATTGGAATTGCTAGTAATTTTCCTGTAATTTAATATTTGTCATTTTCCAAAGTATGCTGGAAATCCCCCGAAATATTTGGAAACCCTAACAAATTATTTTAAATCCCTTTTAATTTTTTTATATCTCTTGAAATCCTTTATAAACCTTTAAAATCAAATGAAAACTTAAAAAAAATGCAAAACCCTAATTAAAAAAGTAGAAATCATTTATTAAATCTTTAAAAAGAACCCGAAAAAGCCCTAGAAATCTTTTGAGTCCCTGGAAATCATTAGTAATATTCTTGAAATTTAATTTAATTCCTTTCATTTTCCAAAGTTCACTAGAAATTCCCTGAAATATTTGCAAACCCTTAAAAAATACTTTGAAAAATCTCGAAGACTTAAAAAGAACGTGAAAACTTAATTAAAAAAGTAGAAATCATTTGAAAACACTCAAATATAAATAAAATTACATTTATGCATTCCAGTTCTATAAAAAGAACCCTGAAAAGTCCTAGAACTCTTTTAAGTCCCTGGTAATCATTGGAATCGCTAGTAATTTTCTTCTGAAATCTTTGGAAACCCTAAAAAGATTCTTTAAAATCCCTTTAAATTTTTGTATATCTCTTGAAATCCTTTAGAATCCCTTAAAATCAATTTAAAACATTTTAAAAAACGCAAAATCCTAATTAAAAAAGTAGAAATCATTTATTAAATCTGTAAAAAGAACTCGAAAAAGTTAGAAAATTACTAATGATTTCAATTATTTCCAGAGTCCCTGGAAATCATTGGAATCATTAGTAATTTTCTTAAAATTTAATTTCTTTCGCGTTCCGAAGTATACTAGAAATCCCCTAAAGTCTTTGGAAACACTTAAAAATTCTTTGAAATCCCTTGAAATCCTTTAAAATCCCTAAAAATCAATTGAAAACTTTTTTCTTACGCAAAACTCTAATTAAAAAAGTAGAAATCATTTATTAAATCTGTAAAAAGAACCCTAAAATGTCCTAGAAATCTTTTGAGTCTCTGGAAATCATTGGAATCATTATTAATTCTCTTCAAATTTAATTTAATTTCTTTGATTTTCCAAAGTTCACTAGAAATTCCCAGAAATCTTTACAAAACCTGAAAAGTTCTTTTGAAATCCCTCGAAAACTGAAGAAAGCCGAAAAAGCCCTAGAGGTTTTTTGAGTCCCTGAATATCATTGGAATTGCTAGTAATTTTCTTCAAATTTATTTTTTTAATTTGCCAAAGTGCACTAGAATTTCCCTGAAACCTTTGAAACCCCTGAAAAACTCTCTGAAATCCCTTAAAATTTTTTATATCTCTTGAAATCGTTTAGAATCCCTTAAAATCTCTTAAAAACTTTTTTAAAAACTTTGAAAAATCCATTTAGACCATAAAAATCTCTATAAATCTTTTGAATCCCTTGTAATCATTGGAATTTCTTGGAATTTTCTTGTAATTTAATATTTTTTATTTTCCAAAATTCACTAGAAATCCCCTAAAATCTTTAAAACTCCTGAAAAACTCTTTGAAATCCCTTAAAATTTTCTATATCTCTTGAAATCCTCTAGAATCCCTTGAAATTTTTTGAAAACTTTAAAAAACGCGAAAAATAATTTTAAAAAGTAAAAATGATTTTAAAACCATCACATCCCTGTAAAAATCTTTGAAATTCGTATAGATTTAATAAAATCCATCAATCCTTTAAAATTCTTTGAAGTAATTTAAAAACTCTTGAAATTTTTAGAATCAATTAATTTGAAGTTTTTTAATTCTCTTAAAATTGTTTGGTATTCCTCAAAATCCCTGAAAATGTAGGGAAAATTTAAAAATTAGTGAAAAGATTCCATTTCCGGAGAAAGCAAATCCGTAATTTCTTTTTTTCGAAATTCAAATATTCAAATTTAATTAACATGGACAAATTTTGGATTTTCGAAAAATTGAACTGAATTTTTAAGAATTGAAGAGGAAGGAGTGTCGACGAAAAAAAATCATACTAATATCTTATTTTTAACCCACCCTTACCCGCCCCCACAGCGCCCCAAATACAGCCCAAAAACCTAAAAAATACATTTTTAAGTACTATTTTTAATTTTCAGCAATTTCTGTGTCTTTTTTATGCACATAATTACTAATGATTAATTTTAATATTTTCCACGACTTTAAAAAAATTTGTGATTGTTTAAATTAAAGTAAATTGTTTAAACACCTAGTTATTCCAAAAAAAATTTAATAATCGTATTTTCTGAATGAAAATCAGTAGTTTATTTTTTTGGATTAGTAAATTTTTTTTAAAGCATTATATAATTATTTATACAATAAATTATTCTTTCTTTTCAAAATCCTGCGCTAATTTTTTTGATTAATCACATTATTTGAGATTTCCTCTGCAGTTTAAAAAATTTATATTTTTTAAGCAATATTATTTTCTCAAGCATTTTTTTTCTATAACTTTAAAAAAATAATATAAAATAGAATGCATACAATTATTTTTCTGACTTTATAGTAAATGAAAAAAATATATTATCTGTTTTTTAACTGTTTAAACAAATATAATTTGTAGTAACAATTATTGTTAAAGAATATTTTTAAAATTGAATTTACTTACTATTATTCGTAAACCATTCATACTCAATTTGAAGGAAATTCGAAAAAAAACAATCGTATAAAAAATGAGATAAATCTTTGAGCAGAATTTACTACTCAAAATCATTCAATATTATTTTAAATTCATAAAATACGATTTTTTAAATATTTTTAGGAAATAATAATTGTTTAAATAAATTCAGATTGTTTAAAAAATTAAAAAATGAATATATTCTTTCTAGATACTACACAGTAAGAAAAATGATGTTATATGTTGCATTTTACATTATTTTTTAAAATTTTTCGCAAGAAAACTTCTTGAGCAAATAGAAAATTTAAAAAAAAAAGAAATTTGTTAAACATAAGAAGAAATTTATTTAAAAAAATTTGTAATTAATCAACAAAATGTAGCATAGGATACAAACTTGAGAAAAAAAGTTGACATCTACTCAATTTTTAGATATTTTGAAAGTAAAAAATAGTCAATTGTTTAAATAATCGCATAATGTTTTTTTTTTTATTTACTACAAAAATGACTCCAGAAAATACGATTTTTTTTTACATTTTTGGGGAAAAAAATGTTTAAATAAGTTACATGTATTTAAACAATTACGGATTTTCTTTCTCCGGCAATGGAAACTTTGTTGAAACATTTATTGAAATCATTTAGAATTCTACGTTGAATATATAAATAGATTTATTCGTTTGTACTTTTTCTATTTTTTGCATTAATTCTTTCAATATTTTAGCATTCTGATTTTCTCTACGGATTTTCTCATAAAGAGTTTCGTATAATGATTTTTCCAGAATCGCGAAAAAAATCATTATAGGATTACAGAGGTATTGGATAAGATTGCATGGAATTGAAAAAGATTGCATGGGATTGCATGACCGGAAAATTGTTTTCATACATTTTATTACTCTAATCCTGAAATGGGACAGGATATTTTCAAAAAGAATTAAAATTCTGATTTGAAACAGTGATTTTTCTAAAATAATTATAATCTCGTTTTTAGACCGGGAATTTTCTAAAAGATTATGATGGATTAAAGTACATAACTAGATATTTAAACAAAAAATTTCTCGTATTTGCATGCGAACCTGGACTTCCAAATTCTGCAAAATTTTTATTTTCAAGAAACATTTTTAATTCAAAAAAATTCTGATTTGGAACAAGAAATTTTCTAAATCTAAAGAATTTTCAGTTGAAAGAATTTTGTTTGTAAACTTTCTTTTTATGAATCAAAATCAAATTATTTCTAAATTAGAATACAATTATTTTTCCGAAAATCCTGTTTCAAGTAAAATTATATTTCTGAACAAAATTTCCCGTTCTAAAGTGAACTGAAAATTAAAATTATAATTCTTCAAGAACTTCTTAGAATTATATTTTCTTACAAAATTATCTATTAAAATTTAAAAAAATATATTTTCGTGTTTATAAAATTTGGAAAAAGAAGTTTCAAATTCTGCAAAATTTGTATTTTAAAAAAAATAATTTTTAAATTTAAACAAATTCTGATTTAAAGTCAGAATTTTTGTAAATTTTAAAATAATTAGTTTACCAAAGATTTTCTTTACATAAAAATTGTAATTTGTCATATTTAATTAAATTTGTTCAATTACAAATAAATTTTGTTTAATAATTAAAATTAAAAGCTTTTGAAAACGCCTCAGGAGTTTTTAAAAATACACTAAAATCTTTTAAAACTCACCCAAAAAATTCTTTTCTAAAATTCCCTGTCTTAAAGTACAGTCAGAATTAAATTCATTCTCAAAATTTCTTGTTCTTGTTTAAATTCCCTTTTTCAGAATTTGAGTTAAAATTATTTAAATTAAATTGTTTAAATATCTGGAAAATACCTTAGAATATTTAAAAACACCCTAGAATATTTAAAAGTCTTTAAAATCAATTATAATTTAAAAACCCCTAAAATCCTTTAAATCCTTAAAATTCCTTCAAACTATTGAAATAAATACAAAAATTCTTTGTAATCTTATAAAAAATCAAAAATATTTACAATCCTTTAAAATCGTTCGAAATTTTTTGAAGATCTCGAAAATGTCAAGAAATTCGAAAAATCCTTTAAAATATTTAAAATCCTTTGATCATTTTGTCGATTGATCCTCAGGATCAATTAAATAACAAATTTAAAAAAAAATTAAAAAATCAGTGAATATAGTAGAATTGTGTCAATTTAGAAAAATTTAGGTGAATTAAAAAAATCCAAAAGAATGAAAAAAAATTAGGATAAATGAAAAATTTTCGGTGAATTCCAAAAATTATTTCAAATTGGAAATTTATTTTTTCTCGAAATTGTATGCCTATCGCCGGGAAATTTTTCATTAGCAAAAAAAGAAGAACCTTTTGTAACTTTTATTCAGAATCATCAATATTAGCTGAATTTATTATTGCCCCATAAGTCTGTTTTTTAGGATCCCAAAAAAACCCATAAGTGAAAAAAAGTGTTTCGCGAGTTTTTAGAATAATTATGATTTTTTGCGGTTTTTTAATTTAAATTGTTTTTAATACATAAAATACTACTTTATACTGATGATGTTTATGATTAGATGTTTATATAAATTATTTACACAATTTATTATTAATTTTAGCAATTTTCTCTTAGGATAGAGATACATAGTACATCACGTTTTTTTTATTTTCCATTTAAACCTAATTTTTTTAGCAATTTGTTATTATTGTCAACAATACTCTTTTAGAATAATTCTAAAAAAATTCAGTTTTTACAATAATTTTCCATTTTTTGTACATTTTTACAATTTATTATTATTTTCAATAATATTCTCATAAGAATAATGCTAGAAAATTACAGTTGTATCTCAAATTAGGAACTATTTGTCTAATTTTCACTTTGAGTGAATTAATAATTAATTCAATTTAACAAAAATATTTAAACCAATTATTTTTTATAGCTATTTTTTCTAAAGATGATAGAGTTTTTTTCTGAAATCTTTAGTTTTGCTTTGATTTTTTTAGTTATAAACAAATAATAAGTGAGCCTCAACAAGAATTTTTTTAAATGGTATTTTATTGTTTTGTGTGAATTATTTTTGCTCGTTTCCCAATGTTAAAAAAATTAATTTAAACAAAAAAGATATTTTTCACACGAGACAAAAAAATGGAATAATTAGAAGTGACAAATGTGATATGGGTTGCATGTAAAAATTTTGAAGCATATTTCAAGTATCTGTTTTATTTCAGAAAAATATATTTAAAAAAAAAAGATTGTTTAAAATATGATTGTTTCTAATGTTAATTTTTTATTTGTTTATAACTCAAAAGGCGATTATTACTACACTAAGTGGAATTTCGACAAAATAACCAAATTATTTATAAAATAATGTGTGTAAACTTGCATTAATTATTACTTCACTAGGTGAAAAGTGGAAAAAAAGTTAAAAATTGCAGAAAGAACCACAACTATCTAGCATTCTTCAAAGAGAATATTATTAACAATAATAATACATTGCTTAAACAATTATTTTTGTTAGCATTAATGAACTTTTAACAATTTCTAAGCATTTATAAAAGGGCAAACAATTATAATTGGCGCTAAAAACTGTCAAAATACATTTTTTCACTTATGGGTTTTTTCTTGTTATGTTATGTTGACTATTTTCAATAAAATTGACAAAAACGTCTTTTTTCATATGGGAAATACGAGTTAAATTTCATGGGGCAACATTATGTTTTATAAAAAAGGGTATTTATTTTGGTGTGGATTCGATCAAATTTCCGGATGATAAGCATAAAATTTCGAGAGAACAAAATTTTTAATTTGAAATTATTTTTTAGAATTCACCCTGAATTCTTCATTTATCCTAACTTCTTTTAATTCTTTTTTTTAATTAACTTAAATAATTTAAAATTATTTCAATTTTACTTAATTCAATTAATTTTTTTCTTTTAAAAGTTTTTATTTAATTGATTCTGTGAATCAATCGAAAAAATAATCACAGTATTTAAAATATTTTGAAGGATTCTTCAAATTCCTTGACATTTTCAAGATCTTTAATAAATTTCAAAACGGTTTTAAAGGAATATGTATAATTCGGGTTATTTTTAAAGATTAAATATATTTTTTTATTGATTTTAAATAGTTTGATGGGATTTCAAAGACTTTGAAATATTCTAGGGGATTTGATTCACTGAAATTTTACTCAAACGATTGAAACTTTCCCGATTGTTTTAATTATTTCCAATTAATTTAAATTATTTTAAATTAAAAAAAAAACATTTTTTTTTAATTTTTCGTATTTTTAAATTGTTTTAAATTCATTTGATTTCTTAAAATATATCTTTAATTGTAATTAATTATTAATTAATTAACGAAAATCAATGGAAGTTTTTTATTTTAAAAAATCTGCAGTTTATTTGGATAATAATTGTTTGGGGATACTAATTGTTTAATAATTGTGTAGGGTATTTTTTAAACTTCGAAGTCATTTTCAAACAATTTTAATTTTAATTATTCAGAAAAATTTATTTGTAATTCAAAATTTTAATTAAGTTTTATAAATTTAAATTTTTATTTAAAAAAATCTTTGGTGAACTAATTAATTATTTGAAAATGTACAAAAATTTAACAATTTTTATGTTTAGGACAGGGAATTTTGTAAAGAATTATAATTTTTATTTTAGGTTCACTTTAAAATGGAAAGGAATTAAATAGAAGGGAATTTTAAAAACAAGGAATTTTGGACATGAATGCAATTCTGAGTTTGGCCGGCAATATTTTTTTAATTCCCTTAAAAATTACCATTTTGTCTAAAAGCAGGTAATTTTTTAAAATGGAAAAGGACGTTTTTGCAAATAATTTTATTTCTGATTCATAAAAAGAACATTTACAAAAACAATCTCTGTTCCAAGCAAAAATTTGTCAGAATTTGAAATTTCCTTGTTCCAAATTAGAATTTTTTTAAATAAATTTTTTTTCGCAAATAAAAAATATGCAGAATTTAAAACTCTTTTTCCAAATTTTATAAACAAGGAAATATTATATTTTTAAATTTAAATAGATAATTTTGCAAATAAATATAATTCTGACTTTGAACGGGGAATTTCCGTAAAGAATTATAATTTTAATTTTCAGTTAACTTTAGAACCGGAAATTTCGATCAGAAATTTAATTTTACTTC
>JAWWLR010000148.1:30957910-30968164 GCA_035041075.1 Acraspis erinacei | reverse complement strand
GAGAGAGCGCCATCAGGGATGGAGAAGAAAGAGGACCGAAAAAACTATACAAACGCGAATCAAAATTGAGAATCTACAGAAACCGGAAGTGCGAATAGATATATGGTCGGTTATGATCCAGGATGTCATTGTTAGGAGTGCGACTGAAGTGTGTGGTACTGCGATTGTAGGAAGAATGTCTGGTGATGCGTGGTGGAATGATGAAATCCAAGCAGCCGCCCAAGAAAAGAGAAAAGCGTTTGACAGAAAGTTGAACTAATATTCAAGGAAAGTAAAGATAAAATCAGAACAGAATAAGAGAATAAAATGCAAAACGACTATTTGGCTATATATTATACCATAATATATTAGTATTATTAGCAATCTAGTTTTTTATTGGAAACTTTCATATTGTTACTATTTGTTACCAAAGATCTACTAGATTTGTAATGGTATTTAGTGGTTTTTCTGGAAAATGATTTTTATGGAAACTGAACTCTGCTAAATTAGTGGTCGGCAAATATTTTTCTCACTTTTCAGATAACGGCAGGATTGACTTTAGACATTTTTTGGTGTGCAAAAGTGCAACTACCTAGTTTGAAATTAATCTGTTTTGATTGTCGATACGACGATTTTGTTGAAAATTCGTTTTTTTTTTAGTTGAACTCGACTGTTTTCGATTAAAAATTAAAATCTTTTTTGTTCAAATATAAACTATTACATGTTTTGTCTCAAATTATTTTTTTTTTATGAAATTAACTACATACATGGCTCAAATATCATCAGCTTTGTGATAAAGTTATTTTTTTATGTTGAAGATTCATCATTTTAGTTCAAAATTCGAATATTCACTCGTACATTTTTTTCGAAAATTCAACTATTAAGTTAACTTTTCAATTAAAAATTTGACTACCTTGGTAGAAAAATAAACTATTTGGTTCAAAATTAAAGTATTTATTGTAAAATGTAACTGTTTTGTTGCAAAAGTCATTTTTTTTTATTTGTTTAAAAATTATTTTTTTACCTCAAAATGTAGCTATTACATTATGGTTGAAAATGTATTATATTTTACTCCAAATTCCTCTATTTAGATAAAAATTAATCTTTTTTGTTGAATATTCATCGGTTTGGTTGATAATTCAACTATTTTGTTAAAAATTAATTTTTTAATAGAATTAAACTAGTTTTCTACGTCATCGAAATTAAATTAATTCATCAGAAATTAAATGTGTCAATATAACTCACCACAATTTATTCAACGGCAGACTTTAGATATCAAAATGCTCTCAAATTATTGAATTTTTTAACAAAGAAGATTAAACTTCAACCAAGAAGTGAAGTTTGTATGCCAAAAATACGAATGTTTCGGAACATAGTTCAATTTTCAACAAAAAAGTTAAATTTCAATCAAGAAAGACGAATTTTCAACACAATAGTTGATCTTTCGAAGAAATTATTAAATTTTCAACCAAGCAATTGAATTTTTAAACAAATGGTTCAATTTTTTAACAAAAAAGATACAAATTTAAGCAAGTAGTTAAATTTTCATGCCAAAAAGAGACATTTTTCAGAACGCAGTTGAAGTTTCAACAAGCACGTTCGTTTTCAACCAAGAAAGGCAAATTTTCTTCACAATATTGGAATTTTTAACAAAGCATTTTAATTTTCAACCAAATAGTTTATCTCGCGCTTCGCGCTCGGTCTTTGTATATTCCCCACACTTGTGCACAGACTTTTTAAAACTAAAGGTCAAAACATTGACAGCAGTAATTTGTTGAATGTGAATTCTCTTTTGTTAAAGCTCCTTCGGCTTTAACGAACACATTCTCATCACGTATCTCGTGCTTCTCACTCGAATCTGTCTCTCAAATTGTATGTCATTTCCAAAAATGTATATTATTACCATGCATAATATGAAACTTTATGAAACTTTTGTTATTGAAAACATTTAATTTTTGGATTTTCCATTATTTTTTATTCTCTCAAAATTTATATTTTCTTTTCTTTCAAGAAAACACAAAAATTTGTTAGTATAATCTTGCAGGACATTCAAAAAGCAACATTTTTCCTCTAATTACTTTTTTTCATATCGTGCTTTATTTGCCTTAAAATGTTCATTTTCGTGTGTTTTTTTTTAATTTTTTAAATGCTACATCTCTGGTAATTTTTGGTTTTTTGAAAAAAGTCGTTAAGATAAATTGTTAGAATTTTTGAATATTATGGGTAACCGTACAGAGAATTATAGAATTTTGAAAAAAGTGGTTTCAAAAATATTCAAAATGCACTCACTTTTTTAATTTTTATCGAAAATGGCTGGTTAACGAACTTGACCTTCATTTTAAGATACTAAAAGAGTGTACGAAAGGACAATCCAATCTGTAATTTCTTTCGAAAGTTATCGTGCTCACAGTCAGACAGCCATACATACATACAGGCATACATAAAGACATACAGTCATACAAAAAGACGTACATACAGACATACATACAGATTTACATAAAGCCACACATACAGGCATACATACATACATATATACATACATACATACAGGCATACACATTCGTAAAAACCTGTTTTTCGGATTCAGGGTGTCTCGAAACGTGGACATTTGACCAAAACTGGGAGGGTCAAATTTTACACAAAAATAATTAACTTTGAACCAAAATAGTTGGATTTTTTCATTGGTTTCTACTAATTCAGTTCGCATTGAAGCGAAAATTGATCAATTTTTTTACCAAAAATGAAATATTTAAATTTTCATTAAAAACAAAATTATTTCAAAAAAAAGAAACGAATTTTCAAATAGTTGAATTTTCAGCCAAAAACTCAAGTTTCATCAACAAATAAAATAGTTATTTAATTATCAGTTTACAAAATTAATTTAAAAAAAGAATTTTCAAGTAAAAATTGAATAGTTAAATTTTAATTTAAAAAAATCAAACAAATAAAAACGAATGTTGATTAAAATAGTTCAAGCTTCAGCCAATGAAATGAATTTTTAACAAATTATAGTTAAAATTTCAACCAAGCAGTTAAATTCTTCAGAACAAATACGAGTTTTAAACAAAATATTTTAATTCTCAACAAAATAAATAAATTTTTATGCAAATAGTAAAATATTTTAGCAAAAGAGATCAATTCAGAACCTAAAATATATTAATAGTAGGAAAAATGGAAGAAAAACTTTCATTTAAAAAAATTATTTTCAAGAAAAAATATGATAAATTTTTTAAATAGTTGAATTTTCAACCAAAACCTCAAGTTAAAACCGAAAATGGAATAGTAATTAAATTTACATTATAAAAAATTAATTTTCAACCAAAAACAAGAACACTTAATTAAAAATTTGAAAGTAGTTCAATTTTCAACGAAAAGAATAATTTTATATAAAAAAGACGAATTTTCAACAAAATACATAAATTTTTAACTGTGATCGACCAATTTTCAACAAAAAATGGAATAATTGTATTTTCGTTTCAAAAAATCAGACAAAAAATACCGAATTTGCATTTAAATAGTTCAATCTTCAACCAGTTAAATGAATTCTTAGCAAATCAGTTCAAATTTCAACTAAGCAGTTGCATTTTTTTAACAAAGACAAGTTTTAAACAAAATATTTTAATTTTCAACAAAATAATTAAATTTAAAAAATTGTAATATTTTACCAAAAGAGATCAATTCAGAAACCTAAAATATATAGTAGTAAGTTTTTCAACCAAATAAAGTTGGATCTTCTTGTTGTTTTCTATTGATTCGGTACACATTTAAGCGAAAAACGACAATTTTCCACCAAAAATGAAATAATTAAATTTTAATTAAAAAAATATAATTTTCAAGCAAAAAAGAAACGAATTTTCAAATAGCTCAATTTTCGACCAAAAACTCAAGTTTCAACCAAAAATAGAATAGTAATTTAATTTTCACCATACAAAATTAATTTTCATTTTAAAAGATCAGACAAAAATAGTTTAATCTTCAGCCAATAAAATGAATTATTAACCAATTAGTTCAACTTTCAACCAACGAATTCTTCAGAACAAAGACGAGTCTTAAATAAAATATTTTAATTTTCAACAAAGTAAATAAATGTTTAAACAAATAATGGAATATTTTAGCAAAAGAGATCAATTCAGAACTTAAAATATGTAGTAATCTATTTTTAAACCAAAAGTTGTTTTTTTTTAATCAAGAAAAGTTGATTTTTCTTGTTGTTTTTTATTGATTCAGTACGGAATTAAGCGAAAAATGATCAATTTCCCACTAAAAATGAAATAATTAAATTTGCATTGAAAAACATAATTTTCAAGCAAAAAATAAAGGAATTTTCAAATAGTTGAATTTTCGACCAAAAAATCGAGTTTTAACCAAAAATGGAATAGGTATTTAATTTTCAGTTTAAAAAAATTAATTTTCAGACCAAAAAGGATTTTCAAGTAAAGTTTTGAAAGTAGTTCAATTTTAACCAAAAGATTAATTTTTGATATTAAAGGCGAACTTCCAACAAAATAAATGAAGTTTTAAATAAAAGTGATCAATTTTCAACAAAAAATGGAATAGTTAAATTTCCCTTAAAGATATTTCAAAGAAAAAGAACAAATTTTTATCAAAATAGTTTAAACTTCATCCATTAAAATTAATTATTAACAAGTTAGTTCAACTTTCAGCTTAGCTAGATTTAATGGGGTTACAAAAACAAATGAGAAATTAGGTCGATATCAAGAAGAAAAGGGAAAGTTGCAAAGGGGTGAGATAATTATTATCATTGGGATTTATGTGGACGTGGGGATTACCTTCTCCCTCGTGTCCACTGTCGGGAAACTACAAGAAACTATTATTGCATTGTGTTTGTTGTTTTGCGTCTCCATGATCCTTTGGGATGCCACCATAAATCAGGAGCGTCCAAGGAGCAACTACTATTTATACTTTGAAAAGAAAAAATGCCTTTCATCTGCGAGGGGAATCAAATTTTGTTTCAAATTCAAATTTTCTCTCACGATAAATTTTGAACTTAACAGCCGAAAATGATCTCAAAAAAGGAGAAATAGAGTAATTTTTCACGAAAATAGGAAATAATAGGAAACGCTTTATATTCCTAAGATTTGAAGGTACGTGAGTTAGCGTTTGCAGATGATAAGGTTTTTATGGCAGAGTCAATCTTCCTCTAAAAAAAGATGAAAAAGATTGACTCGGCCACAACAACTTTATCATCTGCATGAGAAATTATTTGCCCTCATCGGCAAATAAGGTTTAGATTTCGGGACAGGGAGGGTACGTGGGTTAGTGTTAGAAAATGATCAGGTTGTTGTCACCGAGTCAAATCTTCTTTTAAACAAAGAAGGGGATTGACTCTGCTACAACAAATTTTTCATCTCCGAATACTAACCCACGTACCCTCACTGCCCTGAGATCTACACCTTCTTCGTCAAAGAGGGCGAAGAATTATTTACCCACATTACTTTAATGGTATGATAATATCATCTGCGAACGCGAACCCACGTACCCTCACTCTTCCGAGATCCACACCTTCTTCGTCGAATAGGTCCAGTGTGAGATACTTGTCCATATATATATTAAAGAGCCATGAGGACATCACGCATCGAACTCGAAATATATTGTTTTTTAACAGATAGGTGGATTTTCAACAACAACAAATAATTTATAACCAAATAGTTGAACTTCTAAGCAAGAGACGAATTATCAAAAAAAAATAGTTGAAGTTTTAACCAAGTGTTGGAATTTTCAACATACAAAGATGAGATAAAAAAGATGAGTTTTCAGTGAAATACTTTCAACCAAGTTTTTTAATTTATAACCAAAAAAAGACGAATACTCAACGAAAAATATAATAGTTCATATTTCAATAAAAAAAGATTTTATTTAAAATTAAAAACAACTGAATTTCAACAAAATCGAGGAGTTTTTAACAAAATAGTTGAATCCTCAACAACAATAAAAAATAGCTTTAGTCAAACCGTTGTCTTTTTAACAAAAAATTTGAAATTTATACCAAAAGTGATGTGTTTTCAAGCATAAAAACGAACTTTTTTTTAAAAATAATTAAATTTTCAACTCAAGGGATAAACCTTTAATACAAAAAGGATGAATTCTCATAAAAAATATAAGTAATACTTCTTCTGAAAAGACTTTGATGTTAAACAAAAAACTGTAATTTAAATAAAAAAGACGAATTTTAATTACACCTATGAAATTTAAATCAAATAGTTTCAGTTAAAAATCAATTTTATAAAAAACGAACTTACAACAAAATAGTTTAATTTTTAACCAAAAAGATTAAATTTGTATCTGAAAAGATGATTTTCTAATCAGAATAAAAAAATTTTTAACCAAATAATTAAATTATTAATCAAAGAAATGAATCCTGAATCCAAAAAGAATAAATTCTCAACAAAAAGTGCAAGTTTTAACACTTTAAGCAAAAATAAATAAATTTTGTGAAATAAAAGTTATTTCCACCAAAAGAGACGAATTTTCAACAAAATAAATCAATTTCAAACAAAATAATTGAATTTTCAGTTTGAAAAATAAATTTGCAAACAAAAAATAACTACATTTTAACAATTTTACTAAATTTTCAACCAAACAGAAGAATTTTTAATGCAATAAAATTACTTCTTAACCAAGTAGTTGAATTTTTAACCAAAAAGATGAATTCTTAACAAAAACTATAATATTTAATATTGCAATAAAAAATATTTTCATTTTAAACAAAAGGCAGTTTCTACTTGAAAAATTAATTTTCAACCAAAAAAGTTCGTTTTCAACAAAAGAAAAGATAATTTTTTAACAATGTAGTTGAATTTTTATATAACGAAATGTTTAACTAAGTAGTGGAATTTGTAACCAAAAGAGATGGCTTCTGAAACAAAAATGCAATAGTAGGCTTTTTAATAAAAAAAGTAAAAGTACAATTAACCTATTTAAAAAATTAAAACAAAAAAAGATTACTTTTCAAAAAAACTGGGGGGGGGGGGGATCAAATTTTACACAAATTCCCTTAACCAAAAGAGATGAATTCTGAACCAAAAATTTAATAGTAGAATTGTCAATAAAAAATGATACTAAGTACGCTATGAAATTTAAAAAAAATGTGAAAGTTAAAAAAGAATGAATGTAGAAAACTGTTAAATTTTCAATTAAAAAGATCATTTTTAATCAAGAAAGATGACTTTTCTACACAAAAAGATGAATTTTTTTATTAAATTCTTAAATTATCAAAAATAGTTAAACTTGAACGAAAAACTAAATAATTAAATTATTAAGCCAAAAAGACGAACTTTTCGGAATTTTAAACAAGAAAAATTTAACTTTCAGCGAAATAATAATTTGCTTATTAGTTAATTAATAGATTAATTTTTAAAATAGAAAGATAAATTTTCATCTAAATGGGGTTGAATTTTTAAGTCAAAAGGAAGAAAACTTTTTAGAAGACAGCTGAAATTTTAACAAGAAAAATTGAATTTTTAAACAAAAGAGATTTTTAACTAGAAATATAGTTGTAGACTTTTCAAACAAAAATAATTAACTTTCAATAAAAAATAGCTCAATTTCCGTATTGTATTCTGTTAGTTCATTTCGCAGTTAAGCGAAAAAAACGAGCAAAAGGAAAAGTTTCTAGAAAACAGATAAAAAATTAGGATTAAAAAAAATCCCTGCTAGGCACACACGCCTGAGCAAGCCTTTCTTGACCTCGCGGGCTCCTCTCTCACCAAAAATTGCCGCGTCATCAATTCTCGAAACGCAGTAAATCCGGACTCATTCAATCCAAGTTCCAGTGTAGTAGAATTTAAAAAAAAATAGAGGTTAATTCGATTAAGTCGATTTTTTCTATTTCTCAAAATGTTGGTCCTAAGCCGGCCCCCAGGTCCTGAGTCGAAACATTATTGTTTCCACTCAAATCCAAGAAAAAGGGCAGATTATCTCAATTTTAGGAGGAAATGTATAAATTTAAATCAGTTACAATAAACAAACATGTAGAAAATTGTCAATGAGAAAACGCAGACAATAAAAGGACACATACCAGAGACAAAAGCAATTTGAAAGTGCCGAATCAGGACGAACCTGATTGGTGCCGACTCAGGATAACTGCGAATGTTTACAATTTCATGCTATTACGCACATGTAACAATTCTGAATGAAAAATCAAATTTTTCAGGCGAAAGCACACAGAACACAGCAGCCAACGCACCTAATCGATTGATCTTTTCAAAATATTTACACACCTTTAGCTGCTTCATAAGAATGGATGAAAATCGAATTCTGTTTGCATTAAAAATTTAACCTTCGCTCACGCTGTCAAGTGCAAACTAAAGTGACCATTGTTAGCATAAATAAAGTCCATGTTTACTAACCTGTTATATGACAAAATGGCTAAATCGACACGCGCGACATCCCTGAGCAACACGAGGGTACCGTTTCAATCCACAGTGCCGACTTAGGACCACTCTCGCCTACAATAAAACGATTTAAAACATTTTAAAGCCAAATAACGAACTTTATAGAAAACAGATGCATTTTCATCAAAAAAGGTAAATTTTCAACAACAAAAAATAATTTTTAATCAAGACAGATGACTTTTCGAATAAAAAATATGCATTTTTAATCCTATAGAATGAATTTTCAATAAAACGGTGGAATTTTCTACTAAAAAGGATGACTCTTAAACTAAATAGTTGAATATTCAAAAGAATAATAATATTTTCAACAAAATGTTTGAATTTTTAAATAAATAGTTTAATTTCCAAGATAGAAAGATACATTTCCATCTAAATGGTCCAATTTAGAAAAAAGAAATCAACAACTAAAAATCAAAGGTTTGAATTTTCAAGACAAAAAGACGACAACTTTTTATGAGACAGTTGAATTTTCAACAAGAAAAATTGGTGTTTCTAACAAAATAGATAAATTTTCCAGAAAATAGTATAATTTTCAACAAAAAGAGATGAATGCTGAAACAAAAATGTAATAGCAGACTTTTACACCAAGAAATAAAACTAACAAATACAATAAAAGTATTTTAAAAATGTAATAGCCAAAAGACGACCTTTTCAGAAAACAGCGGTAATTTCATCACGAAAAATTAAATTTTCAACAAAAAAGTTCATTTTTAACCAATCCAGATGACTTTTCGAATAAAAAATATACATTTTTAATCCAAGAGGACGAATTTTCAACAAAAAAGTGGAATTTTCTACTTAAGAAGATGAGCTTTTAACACAATAGGTGAATATTCAACAGAATAATTATATTTTCTAACAAAATATTTGAATTTCAAACCGAATGTATTATTTCACAACATAGAAAGATAAATTTTAATCAGATTCAGATTCAGATTGGAAGCTTCTAATGGGTCCCCTAAGGGTTTACATTTTTCTTGCACCTTCTTCCTATTCCTTTACACATCCCCCACACACTTACTTGGTGGTGGGAGGGGGAAGTACAGTTTAAGGTGGGTTCCGAACCATCAACCTTTTTCTCTAGAGGTACCGGTCCCACGAAATTTAAAAAAAAAATCACACATTTCCTTTAAATTGCTTAATATCAGTTAAAATTTGAATCTTTTCAAAAATTTTCAATATCTCTTAAAATTGCTCAAATTTCTTCTACAAACCATAAGTGGAATGTAAGCTTCTAATGTGTCCCCTAAGGGTTTACATTTTTCTTGCACCTTCTTCCCTATTCCTTTACAGGAATTTTACAGAAAATAATTAAATTTTCGAATAAATACTTAAATTTTTTAACTAAATAGTCCAATTTTTTCCAAATGGCCCAATTTAAAAAGGAAGATTATCTCCAACCAAAAACCAAAGGCTTGAATTTCCAAGTCAAAAAGATGACAACCTTTTCAGAAGACAGTTGAATTTTTTAACAAGAAAAATTATATTTTTGACAAAAAAGTTCATTTTTGACCAGGAAAGATAAATTTTTGATCCAAAAGGACAAATTTTTTGTCATAATAGTGGAATTTTCAACCGAAGGAGATAATTTCTTTTAAATTGTTAAATTTTTCACAAAATAAAAAAATTTTCAACTTAAAAATTAAACTTATAACTAAATATTCCCATTTTCATCCAAATGGCTCCGTCAAAAATAAAGACAATCTCCAATAGAAAACCAAAGGGTTGAATTTGCAAGTATAAATTATGAAAACTTGTTAGAAGACTGTCGAATTTTCAAGAAGCAAAATTGAATTTTTTAACAAAAAAGTTATTTTTTAACCAAGAAAGATAAATTTTCAATCTAAAATGGCAAGTTTTC
>JAWWLR010000148.1:30917438-30928173 GCA_035041075.1 Acraspis erinacei | reverse complement strand
TAATAATTGATTTATTTATTATACTTGGGGCTGTTCCAACCTAAATAACTTTTAAAAAAATTTAAAATTGACCTATATAAACCGAAAAAGTAACTAAACAGGACGAATGTGCTTTTGAATCGAAAAGAATTCAAAACAATTAAAACGAATTGAAAAGAAATTTTAATTAAGAATATTTTAGGGAAATGAGTAGAATTCGATGAAATTCATAAAAATTCAATGTGAGTTTAAAAGACTTCAAGATGAATTTAGCATAAATTAGAAAAAATCCACTGATCTGGGTAGAACTGAGTAAATTCAGAAGAGTTCAAGAGAATAAACGATTTAAACTAATTAAAAAGAATTCAAATGAATTGTGACTGTGTTTTGCAGCCTAGCAGAGATTTCTTGTCTTTTGCATTATTTTCATTCCATTTTCATATATTTCATTTTATTTCATATTTATTCCAATGATAATTGTATTTTTAACATATAAATTTTGTTCCAACTTCTAATTAATTTTGACCCTTTGAAAAATGCAGGTAGTCACATATCATGCGACTGAAAAGTCTCGAAAACACAAAGAAGTTATAGTCGAAATCCAACAACCAGTATCAAAAAATACTGAATTATACGAAGTTGGTGTTGATGTTCCCTCGGTACCACCAACAGGAATGGCTGGATGTAAGATCATCAATGTCATGTACACTCTAAAAGTAGAAGCCTTTGCCGACATAAACGAGTGGTACTACAAAGTTTTTCATAAAAATCTCAAGATTAGGATGCCCATTATAATTGGCACGATTCCCTTAAAAAATTATGAAAACCCTCAAAATACGGATCTTGCCATCGAAGAAGAAAAAACTTCAAATGCTTATGAAAATGTAGATCTGTCACCACCGCCTTGTAAGTATGATTAATAATTATTACAAATTCAAGAATACTAATAGTCTAGATTTTTTCAGCAAGAAAATTCTTTTTTTTTAATTGTTGTTAGACGAATTTTTAAAACCAAGTTTACGAAAAACAAAAAGTCAAAATTTCGTACGTAAGGACCAGGCATAAAATTCGAAAATGGACGGTTTTTGAGTGACAGAGGGTTAAGCGTCGAGCGATTTTGACAAACCTAGATGAATATCTTAAAAACGAAACATCAGAGAACGGAGTTTGTTGACAACGAGCTAACGCGAAGGAACCAACTTGAGCAAACTACTCGACCGAACCACTTCGAACAAACCAACCTAAACTAACGAACCCAAACGAATCAGACCAAAGGAACCAACCAAAAAAATCGATCACAAACAAACCGTACCAAACGAACCAAAAACGAACCTAAATGAACGAACCCAAACTAAACAACCAAACGTACTAAACCAAACTAACTATCCCAAGCAATCGCACACAAACAGACCGCACCAAACGAACCACATGACCGAACCAAACCAAACAAACAAACCCAAACCAATCAATCCAAATAAATCAACCCGAATAAACGAATCTAGATGAACCAATCCGAAAGAAGCGCCTAAATAAATGAACACAATCGAGCATGTCCAAACGGGTCAACGCAAACGAACCAACATACATCAAACAAACCAAATAACCCAAACTAACCAACCAAAACGAACCACCACCCACCAATTTAAACAAACCAAGCTAAACCAGACAATCCAAAAAACGGAACTCACCAGTCTAAACGAAAGAACCAAAATAAACCAAAACAAGTGAAACAACCCAAAACGAACCTACCGAAACAAACGAACACAAACTAATCATAAAACTACCACCCAACCCAAGTAAACGAAACCATCTAACCCAAAACAGCCAGCTATAACCAACCAACCCAAACCAACAAATCCAAACTAACAAATCCACACCAACCAACTCGAACCAACCTAGTTAAACCAGCCAATCGATACTTGCCAACCCAAGCGAATGAACCTAAATGAACCAAGCCAAGTGAAACAATCAAAACGAACGAACGCAAACTAAATAAACCAAACGGACGAACACAAACGATCGTACGAAAACAAACAGTACTAAACAAAAAAACCTTAACGAATGAAACCAAAGAAACCAACTCAAATTATTCAAGCCAAGTGAACCAACCCCGAGCGAACGAATCTAAATGAACCAAACATAACAAACTACCCAAAGGAACTAACGCAATCGAAGATGCCCAAACAAGTCAATACAAACGAACTATCCCAAACCATCAAACCAATCCAACCCATACAAACCATTCCAGGAAATCTAAACCAACCCCAACCAACCAAATCAACCCAAACAATCTGAAACAGCCAACCCAAACAAACCAACCGAAACTTACTAATACAAACGAACGATCCTAAATGAATACAATCAGGCGGAACAACCTAAACGAACTAACCAAAATAAACCAACTCAAACAATCTAAAACAAACTAACCAACTCAAACAATCTAAAACAAACTAACCAACCCAATTAATCAAACACAGGTGAACCGTACCAAATAAACCAATCCGAACGAACCCACCTAAAAAAATCTTACCGAACGAACCACTCAAAGGGACTGCCACGATCAAGCATGCGAAACCGATTCAACAGAAACGAATAAACCCAAACCTTCAAACCCATCCAACCCACGCAAACCAAAGAAATAAAAACTAATCAAAACCAGACAAATAAAACCTACTAAACGGTACCAGATAACCCTAACCAATCAGCTTAAACCAACCAATCGAACCAAATCAAACGAACCAACACAAATGATGAAACACAAACAAACCGTACCAAACGAACCAACTTGAACAAACCAAACCATACAAACCAATTCAAACTAATCAACACAAACGAACCAATCCGAACGAATGATTCTATATTAACCAAATCGAACGAACTTCCCAAAGGACATAAAGAAATCGAGTATGCACAAAGTAATCAATACAAATGATCTAACCCAAACCATCAAACCAATCCCACCCTAATAAACCAACATAAACTAATCAGAACCAACCAACCGAAACGAACTATACGAAACCTACAAACCAAAACCAAATAACCCAAATCAACCAATCTAAACGAACCTCAACTAAATCGAGACAACCAAGCGAAAACAGCCAACCTTAACTTACCAAACCAAACGAACGAACCTTAAATAAACAAAACAAAGAGAAACAACCCAAACGAATGAAACCAAACCAACTATCCCAATATGTATTGGCAACGAACTTCTTTTATCTTGACATCATTGGCTGGATGTTGATTGCATCCTGCTAATATATTGCCTTCATTGACTGAATATCAACAATAAATGAAAAGTTCGCCCTGAATGAGCGTGAAAAATGACATGTGTCTTAAGGTCTTAAGGGACATTTATTTCTCCGATCTTCTGATTTTAAGGATGTATACTACGTATAATCAATCTCAAAAGTCGCCAATCTTTAAAATGATTTATAAAATAAAAAAAATAGATCTATTGTTGATTTCTTGAAATCTTGACGGAAGCTTCTAAGTGTACTTTAGAAAAAATAATTCAGGCTAAAATTCTTTATTTAATAGTAGTTATTTAGAGTTTTAGATTTTGCTTTCTATTTAGAGAAAGATTACAATTTTTCTTTAATCCTAATGATCAAGTTCTCTTTTTATTCTTTGAAGAATTCTCTTCAATTCTATTTGGGTGGTGTTAATTAAAATTTAAACTATGATTGTTTATAATAATAATAACTGTATGACTTCTCAATTAATTTTTGTAATAAAATCAACCCAAATCAAAATTTACAGAATCCTTCGAAGAATAAAATGAAGCTTTGATCATTAGGATTAAATAAAAACTGTAACTTTTCCCTAAAGAGAAAGAAAAAACTAAACCTTTAAATAAATAATTTTAACGTGAACTATTTTTTCTGAAGTGTGCTCAGAAGCCTCAATCAATATTAATAGAAATTAATAATATATCTTTTTTTGTCAATTTTATAAATCATTTTAAAGATAGGCAGTTTTTGAGATTGATTGTAGGTAGTGTACATCCTTAAGATATTGGCCTAGGTTCGTCAAAATGGACTGTAACTCGAAAAGTGTGCATTTTCTGAGATCACGCCCATTGATTTTTTCATTCGAGACGATGAGAAATAGATTTTTACAAGGTTTGATCCAAATCGACAGAGATCTATTTCATGTACACTTTGTGTCCAGCTTATTATGAAACATTAAGTTCTGAATTTCATTACAGAAATAATAAAAAAAAATCATATGAATTTATTTTTCATAAATTTTCATTAACGTCCTCTATTGTGAAATGTTTACTGAATTTCCTGGATCAAATATAAAGCCAGGTATACCGTTAAATTTGATGTGCAGATCGTTTCTGTTTATCACATTTTTATAATGGTTATGAATCCACAGTATAGTTTTTTAATCTTTAACCATTATCCAATTAAAGTCCCAATATTGTTGGACGTTACGTTAAATATTACGTTTAAATATCCTCAAATGCTACAGTTAAATTAAAAAGTGGTACTTCAGAAATGATTTGTTCATACAAAACGTGAATTATAAATTTAATAACAAACATTATTCAAGGTAGAATTTTACCTAAAAAATCCAGTTGTAAATTACAATTTAAATTCAGTTATAAATATTAGTGACAATTTTAATTTTCTAATTATCCCAATTTAAATGTGTCTTATTTTGAAAGCCTTAATTCGAAAATAATGAATTTTAAAATTACTGTACAATAGATTGAGAATATTTAACGAAAATATTAACCAATTCTCGGGATATTTATTTGAATTAAATTATAAATTGGAAATATCGTAATTTAGAATCTTAATTGTTTAATTTTGAACGATTTGAGGTTAAAATGGCATAATATTTAACAGTTGAAATTTAAATTTGTGTAATTATTTAGACTTTTCCAATCATTTGTACATTAAATGCAATCACGCAATCGTTATGTTTATCAATTTCCCTTGCAATATCCCTTAAGTAGACGGATAAAAATTAGCATTTAATTTATATTTTCTTGATTCAATGCTAATTTTTCCCTATACAAGTACTGGCATTAAGAATCTATTCCATGGATGAAATTCCTCAGAATTCAAGGTGAGTATAACAGACTTCAAGACGAATTAAACAAAAATACAACAACAAAAAATCTATTGAATTGAGTAGAATTGAGTGCATTTAGAAGAATTCAAGTGAATTAAACCAGTTTAAGGAAATCAGAAAGAATTCGGAAGAATTGAAAAGAATTTATAATAAACTAATAAGACTTAAGAGTGTATTCCCAGTCAATTCAAATGAATTGCAAAAAATATTTGAAAATCTCTTCAAATCTTAGAAATTCTTCGAAATCCCTCACTTCCTGCTGAACAATTTCTTTGAAATCCATTAGAATATTATAAAACTCCGTGAACATTTATGAAATTCGATGAAATTTCCCGAAATTGAAAAATCAACTGAAATCCTTCAAATTCTCGGAAATCTTAAAAATCACTTGGAATCTTTTTGAATAACTTAAAACTTATATTTCCTATAAAATCGTTCTATATCTTCCGAAATTCTCAAAAAAAAATTTAAAAGTGAATACAATTTTTTTCAAATCCCTTAAAATCATTAAAATCCTTGAAAATCCCTTGCAAAATTTTCTTATATCTTGAAAATTATTCTAATGAATTGAAAATTTCCTAAAATATTTCAAATCCTTTAAAATCCCTTGAAATTTTGCAAAGCTCTTGAAAATTATTTGGAATTTAAAAAAATACTCTAAATAATTGTAAATCCTTTGAAATATTTCGAAATCCCTTAAACCTTTGTATAGCTCTTCAAAATTCCTTGAAATATTTAAAAAATAACGCAAAATTTTTAAAATCTTTTGAAATAACTTTAAAATATTGAGGTTATTTTAAAATACTGTAAGATATTTCAAATACTTTAAAATTTTTTGAAGTACCTTGCAATTTGTTTAATATTTTGAAAATGCCTTGGAATCTTCTAAAAATACCCGCAAATATTTCACACTCCTTAAAATCCTTTTAAATTATTGCAATAAATTGAAAATGTCCTGGAATGTTCTAAAATACCCTAATATATTTCAAATCCGTTGAAATGATGTAAAACTCTTGAAAATTATTTGGAATTTAAAAAAATACTCCTAATAATTGCAAATCATTTAAAATCTTTTGAAAATTCTTGAAACTTTTTAGCGCTCTTGAAAATTCCTTGAAAATTTTTAAAATGCCCAAAGATCTTTGAAAAACTTTAAAATCCCTTTAAATTATTGAAATCTTTTACGAATTCTTTAGAATGTCTTGCAATAGCCGAAAATGTTAAAAATTCTTTAAATTCTGTGGAAAACCTCGAAATATTTGAAAATCCTTGAAATCAGAAAGTGCTTTTTAAATCCCTTAAAATCATTGAAATCTTCTGAAATCCTATAAAATGCGTTGGAATCTTTTTAAATATATCCCAGAAATGTATAGGTCCCATAAAATCTTTCCGTATCTTACGAAATTCTAGCAAATTTAATTTAATTTTAATATTAATTTAAAAAATTTAATTTAATAAAAATTTTAATTTAATTCTTGGAAAATCCTTGCAAATCTTCAAATCACTTCAAAATGCTTTGGAATTTTTTGAGCTGTCCTAAAATATTCAAAATCCTTTGAAATCGCAATAAATTGCTGAAATCAATTGAAAATTCTGTAGGATTCTTATTTTTTTAGTACCAGAAGTAATTCCCTTAGAATAGTTCAAATTCTTGGAAATTCCTTTTAAATTTTATTTTAATCTTTAAAATCCTTGAGAATATCTTTTAAGCCTCTGAAACCCATTAAACAATTTTTTTAATATTTTTAAATGCTCTAAAAAATTTGAAAAGATTTCAAGAATTAAAATTTAGAAATATGTGTATGCCTGAATTCAATAGAGGTGATATTTTCATTTGAAAAAGTTACTATAATTACTTTGTTTTAAAAAGTAATCAAAGTAGGCGCCGAACCCCTACGAGAAAGTATTTCATAGCCTATTGATATATTAATTAAGTCGTTGAAACCTCCCCCTCCCATAAATTCCCTGTCCTACTTCTCCTCTCAATTCAGCAAATCGACATGCGTTTTCCCTCCCTTCTCCAACTTCTTTCTCCTTTGATTCGCTCTCTCCTCACTTCCCCTACCTCCACACACCCTTCTCTCCACCCTCCGACACATCCAATGATTTTCGCTACTCTCCCACCCTAATTCCCGCTCCCTTCCCCTACTACTCAGTTGCCTTAACTTTCCCTACTTCTTCTTCTCTCATTCCCCTTAAATTCTCCTACTTCCCTTTCCTCAGTTCCCTTATTTCCAGATTTTCGCTGACTTTATAGAACAAATTTGATGGATTTTAACAAATTGTTAAACAGGATAACAACTGTTCAATGTTATAAATTTTTAATTGATTTTAGTGTCATTAAGGTACGAGGAAACTAAAATATATCGATCATCAAAGCCAAATAAGGACGATCCAACAGGAGACGAAGGAGACAGCGATGGAAAGGTTGAACCTTATTTTCCTATGTATCGTGTGTACAAGTTCGACGGGACAAAGAAAAGGGGAGGTACAAGTTAATAAATGACCGCAACCTAATGCACTCTCTCTTGTTCCGGTTACGGAATACTGACTTCGATCTTTATGAAGATCATCTTCAGGTCCTGGGAAGAGCTCAAGAGGTCAGCTTCGCAAAAAATTACGGCACTAAATTACTTCAACAATTGTAAAAGCTCCTATACCTTCAGAACGTCGAAGAATGTTTCTCATTATTATATTATAAACTTTTATGCAAACCGCTTTACAACACATGTTACCAATTGCAGACTGAGATAATTATGGGATCATAAAAACCGCTGTGAATTCATTAAAGAAAAAAGATGAAGATCATGCCACGGATACAAATACCTGGCAAATCTTGAGCTAAGTTTACCTAGTATATTTTTCTTAGTTAACCTAAATAGTTTAAGTAGTCAACCTAACTAAGAATTTAGTTATCTACAAACAAGGAAGCAGTTGGATTAATTATGTTCTTTAACTAAATAAAACTAGTTGACGATTTACCAGCATTTTTTCAATGTATACTGAACATTCCCGTATGGAAAAGTCGATTGGGGCCAAACTGGGTCACAGTCAGATTGTCTAACTACCAATTAGGCGCCCTAATTACTTCCAGATTGGGCTAAAGGTTGGCTTGTAACGGTGAGTTGTATCTATGCCCAGTTAGGCGATCCAGTTGGGCAATATTAATTATGCCTATTTAACTTAGAGAGAATTTTTTATTAATCATTAAACTACCAAGATGGCGCCATTTTTTTAAATGCAGGCTAAAATCGAAAAAATGGCCAATTTTCAAAAATTCGTGAATTCTCTGTATCTGGTGGCATATTATGTTTCTCTAAAAGATAGGACCGATAGTGAGTTGAAATCCAGTATGGCGGATTCAATATGGCGGCCGAAACCAGGTAAAAAATGGCGTTTTTTTCAAAAAATCAATCGATTTGGACCATATTTGGTGTAGAAAAGTTTTCGGGGTCGCTGATTACGCATCTGAGGTCAGATTTTCAACATTCAAGATGGCGGAGCCCAGATGGAGGACACCATTTTTTAAATTTAACCAATTTGGACCAAATTTGGTATATAAAGGTTTTTGGGGTCTCTGATTACGAATTTGAGATCAGAATTGAAAATTCAAGATGGCAGATCCACCTGCGACCTGCAGTCAGTCGACCATTTCTCTCCCGGGGAGAGAAAGACATGTTTTGCGTCCTCAGTGTTAAAAAAATGGATTCTTTTTCTTACTACAACCTATACATATCTATTATTGTAATACCATTACTTATACTCGTGTTTTCAATATGCGGTTTGTCAAACGCATACGATCAATTTTTAGGATTTCGTCCGCCATATTGGATCCACCACCTTGAATTTTGACAATCTGACCTCAGATTTGTAATAAGCGACCCCGTGAACTTTTATATACAAAATTTGGTCAAAATCGGTTGAATTTCAAAAAATGCGTCCACCTTTTTGGTTCTGCCATCTTGAATTTTGTAAATTTGACCTCAGATTCGTAATCAGCGACCCCGAAAACTTTTTTACACGAAATATGGTCCAAATCGGTAGATTTTTTCAAAACCGCCATTTTTTACCTGGTTTCGGCCGCCATATTGAATCCGGCATATTGGATGTCAACTCACTATCGGTCCTATCTTTTAGAGAAACACAATATGCCACCACATCCAATGCAGCAATCTACGTTGATGAGTTCTTATTGAAATTTACGAATTTTTTAAAGAAAAGATTTTTTAATTGGCCATTTTTTCGCTTTTAGCCGCCATTTAAAAAAATACCACCAGATAGAGGTCCATCAAGCTAGCATCTCCACAAACCTCCAAAAATTAAATTTCAAAATCTCTTTACATCAGAATTTTGGGCTTTTTTTGGCTGTATTGCCGATTTTTGGTCTCCACTACTTTTTATGAAAATTCAAAATTTCATGTGGAATTGCTGGCTTGAATCAAACCAGTACCTCCACTATATAAAATTTAAAGGAAAATCAAAATCCAAAACGTAAGAATTTTGGGCTTTTTTGGGCTCTTGAACGCACCAAAAACCAATTTGAAAAAATCACCCATACCAAAAATAAAACTACCCGCTATGTAAAAACTCAAATTCAGAAAAAACAAACAACACCAGAATGTTGGGCTTATTTGGGGTCCCGAATGCACGAAAAAAATTTTAAAACTACCCCCCATTTTCAAAAAACTACCCCCTTGCACAAAATAAAAATTTGCGAAACACAAAATGCACCAGATTTTGGGCTTATGTAGGGCCCTCGAATGCATCACACAAAAATTCAGAAAGACTATCCCTACATACAAAAACACCAACAAAATAGTAAAAACTTAAACTTCGATATTGGCATTTTTGAAGAGCCCAAAATCGAAGATTCCACGGAACTTGGAAAATTCTCAAACAGATTATTTTTTGATAAAGTCATATATAAGTGGTAGAGAGGAATTGATTTTAGACGTTAAGGGTTGGAGCCAAAAATCGGACTGGGTATTTTCGAGGAGCCTAAAAATCAGAGATTCCACTGACACTGGAAAATTCGGAAAAAGATTAATTTTTGACAAAGTCATATGTACATGGTAGAAAGGGGTTGATTTGAGACCTTAAAGGTTGGTGCCCAAAAATCAAAGTGGGTATTTTTAAGGAGCCCAAAAATCAGAGACTCCTTTGAACTTGGAAAATTCTCAAAAAGATTATTTTTTGACATAGTAATATATACGTGGTAGAGAGGGGTTGATTTAAGAAATTAAGGGATGGAGCCCAAAAATCGGAGTGGGTATTTTCAAAGAGCCCAAAAATCAGAGACTCCTTCAAACTTGGAAAATTCTCAACGAGATTATTTTTTGACAAAGTCATATATACGTGGTAGGCAGGGGTTGATTTTAGACGTTAAGGGTTTCAGTCCAAGAATCGGAGTGGGTACTTTCAAAGACCCCAAAAATCCTTGTTAACAGGCAAACAAGTCTATGTCAAAAATCGTGTTTTTCGGAATTTTACAGACTCAGTAGAGTCTCCACATTTTTGGGTTCTTCAAAAATACCCGCAGCGATTTTTGAGCTCCAACCGTTAACGCCCAAAAACAGCCCCATGTTAACAGGCATTATGTATTTGTCAAAAAATAAACTATTTGGGAATTTTCCAAGTTTAAAGGAGTCTCTGATTTGTGGACACTTTG
>JAWWLR010000148.1:30861047-30872890 GCA_035041075.1 Acraspis erinacei | reverse complement strand
AAGCTATATTCAAGCCCAGTCCAAATATCGGCGGATATACGTTGAAAACAAGAACAGGAAGAGGTCATAATTTCACTGCAAAAACGGTCATAAAACCAGAGGCATGTATGCCCTGTGGCAAAAGGTAATTTTTATTCCCAAACATTATTACAATAAACTCATGGCATATACCTGACTGGGAATTTTTTTCACCTGGAAAATCACCGGAAATTTGATTCAGTGACCGGGATTTTCCATTTCATCCAGGTCTGGGACAAGGATTTTTCCAAAAGAAATATAATTTTCATAAATTTTTATAAATTATAATTTAAAACATTTTTTTTCTCAAAAAGAATTCCAATTCTGAGTTGGAAGAGGAATTTTTTGAAAATAATTATAATCTTAAAGTGGTTCAGGGAATTTTCCAAAAGAATTGTAATTTTCAGTTGTAGCTGGATTTTTAAAAGAAGTATAATGAAATATAATTCTGACTTGGAACTTGGAATATAAAATTTTCTGATACAATTATATCTAATTCTGAATTAGATCGTAGAATTTTCCAGAATAATTATAATTCTGATTTATAACTGGATTTAAGAAAGAACTTTACTGAAATATAAATCTGACTTGGAACAACAAATTTTCGAAAAAAATATTGTATAGATCTGCAAAGAGGAATTTTGCAAAAGAATTATAATTCCGACTTGGAGGAGGAAATTTTTTTAATTTAATAAAAATTTAGATTTCTAGAATTTCAGAAACTTTTAGTTTGAAATATTTTATTTAGTTTTTAAATTACCAAGAAAAAAAAACAATTTTAAATTATCCAATTTTAAACCCTCTTCTTCAGAAATTATACAAGTTCAATTTCTTTTCATATCATTTTAATAAAAGTTTAAATAGAAAATAGACATTTTAATATTTCCCATTTAAAATTACTTCTTATTTTGAACATTTTTTTTTTTTAAATAATAATATATTAAAACATCATTTTTTAATCTAATAAAAATTTAGTTGTGAAGTTGCACAATTTTAATCGTTTCAAATTTAAATTCATTAAAATTCAAAAGTTTTCACTTTTAATCGATATAATTTTGAATGCTTTTAATTAGAAATAATACAATATTTATTCCTTTTGAATTTTAAGTGATTAATTTTTTGAAAATTCTAATCGGATTAGAATTTTACAATTTGAAATTGTCATCTTCTATTCAATTTTTTTCTTCAATTTTAAATTATCCAATTTTGAACGCTTTTATTCAGAAATGATACAAATTCAATTCCTTTTCATCTCATTTTAATAAAAATTAAAATAAAAAATAGAAATTTTAATATTTCCCATTTAAAATTACTTCTATTTTGAACTTTTTAAAAAATAATTTATTTTAACGGTTGAGAATTCAACATTTTTCCATTTTGAACTGTGAAAATAAAGGAGAATTTATTTTTTCATTATAGAAAAAAAGTCTAGTCAATTTTTATATTAAATCATAATTTTGTTAATAAAAGTTTAGTTTTCATATTACTCAATATGAAACGTTTCAAATTTAAATTGATTAAAATGCAAAAGTTTTACTTTTAATTGATTCAATTTGGAATGCTTTTAATTATAAATAATACAATTTTTACTCTTTTTGAATTTTAAGTGATTTATTTTTTGAAAATTCTAATCGGATTAGAATTTTACAATTTGAAATTTTCATCTTCTATTAAATTTTTCTCTTCAATTTTAAATTATCCAATTTTAAACGCTTTTATTCAGAAATAATACAAGTTCAATTTCTTTTCATTTCATTTTAATAACAATTTAAATAGAAAATAGAAGTTTTTTTAAGAATTATGAAAGCCTTCAAAATAATAACAAACATTTTCTTAAGATTCCTAGGAAAATGGAAAATAGCTTTCTATTTTGAAGACATAATTTTAAGAGAATGTTTAAAAAGATTTACAAAATTGTCAAAAATATTTTCATTTTAAAGCATTAAAAAAATGTAGCAATAATTTGAATAATTATAAAAGCTATTTAGAATTAAGAATTTTTAGCAATCTATTTTTGAAAATTATAATTGGATTAGAATTTTACAGTTTGAAATTGTCATCTATTAAATTTTTTTTACAATTTTAAATTATTCAATTTTAAACGCTCTTATTCAGAAATGTTACAAATTCAATTTCTTTTCATTTCATTTTAATAACAATTTAAATAGAAAATAGAACTTTTAAAATTTCCCTTTTAAAATTACTTCTTATTTTGAACATTTTTTTTTTTATTAATTCAATTTTAAAGGCTTAGAGTTCAAGATTTTTCCATTTTGAACTGTAAAAATAAAGTAGAATTTATTTTTTCATTGTAGACAAAATTTTCTAATCAATTTTTATATTAAATTATATAAATTATAATAATATAATAAATTATATAAATTGTTTAAAATGAAAAAGTTTTCACTTTTAATCGATTCAATTTTGAATTCTTTTAATGGGAAATAATACAATATTCATTCCTTTTGAATTTGGAGTGATTTATTTTTTGAAAATTATAATTTTAATTATAATTTTCTGTTTACAATTTTAAATTATTCAATTTTAAACGCTTTTATTCAGAAATGATACAAGTTCATTCCTTTTCATTTCATTTTAATAAAAATTTAAATTGAAAATAGAAATTTTAATATTTCCCATTTAAAATTACTTCTTATTACGACCTTTTTAAAAATAATTTATTTTAACGGTTGAGAATTCAACATTTTTCCATTTTGAACTCTGAAAAGAAAGGAGAATTTATTTTTTCATTATAGAAAAAATTTTCTAATCAATTTTTATATTAAATTATAATTTTTTAAATAAAAGTTTAGTTTTCAAATTGCATAATATTAATCGTTTCGAATTTAAATTGATTAAAATAAAAAAGTTTTCACTTTTTTCGATTCAATTTTGAATGCTTTTAATTAGAAATAATACAATTTTTATTCCTCTGAATTTTAAGTGATCTATTTTTTGAAAATTCTAATCGGATTAGAATTTTACAATTTGAAATTGTCCTCTTTGGAAATTTTAATCTGAAATCATTAAATTTCGAGATTCTTGAATTCAAAATAAAATTGTTAAATTCTAAACGTTTCGAAATAGAAATAAGACAATCTCAACTTCTTGCAAAAGAAATGGTCAAAAACAGGTCCAAGTTTAAAAATTTTATTTTAAAGGCTTTTAATTTTAAAAGCTCCTATTTAAATTTGTTCAATTTAAAATCTGCTAAAATTATCCAATTTTAAACGCTTTTATTCAGAAATGATACAAGTTCAATTCTTTTTCATTTCATTCGAAATATTGTCCTTTTTTTCAAAATTTTATACATCTAAAATATTTGGAATTTTAATATTTTCCATTCAAAATCATTTATAATCTAATCTATATATACTCATAAAAATAAAAGTAAAAAACAATACTTATCAAATTTTTAAATAATAAAAATTTAAATAAAACGATAAATATTCGAACAATATATAATTTAGATCTGGAAAAAGGAATTTTCCAAAAAAGATTTTTAATTCTGAATTGAAGGAGGAAAATTTCGAGAAAAATTATAATTATAATTTAAAACAGTTTTTTAAAAAAAAGAATTACAATTTTGAATTGTAATTTTCAATAAAAAATATGATTCTGATTGGGAAAAGGGAATTTTTTTAAAGAATAATATTTTTAACATGGAATAGTATAGTAAATTTAATCGTTTACAAATTACCAATTTTCAAATTGTCAATTATACTTTTTGAAATTTTTGCACACATATCAGTTTAAAGAATTTATATTTAACAAATTTTGAATTCAATGCCTCGAGAATAAATTTCAAACAATGAAAAATTATGAAAAGAATTTCTCAAATTCAAGCCTTAAAAATGAACAGACTTTAAAACCAGCCATTGAATATTGAAGTTTTTTATTTGAAAAATGTTCCAAAAAGTTCGAAATTTCAGACTCAGTTAAAAAAAAAACAATTTTTGTATGAAAAATAGAATAATGGATTTAATTTTTAATTTAATTTCCATATTTCCCTATCATAAGTTTAAATTTTTCGATTAAAATTGAATTGGTAATTTTCGCAAAATATAATTGAAATTTTAATATTTCCCATTTAAAATTACTTCATATTTTGAACGTTTTCTTGCAAATAATAATTCAATTTTAAAGGATTAGAGTTAACAAAATTTCCATTTTGAACAGTGAAAATAAAGGTGGATTTATTTTTTCATTTTAGAAAAATATTTGTAATCAATTTTGATCTAAAATCATAAATTTTTTAATTTAATAAAAATTTAGATCGGAATGATCTTAAACTTTTTAGCGTTCCAATTTTTATTCCTCTATTTAGAAAGTGTTTAATTTGTAAGCGAAATTGTTGAATTTGTACGTAGAAATAATAATTTATCACTTATTACTTCTAGAAAAAATTTGCGTAATTTTAAGATATTAAGAAGTTTTGAAAAGATTGGAAATTAAATTAAAACTTTTTTGATAATTTTTAAAATCTCCTAAAATCTTTTTAAATATTCTGTTAAAATAATTTTTCAAAATGAAAAATCATTTTCAATTTTCCTGGGAACAATAAGAAAATGTTTTTATTCTTTTGAATCCTTTCACAATTTTTAAAAAGATTTTAAATTTTTTGTCTGAAATCTGCAAAAGTACAAACGCTTCGTTTAAATTATTTGATATCGTCTCAAGTTCTAAATTATTTTTTAAGCTTTTTAAATCTTCTAAATATCTCTTAAAATTATTCCAATTTTTTCGAAAAATAACAAGTGTTCCATTGTTATTTATAAATCCAAATGTGAAGGCATTTTTTTTAATTCGCAGGATTTTCTAGAAGTTTTAGGACAAATTCTATTAATTTTAAAAATTATTTAGAAAATTTTAAAACTTTTCAAGGTTGCTTAAAATATTTAAAATTAAAATAATTTAACTTCTAATTAAGATCTTTTAAGTTTAGAAAATTTTTTATTAATTTAAAAAGAAATATTTCTAGACTAAAATAACTTACTAATATAATTTTGAACAATTTTAAAGGTCATATTTTGATTCTTTAATTTAGAGTATTAAAAATGTTAAGGTAGATTTATATTTTCGGACTTTAATCTAAATTTTTTAGCATTTAAGTACAACATTTTTTAATTGAAAAACATTTAAACTTTAATTTTAACAGTTTAAAATTCAAGATATTCCACTTTGAAAGCTTTAATTTCCATTACAAATTTTTTATTGACCCGGAAAAGTGTTTGCGAACCGGGGAAAACCCGGGAAATGACCCTGAATTTTTGTCTTCGATTAAAACGGTCACCCTGTTAATCGTACAATTTTTAATATTTCTAGTTTAAAATTGAGTACAGTGATTTGCAGCTCACTTTTTATAACTTTAAATGCAATTTTTTTATTTTTTAGTTGTAATTTTTTTATTCCACTGACCGTGAAACAAGTTTTCGAACTGGAAAATGACCGGGAATTTGTTTATGTGATTAAAACGGCCACCCCGATATCGTCTGAATCTTATTTGATCTGAAACAAATTTTCTTAGGATCCGTTTTGGAAAAGTGGCTCTAAAATGCAGAGATTGTCGTGCCACTACACACACAGAATGCAAAGATTTGGTTCCACTTCCTTGTGTTCCAGCTGGAAATACGCCCACACTTCGGGGTGCATCAGTACGTAATAATTTTTTTTAAATTATTTAAACCCCCTATTCTAAAAAAAAACTTCCCCCTTTTTCTTTAAATATTTATCGATATAAATATAATTAAATAACTAACTAAATATATATTATCTTTTTGTATTATAGCTTTTCTTCCAATAAATTATTAATAACAGTTTATAGTTTATTTGTAAAATAAAATAAAAAAATAAGTTATTCAGTTTAAAGAGAAAAAATGTAACATTTTAATTATTGGTCATTTTTTCTTATGTAGATTCTGAATTTTTCAAAAATAACATTATCTACTGAAATAATTCAAAGTGCATGTTTTAATCAAATTCTCTATTTTTTCTACCAAATAGTAGAATTTTCAACAAACAAAAAAGGCAAATTTTCATCAAAACAGATAATTTTCTAACTAATAAAGTTTTAACTAAAAAAGGTAAAGTTTCTTTTAAAATAAATTAAATTTTCAACAATATTGTTGAATTTTTAACTAAAAAAATTAATTTTCAACCAAAAATGGAATAGTAAATTTTCCAGATAAAAAAATTGGATTTCAAAGAATATATACAATTTGCAACAAAAGAAGTGAATTTTTAACTAAAAAAGAAAACATTTTAAACCAAAAATGGATTAGTTAAATGTTCTATTAAAAAAATTAATTTTCAACCAAAGAAAAAGCTAATTCTTCAGCAAAAAAGATTTTAATATTAACTTTAAAGAACAACAGTTGAATTTAAGCAAAAAGGACAAACCTTAAATAAAATACTTGATTTTTAGGTTCAAAAATTACTTATCTGCAAAAATTAACCAAAAATTTTCAATAAAATAGTTCAATTTTCAGTTAAAAAAATAATTTGGAACCAAAAAAAGGAGGTTGGAACCAAACACTTAAATTTTCAACGAAAAATAATAAGTTTTCAACCAAAAAAGATGAAATTTCAAACAAGATGATTAATTTTCGACTAAAAAATTAATTTTTAACAACAATATTTTAACAAAGTAGTTAAATTTTTAACCATCGGAATTAATTTTTAACTAAAATAAATGAATTTGCAAAAGAGAAGAATAATTTTCGAAAAAAAAGTAAATTTTCAAACGCATATTTGAATTTTCAACTAAAAAGATTAATTTTAAAGAAAAGAAAAACGAATTAAAAAATTGTTAAATTTTCAACCTAGAAATGATTTTTTGACCAAAAATATTAATTTCCAAGCAAAAGAGATGAGATAATATTTTATATTTCAATCAAAAAAATTTTTCCAATTAAAAACAATCTAAATTAACAAAAAATAACTCATTTTCAACAAATAATGTAATTTTTCAAATAAAAAAGAGTATTTTTTAATGAAAAGAAATTTAAAAAAAAGATAAATCTTCAACCAACGAGAAGAAACTTCAACCTATAAAATTTTTCCACCAAAAATATGATTTTTGAATAAAATAAGATAAATTTTCTATCCAAAAAGTTGAATTTTCGACAAAAAAGATTACTTTTTAGCAAAATAGTTGAATTTTTAAGTAAAATATTCAATCTTCATCCAAACAGACGAATTTTCAAACAATTGATTTTAAGATGCCGCAAAACTGAAATTTCAAATAAGAAAAGTAATTTTCAATCAAAAACAAAGAATTTGCAACTAAAAAAGTTCAATTTTATATTTTAAATGCAATAGTAAAACTTTTATTATAATAAATTACTTTAAAAAAAACGAATTTTCATGAAAATAATTGGATTTGGTATCAAGAAGATTATTTCTCAATGACAAATGTAATATTTGATATTCAACCAAACCCAAAAAAAATTTATATTTCTACCACGAAGGTGATCTTTTAAAAAATAAATAGGAATTTTCTATAAAAAAAAGAAGAATTTTTAACAAAACAGTTGAATTTTGAACAAAAATATTAAATTTACAATAAAAAAGTTGAAATTTAAAACAAATAATTGCATTTTGAACCTACAAAGGTGAATGTTTAACAAACCAGTTGTATTTTTAACAAAAATATTAAATTTACAATAAAACAGTTGAATTTTTAAACAAATATTTGAATTTTTAACCAAACGGTCGAATTTCAAAACAATAAAAATTAAACTTCTACCAAAAAAGTTGCATTTTAAATCTAATCGTAAAATTTGCATACTCAAAAGGCGGACTTTGTTATTAGAAATTAAATTTTCAACAAAAAGATTTTTTCTTGAAAAAATGATGAAATTTCTACACACGAAAAATGATTTTAATACAAAAGGACGAATTTTCTGTCTAAAAAAGATAAATATTCAACATAATCTGAATCAAAACTATTTAAATATTTTTGAATTCTATAATATTTTAGGCTTTGATACTTGAATTATTTTTAACTTAAGTTCAGGAGAATTGAAAAATGTAGTTTCAAATTTTCATTAAAAATATTTAGTATATTAAGGCCGAGATGACAATTCTTGAAAAGAAATATTTAATTTTACTTAGAAGCCTTACAATTTTATTATTAATTATGGTATTTTTTAAAAGAAAAAATATTCTTTATTGTGAGAATGATTTTAAACATATAAAAAGTGTTTATATAAACAATTTTTCTTATCGGAAGTTTTATTGTCTGTGAATTTATTTCCAGCATAAATATATCTTTTTTTTAAATCAATTCTCTGATTGGCAGAAATCAAAAAGTCAAATAAAAAATTATAAAATTCCTTATAAAAATGTTGTGTTTTCTTTTCTCATATCAAATTTTTGGAAATTAATTATTTAATCAGAAATAATTAAAAAAAGTTTCCTATACAAAAATAATTTTTCTCTTCTACATGTAAAAAGTAATGATTAATTTTACTTCTATTTTTCCTCTGTTTTGTTAAAAAATTATCGTATATCCAATTTTTAAATAAATTCTTTAATTTGCAGAAATCATTAAAAAAAATATTAAAATAATTTAAAAAATATAAAATTCCTCATAAAAATATTCTGTTCTCTTTTCTTTTATGCAATTTTTCAAAATAAATTCTTTAAGAACATGGGAAAATGCAGTTTCAAATTTTAATTTGAAATGAAAAATCCGGGAAAGAAATTTTTAATTTAACTTATAAGCATCACAATTTTATTATTAATAATGTTATTTTTTATAAGAAAAACTATTCTTGATTCTGAGCACAATCTTAAACAATTTAAAAATGTAAATTAATGTTTAATCTTTCCCCTTTTTTTCTGAAAAAAATTACCCTATTTGCTCTTTTTTCGAGGTTACTTTTGCGCTGTGCTCTCTGCTATTAATTAAATAATTAATAAATGATAATTGCAGGGTACAATCGCAGATTATACGCCTATGGTTCCACCAATGGTTCCCTCATTAGTTGTTCAGTGTATAAACGAGGTAGAATTGCGTGGAATGAGCGAGCAGGGTTTATACAGGGTTAATGGTGGAGCGAATGATGTCAAATTGCTGAAAGAAAAATTCCTCAAAGGCAAAGGTGCCCCATCTCTTTCCGAAATCGATATAGCCACGATTTGTTCGACTCTCAAAGATTTTCTCAGGTTTGTTATCTGTTTTTCTTTCTGCTTACATAATTCGAGACGTTTTTCCGAAAGGGGCCACATTTTTTTTTCAACTACCTCAATATTTTTCTATTATTTCAAAAAAAAATGAGAACAGATTTTTATTTTAAATACAAAAAACAGGCGAATTGAACCAGAAAGGAAGAATTTTTAACCAAAAAGTATAATTTTCTACAGGAAAGGGTTAATTTTTTTTTACCAAAAAGACGAGTTTTCAACAAATAACATTAATTTTTAAACGAAAAAATATTTATTTTTTATTTTTAGATAAGAGTGTTGTGGAAAAACAATTTAATTCTGTATGAAATAGTTGAATTTTCTGCCAAATTGTTCAAATTTCAAGTTGAATTGAATCAGAAAGGAAGAATTTTCAAACAAATATTTACATCCTCAATCAAATATATCAACCAAGCAGTCCGATTTTTACTAAAAAAGATGAATTTGCAACGAAATAAGGAAAGGGTTATTTTTTTTTACCAAAAAGACGAGTTTTCAACAAATTAAATTAATTTTTGAACGAAAAAATATTATTTTATTTTTAAATAAGAATTTTGAAATATGTCAACCAAACAGTCGTATTTTTAACTAAAAAGATTTATCTTTCTTTAAAACAGTTGAATTTTCAACCAAGAAGGTAAATTTATGACCAAAAAGATGAATTTTCTACCCAAAACAAATTAATTCTCAACCAAATGAATACATTTTTTACATTTTTAATTTTCAATTTTAAAAAACAAATTTTCTAAAAAAAAAAAATTTAATTTTGTACTAAATAGTTGAATTTTCTGCCAAATTGTCTTATTTTCAAGCCAAAAATTTTATATATTTTATACGAGAAAATATTTTATTTTTAAATAAAAAATAGTAGATTTTTAATTTTCCCCAAAATGATAATTCCTAAAAATTATCTTTTTAGTTCTTTATTTTATTATTTTTTGAAAATTTAACAATTTTCTTCAAAGTTCAACTGCAGGTTCAACTGTTTTGTTAAAAATTCATATTTTTGGGTTGAAAATTCAACACTTTTCGTAAAAAATTAGCCTTTTAGTTACTTAAAAATATTTTTATGTGTTGATTTTTGTGTTGAAAAGTCAATTTAAATCTTTTTGGATGAAAGTTCAACTCTTTTTTTTTGAAAATCTGTCTTTTTTTATTTGAAAATTTACCCGTTTTAGTAGAATTTTCATTTTTTTCGAACAAAAATACAAATATTTGGTTGAAAATTAAAAAATCTCGATAAAAATTGATACTTTTTGGTTAATAAATGTCGACTATTTAGCAGAAAATTAACTTATTGTTTACAATTCTTAATTTCGTGTTAGAAAGTGAACTGAAATCTTTTAATTTTATTAATTCATTGAAAGTTCTACTGTTTTTTTGAAAATTAAACTATTTTGTAGGAAATTTACTTTTTATTTGTTAGAGAATTCAATTATTTTGTGAAAAATTAATCCTTCTTGGTTCCAAAAATCCGTCTTTTTGGATTGAAAATTCAGTTTATTTTCGTAAAAACTTAATTTTGTTAAAACATTCATATTTTGATCTTAAAAAATTCACTGGAAAATTTTATTTTATTATTATTTTATTCTTATTATTTTTTTTAATGAAAAGTCATATTCCTTCCAATTTATAACAAAAATAAAAATTCATCTCTTTTAAGAGAAATTTCATCTTTCTTTGATAAAAATAAAACTATTTGGTAATGAATTCAACAATTTTCTTAAAAGATAATACTTTTTGTTTGAAAATTCTACTGGTTTGGTGAAAATTAAATTATTTCGTAGGAAACTTACTTTTTATTTAAAATTCGTATTTTTCTATTGAAGAGTCAACTGGAATTATTTTTAAATGAAAATTCAATTTTTTTTCATACTCTATTTTTTAAAATAAAAATTCATTTCTTTTAGGAAAAATTTCATCTTTTGTTTGATAAAAATGCAACTATTTGGTAGAGAATGAAACTATTATTTCGTTAAAAATTCATCCTTTTTGGTTGAAAAAATTCGCTTTTTTTTATTGAAAACTCAATTTTTTTTTCGTAGAAAATTTCGTTTTTGTTTAAAATTTACATTTTGGTTGTGGAAAATGATCTGAAATCTTTTTTTAACTAAAAATTCATTTATTTGTTTGAAAAATTATCTTTCTGATTTAGAAATTCATCTTTTTTAGTAGAAATTTCATTTTTGTCTTTATGAAAATGCAACTTTTTTGTTCAAAATTATTCTCTAGGTTTTTTATGATTCATCAAATTAGTTCTAAAACCTTTTTTTGCCAAAAAATATAAAATAAAAATTCATGGAAATATAATCTATTTTGTAGAAAATGAATCTTCTTGTGGAAAAATGAATTTTTTTATTCGCAATTCATTTATTTGGCAGCAAATTTTATTATTTTGCTAAAAATTCGTGTTTTATTGTTCAACATCAATTTTTTAACTGTAAATATAAATATTCCTTTTTGGGTTGAAAGTTGATCATTATTAGTTAAAAATTTTGGTATTTTGTCGAAAATTCGTCTTTTTTTATACAAAATAATCTCCTCGGCTGAAAATTAATTTGATTTATTAAAGATTCCTCATTTTAGTTTAAAATTCATTAATTCATTTTTTGGGTAAAAATTTAACTTGGAAGAAA
>JAWWLR010000148.1:30820976-30832451 GCA_035041075.1 Acraspis erinacei | reverse complement strand
TATTTTAATTGTGAAAATTAATCAAATACTCATCATTTTTCAATTCATTTATTCACTTTGCAGGCCTCGGACTCACTTCAGAGATAAAAAATAGTGTCAGATATTTGAAAAAAGTGTCAACATTTTAAGCGCTAAATTTTAACCTAATGTTTTACAAGTATTAAAAATTAAATTCAATGTTTATTTGAAATATTAATCTTTAATCTATGAATTGATCAAAATTCCTATTTATTTATTGCGAGGATCAAAATCTAACTATTTTTTTGATTGAAAGTTTATTCTTTTCGGTTAATAAATCAGCTATTACATTTTTTGTTAAAAATTCATCTTTTGTGGTCGGAAACTTTATTGTTTGAGTCAAAATTGAATTATTTTGTTGAAAAATAATATTTCTTGGTTGAAAATTCCACTGTTTTTTTTAAATTTAATTTTGTGGCTTGAAAATTCACTGATTTGATTGACATTTTTTTACTTACATGACTAACACATTTTTTGGGTTGAATTTAAATTATTTTCTTGATTATTCATCTTTTTGGTATAAAAATTTATCTCTTACTGTAGAAATTCTACCCTTTTTTGGTTCAAAATAAACTTTTTTTTCAAAATAACACTGTTTTTTTTAAAAGTTTGGTTTTGTTACAAAAAAGAATTTTTTTGGTTGAAGATACATTTTAGTTAAAATTTCGTTTTTTTAAATCTAAAAATGTAACTATTTTCTTGAAAATTCAACTAACTGGTTTTAAATTAACCTTGTTGTTAACTGTTTCGTAGATTTTTTTATTTTAAAATTCAACAATTTGATAGAAAATTCAACTATTTGGTACAAAATTAAACTATCTTGTAAAAAAATTGTATTATTTTATTGAAGATTAATGTTCTAAAACGAAAATTGAACAGTTTTGTTTAAAATTCAACTGTATTGTAGAAAAGTAAATTTTTTACTTGAAAATTCAACATTTTGGTAGAAAATTCAATTATTTGGTACAAAATTAAACTGTTTTATAGAAAATTAGTTTTTTTATAATTGAAAATTAATTCTCTTTAATGACAATCTAACCATTTTTTTTAAAACACAAATTCTTGGTTGAAAATTCACTCTTTGATTGTAAATTTATTATCTCTAGATAAAAACGCAATTCATTTCTAGAAAATTCAACTATTTGGCACAAAATTAAAATGCTTTATAGAAAAATATTTTTTGGCTCGAAAATTAATTATTTTTAATTAAAATTGAACTATTTTGTTTAAAATTCAACTGATTTGTTTAAAAATAATTTTTTTATAATTAACCTTTTTATAGAATTTTTTTTGGTATGGAATTTCAATACTTTTTTTTGAATAACAATGTTTCAAAAAAAAATTTAATGTAATTTTGTTGGTTGAAGATAAATTTTAGTTAGAAGTTCGTCTTTTTGATTTAAAAATGTAACTATTTTCTTGAAAATTCAACTGACTGGTTTTAAATTAACCTTGTTCTTAACTGTTTCGTAGATTTTTTTATTTTAAAATTCAACAATTTGGTACAAAATTAAACTATATTGCAAAAAAAATTGTATTATTTTATTGAAGATTAATTTTCTAAAACGAAAATTGAACAGTTTTGTTTAAAATTCAACTGTATTGTAGAAAAGTAAATTTTTTTACTTGAAAATTCAACATTTTGGTCGAAAATTCAATTATTTGGTATAAAATTCAACTGTTTTATAGAAAATTAGTGTTTTCTATTGAAAATTAATTCTGTTTAATGACAACCAAACATTTTGCTTAGAATACAAATTATTGGTTAAAAATTCACTTTTTGATTGAAAATTTATTATCTCGGTATAAAATTTCAATTGATTTCTAGAAAATTCAACTATTTGGCGCAAAAATAATATATTTTATATAAAATAACTTTTTTCATTGAAAATTAATTCTTTTAAATTGAAATTTAACCGTTTTGTTTTAAATTCAACTGACTGATTGAAAATTAACTTTTTCATTGAACATTCATTTGCTTGGATTGAAAATTCAACTGATATCTAGAAAATTCCTATTTTTTGATTAAAAAATTCAACAATTTGGTAGAAAATTTAACTACTTAGTATAAAATTCAACTTCTTAGTAGAAAATTAGTTTTTTTTATTGAAAATTATTTCTCTTAAATTAAAATTGAACTATTTTGTTTAAGATTCAACTGATTTGTTTAAAACTAACTTTTTTGTTTAAAATGAACCTTTTTATAGAATTTTTTTTTGTATGAAAATTCAATACTTTTTTTTTAAATACCACTGTTTTTTTAAATTTGGTTTTGTTAAAAATAGAATATTTTGGTTGAAGATACATTTTAGTTAAAAATTCGTTTTTTTTTTAAAATAAAAATGTAACTATTTTGTGGAAAAATTAACTGACGGGTTCGGGCTGAAAATTAAACTGCTTCGTAGCTTTTTTTTTGCTTGAAAATTCAAGAATTTGGTTGAAAATGCAATTATTTGCTATAAAATTAAACTGTTTTATAGAAAATTAGCGTTTTCTATTGAAAATTAATTCTCTTTAATGACAACCAAACATTTTGTTTAAAATACAAATTATTGGTTAAAAATTCACTTTCTGATTGAAAATTTATTATCTCGGTATAAAATTTCAATTGATTTCTAGAAAATTCAACTATTTGGCGCAAAATTAAAATATTTGATAGAAAATGATTTTTTTTTCATCGAAAATTAATTCTTTTAAATTGAAATTTAACCGTTTTGTCTGAAATTCAACTGACTGATTGAAAGTAAACTTTTTCATTGAAAATTCATTTGCTTGGATTAAAAACTCAACTGATTTCTAGAAAACTCCTATTTTTCGATGAAAAAATTCAACAATTTGGTAGAAAATAATTTTTTTTATTGAAAATTATTTCTCTTAAATTAAAATTGAACTATTTTGTTTAAAATTCAACTGATTTCTTTTAAAATAATTTTGTTTTGTTTAAAATTAACCTTTTTGAAGAAATTTTTTTTTTTTGTATGAAATTTCAATATTTTGGTAGAAAATTGGTATTTTTCTTGAAAATTAGTACTCTTAATTGTCAATTTAACCACTTCACTTTTTGTTGAAAACTAATCCTTTTTAGTTTAAATATTCAAATATTTATTAGAAAAAGGTTAGATTAACTAACATCACATCCACTATGCAAAAGATTTAGTTGAAAATCTATATAATTGGTTGAAAATTCTAGTTTTCTGGTAAAATATTAATCTTCTCAGTTGAAAATTCCACTATTGGTTTAAAAAAGTATCTATTTCGTGGAGAATTGACATCTTTTGGTCGAAAATTAATTTTCGATGTTTAAAATTAATCTTTTTGGGTGAAAATTTAAATATATTTGGTTAAAAATTCAACTATTTTTCAGATAATTCACCCTTTTGGTGAAAATGCAACTGTTTAGTTGAAAATTCGTACTTTTTTATTCAATTCAACTATTTTTTGTTCAAAATGAACATCGATTCCTGGGTAAAATATTAATTATAATATTTTTTATTACGAATAATTTGTTTTCGTTGAAAATTTAATTAGTTGAATTATTTTTAGTATAATTTTGTTTGAAAAAGTAGAAAAATAGTGTCAATTAAAAAAAATAGTGAGGAAAGTCCGAGGCCTGAACTAAATAAAAATAAATTAACTGAACTAAATATTAATAAAATAAATTCTATATTCTAAAAATAGCGTATTTACCAAATCAGCGACAATATTTCCAGAAGATGCAACCCACTGCACAACCAATTCATAAGAATGATCAGCTTTGAAGACAGATTGATATCTTAAATGTCCCCATTCGATTCTATCACTTTTATTGTTTATATCAATATCTAGATGAGTATGCTTATAGGGAGGAACTGAAACAAAATAATTAAAATGAAGTTGAAAATAAAAGTTAAAAAAATTAGGACGTATAATTATTATCTTGTGAATATTCGATCTTTATAGAATCTTTGAAATCTTTGTGAAATCATTGTAATTTCGCTGAAATCTTCTCTAATATTTTGAAATTATTTGCATTCTGTAAAATTTGTATATGAAATCTTTTTTAAATCTTAGAAACCTTTTGAAATCTTTTTGAAGTCTTAAATGTTTGTGAAATCATTGAAATATTTGTAAAATATTTCGAAATATATGAAATCTTTATGAAATTATTTAAATATTCTAAAAGATTTTCAAAGATTATTTTTGTAATCTTTGATACCACTGTGAAATTATTGAAATCCTCTAAACCGGGTTTAAAAACTCTGTAATCTTTGAAATCTTTTAATATCACTGTAAAATTATTGGAAATTTTTGTGAAATATTTTGAAATCTTTGTGAAATTAATGAAGTCTTCACAAATGTTTAAAAATACTTTGTAATATTTAAAAAGCTTATATGTAAAATATCTGTGTACACTTTAAAATCTAGGTGAAACTATTAAAATATCTGTAAAATCGTTGGAATCTTTTAACAACTTTTTAAATACTTTGTAATCTTTTACAATATCTGTGAAATCATTTAAATCTTTAAAATCTATTTATAATATTCGAAACTGTTTGAATTCTATCAAATCTTTATGAAATCTTTTTGAAATTATTAAAATCTTTAATTAATTATCAAAAGAAAGTTTAAAAAATTGATGAAATATAAATTATTATTTTATGAATATTCAAATCTTAATGAAATCTTTCAAATCTTTGTGAATTCATTGCAATCTCCTCAAATATTTTGAAATACTTTGTAATCTTTAAAATCTTAAAGAAAACTTTTTGAGACCTTTGTGAAATTATTTAAATCCTCTAAACCGTTTTTAAAAACTTTGTAATCCTTGAAATCTTTTAAAATCACTGTAAAATTCTTTGAAATCTTTGTCAAATCTTTTTACAATCCTAGAAACCTTTTGAAATATTTGCGAAATCATTTAGATTTTCTCAAATATTTTGAAATACTTTCCCATCTGGGAAATATTTTTAAAAAATTTTAAATACATTGAAATCTTTGGTTGAAAATATTGAATTCGTTCAGAAACCATGGAAATCTTCTATAATATTTATAAATACTTTGTAATGTTTTAAAATTTTTACGAAATCTTTCAAATATTTGTTAAAGCTTTATGAAATATTTGAAATATTTCTGAAATCATTGAAAAATTTATTAAATTTTTGTGAAATCTTTTGAAATATTTGTGAAATCACTGGGAATTCGCTGAAATCTTCTCTAATATTTCGAAATATTTTCTATTCTTTAAAATCTGTATGAAATCTTTTTTTAAATCTTAGAAATCTTTTGAAATCTTTGTGAAGTTTTAAATGTTTGTGAAACCATTGAAATCTTTGTAAAATATTTCGAAATATATGACATCTTTATGAAATTATTTAAATATTCGAAAACATTTTCAAAGATTAATTTGTAATCTTTAGCGCCTTTTAAAATCTCTGTAAAAATCTTTTTATTCTTTGTAAAATATTCTGTAAAGTCTATGAAAAACACCTTTACGAAATATTGAAATCTTATAAAGAATTTTTAAATACTTTGTAATCTTTGAAATCTTTTGAAATCACTGTAAAAATCTTTGAAATCTTTGGAAAACTTTTGAAATCTTTCTTGAAATTATTGAAATCGTTAAGAAACTATGGAAATTGTTATGAAATCTTTAAAATATTTGTGAAATCTTTATAAAATATTTGAAATACTTGTGAAATCAATGAAATATTTATTAAATTTTTGTGAAATCTTTGTGAAATCACTAGAGATTCGCTGAAATCTTCTCTAATATTTTGAAATAACTTGTATTCCTTGAAATCTGTATGAAATATTTTTTAAATCTTAGGAACCTTTTAAAATTTTTGTGAAGTCTTAAATGTTTTTGAAATCATTGAAATCTTTGTAAAATATTTCGAAATATATGAAATCTTTATGAAATTTTGTAAATATTCTCAAAAATTTTCAAAGATTAATTTGTAATATTTGATATCTTTTAAAATATCTGTAAAAATCTTTATTTTCTTTATAAAATCTTCTGTGAAGTCTATGAAAAACACCTTTACGAAATATTTAAATCTTATAAAGCATTTTTAAATACTTTGTAATCTTTGAGACCATAGACAAATTTTTGGGACCATAGACAAATAAATATTTAAATCCTCTAAACCGTTTTTAAAAACTTGGAAATCTTTTAAATCTTTTTAAATCTCTGTGAAATCATTCAAATCTTTGGGATATCTTATATAATATCTATGAAAAACATCATTGAAATACTTTTAAACATCGTTAAATACTTTGTAATCTTTGAAATCTTTTAAAATCACTGTAAAAATCTTTGAAATCTTTGTGAAATCTTTTTGAAATCCTAGAAATCTTTTGAAAATTTTTGCGAAATCATTTAAATTTTCTAAAATGTTTTGTAATACTTTGCTATCTGGGAAATATTTGTTAATTTTTTTAAATATATTGAAATCTTTGTTGCAATTATTGAAATCGTTCAGAAACCATGGAAATCTTTTACAATATTTATAAATACTTTGTAATCTTTTAAAATTGTTATGAAATGTTTAGAATATTTGTGAAATCTTTATAAAATATTGGAAATATTTGCGAAATCATTGAAATATTTATTAAATTTTTGTGAAATATTTTGAAATCTTTGTGAAATTACCGAAATATTTTCAAATATTTAAAAATACTTTGCAATCTTTTAAAATCTTTTATGTAAAATCTCGGTGAAAAATTTAAAATCTATGTGAAACTATTAAAGTATCTGTAAAATCGTTGCGATCTTTTAACACATTTTTAAATATTTTGTAATCTTCTAAAATATCTGTGAAATCAATTAAATTTTCATAAAATCATTGAAATATTTGTGAAATCATTTAAATATTTAAAATCTTTTTAAAATATACGAAACTGTTTTAATTCTATCAAATCTTTATTAAATCTTTTTGGAATGATTAGAATCTTTAATTAATTATCAAAAGAAGGTTTTAAAAAGTTATGAAATATAAATGATTATTTTATGAATATTCAGATCTTTATCAAATCTTTCAAATCTTTGTGAAATCATTGTTAATTCATTGCAATCTCCTAAAAAAAATATTTTAAAATACTTTGTAACCTTTAAAATCTTTTGTAAAATTTTTTGAATCTTTGTGAAATCTTTGAGATTTTTTTGAAATAATTACGAATTAGTTAAAATATTGTATAGTATTTTGAAATAGTTTGTAATCTTTTAAATCTTTTAAAATCTCAGAGAAATATTTAAATTGTTTATAAAATCTACTATGAAAAGTATAAAAAAAACCTTTCCAAAGTCAATGCAATCTTCTCAAATATTTTTTAATAGTTGGTAATCTTGGAAATCTTTTAAAATCACTAAGAAGTCTTTGAAATCGATGTGAAATTTTTTGAAACCTTTGTGAAATTGTATGAAACCTATTGAAATTTTTGTGAAATCATTGAAAGATTCATTAAATCTTTATGAAATCGTTTTGCATCACTGAAATCTTCTCAAATATTTTTAAATACTATGTACTATTTTAGAATCTCTCAAAATCTCTGTAAAATCATTGAAATCTTTGTGACATACTTTGTAATATTTAAAATCTGTATGAAATCTTAGAAATCTTTTGAAAGATTTGTTAAATCTTGAAATATTTGTAAAATTATTGAAATCTTTTATTTAAAATCTATGTGAAATCTTAAAAATCTTTGTGAAACCATTGAAATTCTCGTGAAATTATTGAAATCTTTGAAATCTTTATGAAATCATTGTAAATTCATAGAAATCTTTGAAAACTTTTGAAATATATGAAAACTTCTAAATACATGTGAATTTTTCATGAAATATTTTAAATCTTCATGAAATCATTGAAATCTTTGTGCAAATTTTGAAATCTTTGTGCAAATTTTGAAAACTTTGTTCAAATCATTAAAATTGTTACAAAATCATGGAAATCTTCTACAATATTTAGATATACTCTTAAACTTTGAAATTTTTATACAATCTTTATAAAATCTTTCAAATCTTTATGAAATCATTGAAATATTGATTAAATGTTCATGAAATTTTTGGAAATATTTTGTGAAATTAATAAAATCTTCTTAAATACTATTTGATCTATTAAAATCTCTGTAAAATCCTGGCTATACCATTGAAATCTTTGTGAAATACTTTGGAATATTTAAAATCTGTATGAAATATTTGCAAATCTTTGTAAACTTATTCATATCTTCTAAAACATTTTTTAATACTTTTCAATCTTTAAAAATCTTTGAAATCTTCATGAAATCAGTTTGAATTCCTTAAAATCATCTCAAATATTTTGAAATACTATGTGATCTTTTAGAATCTCTCAAAATGTCTGTAAAATCATTGAAATCTTTGTGAAATACTTTGTAATATTTAAAATCTGTATAAAATCTTTGAAATCTTTTGAAATCTGTTATGTAAAATCTATGTGAAATTTTTAAAATCTTTGTGAAACCATTGAAATTCTCGTGAAATTATTGAAATCTTTGAAATCTTTATGAAATCATTGTCAATTCATAGAAATCTTTGAAAACTTTTGAAATCTATGAAAACTTCGAAATTCTTGTGAATTTTTCACGAAATATTTCAAATCTTTATGAAATCTTTGTAAAAAATTTTGAAACCTTTGTTGAAATCATTAAAATGTAATACAATATTTAGAAATACTTTGTAATCAATCATTAAAATTTTTATGAAATCTTTTAGAAATCATTGTGAAATCATTGAAATCTTTTAAAATCTTTTTAAATACTTGGCAATACTTTTATATCTTTGTGAAATCTTTAGAAATCGTTGTTAAATCATTGACAACTTCGCAAATATTTTAAAATATTTTCTAATCATTAAAATTTTTGTGAAATTTTTTTAAATATTAGAAATCTTCTACAATATTTAGTTATACTTTTAAAACTTTGAAATGTTCATAAAATCTTTCAAATCATTGAAATATTTATTAAATGTTCATAAAAACTTTTAAATCTTTTGTGAATTAACTAAAATCTTCTTAAATATTTTAAAATACTATTTAATCTATTAAAATCTCTTAAAATCTCTATAAAATCCTTGTTCAACCATTGAAATCTTTGTTAAATACTTTGTAATATTTAAAATCTGTATGAAATATTTGGAAATCTTTGTAAAATTATTGAAATCTTCTGAAACATTTTTTAATTCTTTGTAATCTTTAAAATCTTTTAAAATCTCTGTGAAATCTTTAAAATCGTTGTGAAACCTTTGAAATCATTGAAATCTTAATGAAATCATTGCAAATTCATAGAAATCTTTGAAAAATTTTAAAATCTATGAAAACTTCGAAATACTTGTGAATTTTTCACGATAAATTTCAAATGTATAAAAACTTTCAAATGAATCCATTAAAATCTTCTCAAGTATTTTTTAAATGCTATTTGATCTTTTGGAATCTCTCCAAATCTCTGTAAAATCATGGAAATCTTTGTGAAATACTTTGTAATATTTAAAATCTGTATGAAATCTTAGAAATCTTTTGAAACCTTTGTTAAATCTTGAAATATTTGTAAAATTATGGAAGTCTTTTAAAATATTATTAAATAATTTGAAATCTTTCGAAATCTTGTATGTAAAATCTATGTGGAATCTTTAAAATCTTTGTGAATCATTGTGCATTCATTAAAATATTCTAAAATATTTTGAAATACTTAGTAACCTTTAAAATATTTATGAAATTTTTTTTGAAATATTGGAAACTTTTTGAAATCTATGAAAACTTTCAAATAATTGTGAATTTTTAATGAAATCTTTGTGAAATCACTGAAATCTTCTAAAATATTTGGAAATACTTTTCTATCCATGAAATCTTTGTTAAATATTTTAAATGATTTGAAATCTTTGTGAAAATTTTTAAAATCTTTGTTCATATCACTGGCACGTTTATCAAATCTTTTTAAAATCACTGTGAAAGCATTAACATAATAACAGTATTTTTAAATACATTGTGATCTTTTCAAATCTTTCTTAAATATTTAAATTATTTGTAAAATCATTGAAATATTTACTAAATCTTTCTGAAAAATTCTCAAATAATTTAAAATACTTTGTAATCTTTTAAAATTGGTTAAAAACTCTGTGAAATCACTTAAATCTTCTCAAATATTTGGAAATATTTTATAATATTTAAGATCTTGATATATATCTTAATGTAGAGAGAGAGAGAGGGGGGGGGGGAGAGAGCTGTGAAACTTTGAATTTGAGAACCACGGTTCGGTATCTTAACTTAAAATATTCAAGTTTCCCCGCTCTCGCCTTGACGAGCTTGCTTTGGCCCTCCTATTGTCCTCAAATACATGAGAACCGTTCCGACTCGACGTGTGTGACTAGCGACAATGGAATGAAAAATTCCACGAGGCAAACGTCGCTTTCACGTACAGGGATTCTCCATCCGAACTTTACGATTTTCCAATCTACTATTTCATAACGGGGTTTTATTCCATTAAATGAGATTATATGTTCCACACGAACCACCAGCAGGCGACAACATTCGCACGGACGGTGGAGACAGCGCAGCAGCAATATCCTCGCTGCGGGCCACGGAACAGGTCCTATCCACCACAGGAGTCGAGGGTATCGCACCAACTGTAATATCCCTAGCAGACGATACTGAAGGCCTATCTACAGCCAGCAGCACGGCTCCCCTGCACGGATCCCCCCCCCTTCAGCAAACCAGCATGGGTGGCAAAACGGGACCACCGCGAGCGACTTCTTTCCGACAACGGGCCAGAAGCCTCTCACCGCATTTGATTACACGGTATGCCTCACATCTCTCCTTCACGGCCAACACACGGGCACCCTTCCGAGGCATCCAGCCGCCACATCAGCCAGCACTACCGTCGCAACAGGTTACGGTCATGGCGCAACCCGCGGCTGCCATCGCGTCTATGTACACGCCAGCATTGACACCGTCCAGCTACCTGCCTTCGATTGGACGGCTCTCATGAGGGCCATCAGAGCTCCACGATTGGATCTCCCCAACTTCTCGGGAAAAGATCATGAAGATCCCGAAGTTTTTCTCAGAGACTGCGAGACATTTTTCGCTCAATCCAGGATCGAATCATCCCAATGGACTCGGCTACCAGGGAAAGCTCTGCAAGAGCCCGCATCAAAATGGTGGGAAATGTTTCAAACCCTCTCACTAACCTGGCACAAATTCGGAGAAGTACTGCGACAGAAATACTCCAGTCACACCACGATCATGCGGCTCAACACACAGTTATATTCCCGAAAAAAGACAGAAAAGGAACCGGCCTCAGTATTTCTACAAGAGAAATACTTGTTGGCCCTACGACTACTACCCACGGCAGCCGAAGAGGATATAGTTCGGATTCTACTGGAATCACTTCGCCTGGCAACCCGTCGAGTCATTCGCGCGGCCTGCCCCAAGACCTTTGGGGAACTCATGGATCGGGCAATGGAAGTAGAGA
>JAWWLR010000148.1:30709453-30726420 GCA_035041075.1 Acraspis erinacei | reverse complement strand
AAACTTTATAAACTATTTTCAATTTTGAAATAACTTCAAAATAATATATTCATAACCAAAGATTTTTAATTTTCAAATATAATTTCAGTCTAAAATATTCAATTTTAAACCATTCAATTTGAAAATTTTCAATTATGAAAAGGAACAATTACTTAATATTTAGAAATATCTAACTGTTCATTCAAAATTAGTAATTAAAAATTGAATATTCAAAACTAAACTTTAAATACCTGTTATTCTTAGAAAAAATCAGAAAGTTGAAGCAATTTTTAGAAGTTTTGAACAAATTTGAAATTAATTTAAAATTTGAAATTAATTTAAAATAATTTGCACGAAGTGTCTACGTGTACCGACAAGATACGGCTATTTGTGCCAAAATTTCAATGCAAATAGTGCACGGCACAATTTGAAATCAAACATTATAGATTTTCGCAAATTTCGAAAAAAAAATTTCGAAGCTTTTTAAGAATTTTGAAAGCATATTAAAAAAATTCAGGAAAAATTCGAATCATTTTAAAAATGTTTAGAAGTTCTGAAAAAAATTAAAATAATTTAAAATTTTAAGAAAAGTTCAAACAGCATTTCAATGTTTCAAGATTTTGAAATAAAATTTTGATTTTTGAAAGTTGTGTTCAGTTTAAAAAACATGTAATCGTTCAATTTCTAATGTTTCTAGCTTAAAATTGCATAAAATGATATAATTTAAATTTTTTTTAATGCATTTAATTTTAAATTGTTCAGTTAAAAAGTGTTGAAAAGTTTCCATTTTACAAGTGTAAATTATTGAGCATTTGAGCACAACATTTTTGAATGAAAAAAATGTTAAACTTTAATTTTAAAAGCCTAAAATTTAAGAGTTTCAATTTAAGTACTTTAATTTGCAGCTCAATTTTTATGACATCAAATGAAAAAAATGTTGGCATTAGAGCGTAATTTTTTAAATTTCATTGACCGTGAAAAATATTTATGAACCGGGAAATGACCGGAAATTTTTTTCTTTGATGAAAACGGCCACCCTGTAACTGAATATTAAACTATTCCATTTTTGGATGCAGATTGATCTTGTTTAGTTAAAATTTCAACTATTTGGCTGCAAAATTGAATTTTTATGCTTAAATATTCAACTATTTTGTTAAGAGAGTATGTATTTTGTCGAAAAATCATCTTTTTTTGGTGGAAAATTAAGTTTCTGGTTTAGAAATTCATATTTAGGTTAAAAATTCAAGTATTCCAGTTGGCGTTTCATCATTTTAGTTCAAAATTCTACGCTGGAAGATTATTTTTTTTAAATGGAAAATTAAATTTTTAAATAAAAATTTAACTATTTCATTTTTGGACGCGATTAATTAAGTTATTATTATTAAATATACCATATTTTTAGCATCGTTCACAACTTCCTATTTTAATAAAATATTTTAAATTGAATGCAAGAGCATTTATGAAAATTTCTAAAATCAATTTTTCAACAAAACAAATTTCTTTTCTCAAAAATGATTTAGGGAGCAATTTTTAGTTAAATTAAAGAAAAGTTCGTGTTTTTTTTTATATTTAAGTATAATATTATATATAGTTTTTTTCGACAATTTTTCTTTATTTCCATTGAAATATTTAAATAAATATAATTCATTTAATTTTAATTCATTAATTTTGTTTTATTATAACTTCGAGCTTCTTTTTTTATATCTCTTTGGAAGATAAATGGAAAAATGTAGGATTTACGGGATATTTAAAATACATTTGACTGAAATGGTATAAATTTATTTTAAAAATTACCTTCGTACAATAATTAAAAAAATCTTTTTCTACTATGCGATAAGTTTATTTTGTACAATAAAGATAGAAAATAGTGTAAGTAAATTATTTAAAACAGTTAGCATTTTCAAACTTCGAAAATTGTCAAAATAACGTATGTTTACAAATTTCCGGGTTTTATAAGTCACTGAGTTTACAGAACTCATTAATTAAAAACTGTACTTAGTCCATTTTTAAATAATAACATTGATTAAAACTAATTTTTCGACTTCAAACTAAAAAAATTTTAATCTCACCTTGTTTGTAGAAAATTAATCTTTTTTGGTGAAAAAGAAGTTGAATTGTCACATTTATTTCTAAAATATTGGGTTTTTCATGTAGAAAAATATTTTACATTTCGATAGATCGCCGCAACTGTTATATGTCTATTATATACACTTTTTTTCTTAGACTTAAATTCCTGGTTTGTCGGAAAACATGAAAATATTACACTCTTTCAATAATTTAATAGAGAATTCGTAACAGTAAATCAGTGTGTCTAGCGTCCTGGAAATCTTGGAAATTCTTGTAACCCGGGAAAAGTCCTTGAATTTTTTTACCTGGAAAATTCCTTGGATTTTGCTCATGGTCCTCGACTTTTGATTTGTTTAAAGAAAAAATAGTTTTTTTTTTAAACTTGTTATCTACTAAATAAGAAAAAAGTCCTTTTTAACAAGAGATTATTCATTTTATAAGGGTGAAAATCGCGAGGATACAATCTGTAATTTCAATTCAATTACAGAAATCAGGAAATTTCTAAAAGAGGCACTTTTAAAAACTGTGAAGGATAATAAATTAGAATTTTTTATTTTATCTTAATTTTTTAATTGTTAATTGTTTTTTTAATTGTTTTATTTCGTGTATGGAAAATTGTACTTTAAAAGTTTATTAGATTTTGTTTATTCAATATAGGGAAAATGAAAAATTGGTTAGAGAATTTTGAATTTATTTTCCTTGTATTTTCATTTATTTTTTCTGTTCGTGTTTTCTCTTATTAATTCATTTTTTTTAGCAGATAATTAAATTATCTGGGTGTCAGTTGAACATCTTTATTAAAAAATAATTTTTTTTCTTCGAAAATTCTTCATTTCAGTTGAAAATTCATCTTTTTGGTTTTGAGTTATTTTTCTTTTTGGTTGAAAATTAATATTTTAAATTGAAAATTTAACTGCTTTGTTGAAATTTTTTAAAATTGAAAAATCAATTTTCTTGAACTAATAATGTAACTATTTAATTTTTCGCTGAAAATTGATTTCTTTTTTTTTTTAATTAAAAATTCAACTACGTGTGTAAAATTTGATCCATTTGGTTAACAATTTTTTTTAGTGTTTATCTCTTTGATTGAAAATTTAACTATTTTATTAAAAACATAATTTCTTGTATTCAAAATTAATTTTTAACCTGAAAATGTAACTTTTAAAAATTTTTAAATTGATCTTTTGTCGTTAAAAATTCATTTGTGTGGAAATGAACTTTTTTATCAGAACATTTTAATTCTGGGTTGAAAGCTAAACTACTTTGTTGAAAATTCTTTTTTTCTTCGTTGAAGATTTATTATTTTATTTGAAAATTATTCCCTCCGTTTAAAAATTTAATTATTTTTTCGAAAATTAATATTTGCGGGTTCAAATTCAAATATTTGTAGAATTTTTGTTTTTGAAAGTTGACCTACTTTATTAAACATTTACTCTTTGGTTGCATAATTGCAGATTCATAATTTTGGTTGAAAATTTAACTACTTATTTGAAAATTTATTTATTTCGTTAACATTTTTTTTTGTAGAAAATTATTTTTCGTGTTAGAAAATTTATCTTTTTGTACAAAAATTTAATCATTGTATTAAAGATTTAATTCTTTCGTTGAAAATTTAGCTATTTTGTTGAAAATATTATTTGTTTTATTTAAACTTAATTTCTAACCTGAAAATGTAACTTTTTCATTTTTTAAATTGATCTTTTGCAGTTAAAAATTAGTTTTTATTGGTAGAAAAAAATATTTGTGGTGGAATTTTTCTCATTTTTAGTTTAAACTTCAACAAAACTGTTTGTTTGGAAATGAACTTTTTTTATTAGAAAATTTTAATTCTGGGTTGAAAGCTAATCTACTTTGCTAAAAATTCTTTTTTTTCGTTGAAGATTTATCATTTTATTTGAAAATTTATCCCTTTGGTTTAAAATTAAATTATTTTGACGAAAAGTACTCTCTTAGGTAGAAAATTAATATTTGCGGGTTGAAAATTCAAATATTTGTAGAATTTTTGTTGTTAAAAGTTGACCTACTTTATTAAACATTTATTTTTTGGTTGCAGAATTGCAAATTCATCACTTTAGTTGGAAATTTAACTGCTTATTTGAAAGTTTATTTATTTGGTTAAAAACTTGTCTTTTTTGGTAGAAAATTATCTTTTTGTTAGAAAATTCATCGTTTTGGTTAAAAATGGTAACAATTTTATTAAAAATTCAATTCTTTCGTTGAAAATTTAGCTATTTTGTTGAAAATATAATTTTTTATTCAAATTTATTTTTTAACCTGAAAATGTAACTTTTTTCATTTTTTAAATTGATATTTTATAATTAAAAATTCGTTTTTATTGGTAGAACACAAATATTTTGAGGTGGAATTTTTCTAAATTTTTAGTTAAAACTTCAACAAAACTGTTTATTTGTAAATAAACTTTTTTTATTAGAAAATTTTAATTCTGGGTTGAAAGTTGAACTAATTTCTTAAAATCTCTTTTGTTTCGTTGCAGATTTATCATTTTATTTGAAAATTAATCCCTTTGGTTTAAAATTAAATTATTTTGTCGGAAAGTATTGTTTTTGGTAGAAAATTAATATTTACGGGTTAAAAATTTATCTCGGGCTGAACATTCATCTATATTGACATTTTTTTTACTGAACAATCATTTTTTTAAATTGAAAGTTCAACTGCTTATTTGAAAGTTTATGTGCTTTGTTAAAAACTTGTCTTTTTTTGTATAAAACTATTTTTTATATTAGAAAATTCATCGTTTTAGTTTAAAATGTAACCATTTTGTTAAAAATTTAATTCTTTCGTTGAAAATTGAACTACTTTGTTGAAAATTCGTTCTTTTGTTTCTTGAAATATCAACTATTTAATTTTTCGTTCACTAATCGTCTTTTGGTGAAAAATTCCGAATTTCGTTGTGAAAATTCGCCTATTTTGACAGAAAATTCATCCTTTTGGATTTAAAATTCACATTTTTTTGGTAAAAATTAAACTTCCTTCTGAAAAATGTAATTATTTCGTTGGAAGTGCAACTTTTTTGCTCGAAGATTAATCTTTTTTGTTTAAAATTCGATCATTTGGTTGAAAATTCAACAATTGGGTGTAAATATTCAATTAAAATGTGTCGAAAGTTGTCAGAATATCAACAGGAAAAAATTATGGGATTTAAAATTTGTTTAAATAAAATGGTAAAGTTGAAAAAGGAGAAATTTTGAAATATTTTCGATTATATCCTCGTGATTTTTCACCATGCTAAAATAAACAATCACCAAAAAAAGGTATCTCAAAAAGCGTATTTTTTGTCCTGGAAAAACGAAAAAAGTGGTGGAATTTTTTTTTGAAGACACGCTAGACGTAGACACCCTGACTAAATATAAATTTCAAAAATAATACTTCGAAGAAAAAATGTACCGTTGTATATGCTAAACCTTCTTCGTTTCTTGTTTCTTCTGCATATTCAAAAGGGCACAACAAACATGAACGATCGCGTCCACACGTGGAAGTAATTCAACTGTTATAAGCGACAGAATCTGGAAAATTCTTATTCTTTCTATACACCTTTGCACTTGTATCCTAACAAAAGCATTTCTGTACTCTTCTTCGACTTCAAAAGGCGAAAGTTCCGTTTCCGTTAAGAACGGCGGCGAGATGAAAATTGCATTTTTCCTCTCAATATCTTTTTTTATCCCAGAGAGACCTCTGTTGACTAAAACAATATCGCCGGCTTCGAGTAAATCGAGCAATCCGCAGTCCTTAATAATATATTTGTCCTTTAATCTACCATTATAAGACTTGGATTTGAAAGTAATGAGTCCGTTTGGTGCACAGCCTATTAAAAACTTGACAGTGAAGGCACTTTGATCATTCGAATACGTCTCCACCTTTCCCTCAACATCATGAGGTCCCTCAATTTTGACTTCCGAGCAGTCTAGTATAACGCGACAATTCGGATACCGGCTTTTAACAGCCAGCGAAAATGTATCTTTAACTTCCTCTTTGCTCGGCCAGGACACTTGGTCAGCCAAAACTTTGTCCAAGCAATCTAGGACACTTAAGAATGTTCGAGAAATCGTGGATCGATGCACTCCGAACAATATCGAGAGCGCCGAATACGAAACTCCAAGTTTCAGCTTCATCAGGAAGATTAGGAGCTTGTCCTTATTGGTCATTTTGCTTCGGGTCAAGTTATTTAAATGTCGCGTGAGCGAATTAAAGACGGTGAAGTTTACGCCGCACAAATCTATCAATCCCGCATCACTGTTAATCGATTTTATTCCATGAAAGCCTATGCATTTCTCGTTTTGTGCGGCTGCATTGCGAGTAAATGCTGCATGAAATTTAACTATACTTTCGGGAACAATATTGCATTGTGTCTGTTGGTGTGCTAGGGAGGCGATATTGATTTGCACTTCGGCGTTATTGACGCCGTTTTCCGTTTTTAGGTTGCATATAAAACTGTTCAGAGGTGAGGTTTCAGTATCAAGACAGGTTTGAGTAGCAACACTTTTTGTTTCTTTTGGTTTTGCTTGTATAGAATCATGTCTTTTATTTTCTAGTAGAATTCCCTCTAAGATATATGATTGCGCAGCAGCAATTTCTTCTTCTTTAATCACTATTGTTGGATCAGTTTGTTCTGCAAGAGATTCCATTCTACTTTTGTCTTCTGATTCGAAATCCATGTGTAGATTCGACTCTTCCGCAACATTCTCTTCTTTAATCTCTACTTTTATTATTGTTTCGATGGGGTCTTTGCTGGTTTCCTCATTCATTTTTTCTTTTTGTGAATTTGAATCGAGGGGAATGGTCGATCTTCCTTGGAAGGGGTCTTCCCCATGGAAGAGGGTGGGAAGATAGGATGGACTATGAGGATGTTCTGATTTAGCTCCGCCGACAAAATGATGGGAGCATATTATATTGCTCTTTTTCGGCTCCCAGTCACTGCCACCTCGTCTGAAAAATATTTTTTTTTCTTAAAATACTGCAGGGAAATTAGGGATGAAGATATAAATGAAGTTAAATTAATTATAATTGAAAAGTACAAAAATTAGCCTCTTTGCGATTCATTTATTTTTATTCTAAAAGTAACATATTCATATTTGTCTCTAAACGCAAACATTTATTTTAATTTATCACGTTCATTCCAAAAATTCCAGTTAGAAAAAAATGGAATAGTTAAACTTTTCGCTAAAGGAATTAATTTGTACCAATAAATAACGGATTTAAAAAAATTATTTTTTACTAAAAAAGATAAGTTGTTAAAAAAACTTAAATAATTCAATTTTAAGTTAAAGAAATTAATGTGCTACCAAATAGATGAATTTTCAACAATAAATTTCGAATATTCAATTGGAATAAATGACATTTTTCAGTTTAAAAATTACTTTCCACAAAAAAAACTAAATTTCAACAACATTTCCAAACAAAATGATTAATTATCAACTAAATTTACAAATAATTAACTAGATAGTTAAATTTTTTAACGAACTAGATAAATTTTCAGTGAAAAAATCAATGTTCAACCAAAGAGATGCATTTTTAACTAAAATGGACATTCAAATTTTTAGTTGAAGGAATTAATTTTATACCAAATTTATGAATTTTCAAACATAAAGATAAATTTTCCACAAAAAGGCGAATTGTTCGCAGAGTACATACATTTTCGAACAACTAGTTTAAATTATAAATAAAAAATATTAATTTTACACCAAATAGTTGAATTTTCACCAAAAAAAGATACATTTTCAAATAAAAATAGAATGAGTCAATTTTCTGTAAAAAATCTAATTCTTGACAAACAAAAGAAAAGATTAAATTAGAGTAAACTGAGATAATCTTAAAAATCTGTGACTGTAGATAATGTAGAAATCACTTTTCCAATTTGAGAAAAATTATTGAAATAATGAAAACTTGAATTTTTCTGCGATCAAAAGTAAATTCCCGGTTTTTAAATTAAATTCTCGGTCATTTCCCGATCAAGTCGCAACCCTGACTTGGTCTCCTAAATTTTAGAAAAATAGTTATTATAATTTTAAATTATAATGAAAGTTGTTTGTAATAAATGTAATTCTGACTTGGAACAGGGAATTTCGTGAAATAAATGTAATTGTGACCTTGGCACAGTAAATTTTCATAAAGAAAAGAGAAATTTGTAAAAGGATTATAATTCTGAATTTGAACAGAAATTTTTTCAACTTCCGGTCTTGGAAATGAGAATAAAAATTATTTTCAAAATTGCCAAATTATTATTTGCAACAAAAAAAAACATATTTTTAAATGTGAACAAATTCTTATTTGGAACAAGGACTTTTGAAAATCTGATCAATTTAAAAATATTTTAACACATTTCAAATAATTTCCTGCAATTTCGAAAAAGAATGTATACGATTTTAAAGCGCAATTTTTCAGGTTTACAAGATTAGAAAATTGGTTTAAAAATCGTATAAGTTTAAGAGATATTTAGAAATGTTGAAAAAATAATTTCAACTTTAAAATATTTCAACATATTTGAATCAAAATGTAGATTTTTGAAGATATGACATTTAGAAGCTTTTTAAAAGTTTTAAAAGATTTCAAGAGAATATAATTTGTTTTAAGATTTCTGGGCAAATTTTTTATTAATTTTTTTATTTAATATAATTTATTTTAAGAGAATATTTAAAAAGATTTCAAAATATTCCAAAAAACTTTCAAAAAAGAATTAGGAAGATTTTATGGCATTTTTTTTTAGAATTGCAGAATTTTTTAATTTTATAAATAATTTGAATAATTTTAAAAGATATTTCAAAGTTTAAAAATTCTGTTTTAAATAATTTTAAATTGAAAAAGATATCGAAACGTTTAAAGCAAATTTTTTTAAAGATTTTAAAAGGTGTTAAGATAACACCAAATTTTACTTAAAATTCCTGGGAATAATTTTAAGAGAATATTTAAAAAGAATTTAAAACATTGCAAAATATTTCTGAAATTTCCAAAAACCAATATGGAAATTAATCAAATATTTTAACATTTTTTCTAGACATAAAAAAATCAAACATATTTTTAAACTGACTCAAAATTTTTCCTAAGATTTTGTAAAATCGCGTAAGGTAAAAAAAATCATAGAAATTTTCTAGACACTTTTTCTTCATAACTGAAATCTTCAAACATCTTTTTGAATTTTCGTGCGAAACCTAGTAGAGTTATATTTATATAATCTTTATTCAAATAAACAAACAAGGCTAAAAAATAAATTCTTTATTTTATATTAAAAATTATTTTGCTCTTTAAATTATAATTTGTCTTAGTTTTTTCTTTTCATTCTTGACTGAAAAATTCTTTTTTTGTTAGAATATTCCACAAATTTCAGATTTCAACTGTTTTTTATTTACAGTTAATATCTTTTTAGTTTGAAATTTCAACGACTACATTTTTCGTTGAAAATTTATTATTCTATTTGCATAAACTTTTTTTATGTGGAAAAATAATCTTGATGGAAAATGCATGTATATATTTGGTTTAAAATAAAACTATTCGGTTGAAATACAACATTTTTGTTGAAAATTCATATTTTCCGGTTAAAATAATTTAAGTATTTTGTAGAAAATTCATCTTTTTTGCCAATTTTTAATCCCTTTTTTTAATACAACTGGATAAAAATTAAACTTTATTGGGCGAGGGCTTAAGTATTTTGTAGAAAATGTTTCTTTTTCGAATTTAGATTATTTGGTTGAAGATCAAATTTTTTGTTGAAATATTGATTTGATATATCTTTATATATTATTTATTCTTTTTTTGTATTCAAATTTTTTTCTCAATGCGATAAACTAGACGCACGCGACTGATAATTTATCATTTTTTATTCATTTTTTCTTCTTGTTCATTAATGCTAGATAGTTGCGTTTTTTTCTAAATTTTTAAATTTTTTGTCAACTTTTCACTTAGAGCGAGGTAATAATTAATGCAATTTATCAAACATGATTGTTTAAACAAGTTATTATTGTTTTTAACTATATTCTCTTAAAGTTATGCTATAAAGTTGTGGATTACTCTGAAATTTTGAGTTTTTCTTTAAATTTTTAGCTAGGAACAGATAATAAATATTAATATTAATTTAAGCAAAAATGCTTTCAGTAACTAATTCAAGGAAAATTTACATTTAATATAATTCATATAGAAAATTGGAAAAGTATTTTTAATATATCTTTCATTGAAGAAAAATGTATTCACAAAAAAAGAAAAAGGTTGTTTAAAATATAAGTCTGCCTATTTTTTTATTTATTTTTTGTTAGCAACTAAAAAAGCAAATCAAATTTAGGCATTTCAGAAAAAAATCGCAACTTTCTAGCACTTATATAATTATAAAATAAGATAATTATAAACAATAATTATTACTTCACTGTAATTGGAAAGTGGACAAAAAGTTGAACATTTAAGAAAAAACCGCAATTTCTAGCATTTTTCAAAGAGAATATCATTAAAGGAATAGTAAATTCAATAAAAAACTATGTTTTGTTAACATTAATTAACTCTTACCTCAATCTGATAGAAAATTGAACAAAAAGTGGAATTTTTTGACAAAAACGCGACTTTCTATCCCTATTCTAAGAGAAAATTGCTAAAAACAATAAAAAATTATATATTACAAACAATTTGCAAAAGAAAACATCAAAAAATCATAATTGGCGCCAAAAACTCGCAAAACTTAAAAAAAATGGATTTATTTTTGTGTGAATTCGAGCAAATTTCCGGGCGTTATTCAAAAAAATTGGAGAAAAAAATTTTCCAATTCATTTTTTAACCATCCTATTAAATATATAAATATTTTTAGGTTAGGTTTCGTCCCTTGAGAGGGTTTTCACAAATTAATAAATAAAAACTTGTCAACCGAAAAGAATGAACTCTATGTGTACCTAGACATTATCAAATATGTTGAGAACTTTTTATTGTACTTACTTGGCGTGATTTCTTACTGATTTTATCCATTTTTGTCGCTTTTCAAATGTCCAAGTACGGTTCTGATTTATAGAAGGAAATGTATAAAAGCGTACATTTTTTGAAGTTTCTCGTGAATTCCTGCAACCAAGGATACAGCAGACCTTCTTTGGCGTTGGCATTGGCATTATAAGTACTGTTAAGAAAAATTGTGAACGTTTATTCTTAAAATTGATTTCACATTTCTGAAATATGTAAACAATTATGTGCACGAGTAGTTTACAAATCTCTCACTAGCGACCGTGAGGGTTATTGGTTGCACGGCGCCTTTTTGAAATAAGTTTGGACAGGTACCTGTTCTTAAAAAATATCAACATCTAGGATTTTTAATTAAAAAATAAAAATAGTTTATATATTTGACAAAAAAAGTTTTCTATTTTTCATATTTCTCCGTAGGAAACATTTCTTATATATTTAAAAAGTCTTAAATTCTTGAAAATATTTTTAATTAATTTGAATTTTTCTCAACATTTTGAAAAATCATTCACAATGTTAAAAAAATTGACATCTAATATTTTCTAAATTTTTTAAAGCATTTTAAGAAAATTTTTTTATTCTCTTTAAATCTTTCGAAATTCTTCTAAATGTTATTTTCGAATGCTTTAAAAATATACACTTTCAAAAATCCTCAAGTTTAAAATTCTTAATGAGTCTCCAAGTATACTAAATATTTCTTAAATTTATACCATTTTTCTAATTAAAATTTGTTTTTAATCATACCAAATTGAAATATTTTGCTTTAAAATCTTCTAAGATCTTTTTCGACATTTTAGGAAATCGTTTTCTATGTTTAAAAACCTTTTTTAAATTTCACTTTAAGTTAATTTTACAAAATAAAAAATCATCTAAAATTTGCTGCGTTCACATATTACGTAACATTAATTTTAAAAAGGGTGGTGGGGGATCGTGTTTAATTAAGGCTTGTTATCTGGGTGGAGGGGGTTCATCTGATTAGGTAACGCTTTTAATTTATAAATTTTTCTAATTCATCATGCAATTCATCATTTATTTATAAATGTTTCTAAAAATTATTGATAGAAGAGACAATTTAAATTCTAAATGATTGTTTAATAATAGGAAATAATTATGTTTTTAACATTTTGCTACCGCGCTATAATTTGTAAACTTTCTTACATTTTTAAAGAGATAACAAAATTAAATTATGGACAAAAATTTATTTTACAGAATTCGAAAAAAAGTTAGAAGCTTTTTAATAATTATGAAAGATTTGAGTACATTGAGTTTCTTAAAAGATTTCTGGCGAAATTTTAGATGGTTTAGGTTTTATTAAAATAAAAAATATAATTTTATGTTTTGAAGATTTCAAACTGCGCGGAAAAGGAATTGGAAAGACTGAGATAATTTTTTTTATTTTTCAGGATTTACAATTTTTTTAGGTAAACTGAATTTTGCCGAGTGTCAAGAGAATGAAAAAAAGTTAATAAGGGAATTTCAAATCATTGTTTCAATGAATTATAAGAAAAAAATTGAAAAAAGATCACAACATTTTTAAAATTATTTCCTAAAATTAAAAATTTTTTTTTTAAGATTTTGAAACAAAATTTTGCATTTTTGCTATATTACAAAATTTAAGAAAAATGAAGGAACATAATTCTTTTTAAGCCTTCTTCACTTTTGTTTCACATTTTTTTACGTTGACGTTGGTTTAAGAAATGTATTTTTAAATTTGAGTTAGTTTAAGAGATATTTGGAAATTTTTAAACGATTCAATAATAATTAAAATTTGCAAAGATTTTTTAAATAATTTTTTAAGGTTTCACGAAAATTAATTTTTTTTTAAGTTCCTAGGAACAATTAAAATAATTTTTCACTTCAAAAAAATTAATTTTAAGAGATCAGAAAAAATTTGAATAATTTTTAAAGGTAAGAAAGTTTATAAGATCTGATAAGATTAGAAAAAAAGAATTTTCTTAATATTCGTGAGCAAATTTTAGATGATTTTTTATTCTGTAAAATGAACTTCAAGTGAAATTAAAAAAAAAAACTATTTCCGAAAATTTAGAAAAAGATCGTAGAAGATTTTAAAGCAAAATGTTTTAATTCGGTATGATTAAAAAAATTTTGAATTAGAAAAATGGTATAAATTTAAGAAATATTTAGTAGAATTGGAGAGATTCATTAAGAATTTTAAACTTGAGGATTTTTGGATGTGTACATTTTTAAAGCTTTCAAAAATAAAATTTAGAAGAATTTCGAAAGATTTTTCTTAAAATGCTTGAAAAAATTTAGAAAATATTAGAAGGCAATTTTTTTAGCATTGTGAATGATTTTTCAAAATTTGAGAAAAATTTGAGTTGGTTAAAAATATTTTCAAGGATTTAAGACTTTTTTAATATATGGGAAATATTTCCCAATATTTGGTAACATCCTATAAAATGAAAAATAAATAAAAAATAAATAAATAAAAAATTATTAATCATTCAAAAATGAATTAAAAATAAATAAAATAAAATAACAAAATAAGATTAAGTTTCTATGAAACACATAAATTCTGAACAAAATACATACATTTTCAGCGAAGAAAATTTATTTTCTACTAGAGAAAACGAATTTTCAACAAAATGTATAAATTTTAAACCAAACAATTGAATTTTCAACCAAGAAGATTAATTTTCTACCAAAAAGGCAACAACGAATTTTCAACAAATTAAGTAAACTTCAAATAAGTAATTTAAAGAATCGATGTTAATCCAAATTTTTGTTTCAAAAAACGAAATAGTTCAATTTGCATTTATTAAAATTCAGTAATTCTCTTCTTCATATTTTTCCGCCAAGCTAGAATTTGTAAACTTTTTAACACTTTTAGAAAGATTTAGGTTTCATTTTAAACAATTAATTTTCAGTGCTCAAGATTTCCAATTATGTCCAAAAAGATTTGGAAGATTTTTTCGATAATTTTTTAATTTTGAAAGTTTAAAAACAGTTTTGGAAAACTTTGAATTATTTTACAAGATAATTATGCAAAAGTTATAGAAGTTTTGAAAAAATTTGAAAATAATTTAATTTTTGAGATGATTTCAAAAAATGTTAAACAAAATGTAGATTTATGAATATTTCCAAAAAAAAACAAGATTTTTAAGAATTTTGAAAAAAGATTTCAAAGATTTCGACAAGAAATCTAAAAGATTTTACGGCGATTTTTATAATTTTTTGTAGTATTTTACCATTTTTCAAAGAAAACTTCGAATAATTTGAAAATATATTTAGCAGTTTTTTAAAAATTAAAGAAATTAATGTTGAATGAATACAAAAATTAAAGATTAAATATAGATTTTTGAAGATTAAAAAAAAATTAGAAGCTTTTTACGAATTTTGTAACTTTTCAAGAGAATGTTATGTTATTGTTTTTTTCTCAGAAATTATTGGTATTTTTAATAAAAAAATTATTAGATTTGAATCCAATGATTTTTGTGTAATATAAACCATTTTTTTAATTTATGCTAATATTAGCACTATTTTTAACTTTTAAAATGAGCCCGATGCCTGTTATAAAATGTAGTGTTTTATTTTAAACAAAAACTGTCCTTTCTTTTAAACAAAATACTTGAATTTTTAAGAAAATAATTAAATTTATGCGTAATAGTTGAATTTTCTATCTAAAAAGATAAATTCCCAAAAAATAAGTGTCATAGTTTATATTTTAATGAAAAAAGATTAAATTTATATTTAAAAAATTAATTTTAATCCAAAAAAGGCTTTTTCAACCAAAGACATAAGCCTTCAATCAAAAGAATTATTTTTTACCATGTAGTTTAACTTTTACCGAATTAGTTGAATTTTCAATTATAAAGGATTAATTTTCAAAAAAATAGTTCAAATTTCAAACAAAGAAATGCATTTTCAACTAAAAATATAAATCTTCAAAAAATAATGATTTCTTAACAAAGTGATTTAAAAAAATCTTTTAAACAAAATAGTTGAAAACAAAAAAGAAGAATTTTTAACCACACAGTTGCATTTTTATTTAAAAAATGAGGTTTCTACTAAAACAGATGAAATCTTAAATCAAAGGGATAAATTTTCAACAACAAAAAAACAGTTGCATTTTCAGTTGAAAAAGTTTTTCAGTTGTCTTTTAACGGCCAAAATATCAACATTGAAACAAAAAATAAGTTTCTAATAAACCAATTGAATTTTCAATCCAAAAAAGATGACTTGTTGAATTCTCTACCAAATACTTGCATTTATATTAAAAAAGATACAATTTCTTTTAAAACAGATGATTTTTTATTTAAAGAAAAAAAATTCATAAAAAGATTTGAATTTTCTTGATAAAAATATGCATTTTTTAACCAAAAATAAGTTTCTACGGAAAAAATTAAATTTTCATCAAAACAGCAGAATTTTCAACCAAAAAGTATGACTTTTGAACAAAATTGTTGAATTTTTAGCCGAACAGTTGCATTTTTATACAAGAAAGATTTATTTTTTCTAAAACAGGAGAATTTTACGAAAAAAACCTTTTTAAAAAATAGTTAAAGTTTCATCTAAAGAAGATTCCAGTTCACGTATCAACAAATAAATAATAACTTTTTAACAAGATTTTTTCATTCTGATAAAATTGAAAAATTCCGAAACATAAAATTCCCGACAATGTAAAATTCCCGAACAATAAAATTCGCGAATAATAAAATCACCGAAAAATAAAATTACCGAATTGGAAAATTCCCGCATATTAAAATTCGCGAATAATAAAATTTCCGAAAAATAAAAATACTGAATTGGAAAATTCTCGAATAATAATATTCCCGAAGTATAAAATTCCCGAATTGGAAAATTCCTGAAAGATAAAATTCACGACAGCTTATGATTATATTGGAAAATTCCCGAATAATAAAATTGCCGACAGAAAATTGTCCAATTATAAAAAATATCCGAATTGGAAAATTCCCGAATTAAAACAATTAAAATTTTTTAATACATATTTTTTGTTGATTACAAAAAAAGAATGAAATTTTTCTTTTTCTTAAATAATGTTTAATGTTTAAAATTTCGAAAATTATTGTTTGAATTTAAAATAAGAATAATTTTTAATAAAATATTTCTGGATGACGCATTTTTTGCATAGTATTTAAAAAAATACGAAAAGCGTTAGCAAAAATCGAATTTTAAATTTACATATATTTTTTCAAAAATTGATATAAGGTACGATGAAAACAGAGGGTGTTTTTTTGGGTTCAAGGGGAAAATTTGCTCAAATTTAACTTAATAGCTGCAAGATGAATTCTTATTTTTCAAAAATATATATATAAAATTAAATTTGATTTTTGCGAGCACTTTTTGTGTTTTTTTAAGTACTATGCACATTAAAAAAAATCGTCACCACGAAATATTTTATTTAAAATTGTTGTTATTTTATATTCAAATAATAATTTTCGAAATTTTAAATATAAAAAAAATAAAATATTTATTATTGTATTTGTAATCAATAAAGCATATTTATAAAAAATTGGAATTGTTTAAATTTGGGAATTTTACAATTCGGATATTTTATAATTCGGCAATTTTCTTTCGGGAATTAAATGATTCGTGAATTTTATAATTCGGGAATTTTATTATTCCGGATTTGTCCAATTCGGTATTTCTAATTTTCGGTAATTTTATTATTCGCGAATTTTAATATTCGGGAATTTTCCAATTTGATATTTTTATTTTTCAGCAATCTTTTTATTCGTGAATTTCATTATTCGGCATTCGGCTTTCATATTATTTTTTATGGATAAAGCAAACTATCCGACAATTCTTATTTCAGATTGCTTACGTATCTGCATATTACTTACGAAAAATAAAAACAAAATTACGATTCACATTGGAAAATCGTTAAAAGATAATTTGTAGTATTTTTCAAAGGCTATATAATTTCTCTTCGAGGTTTTTTTTCGTATTTTGTGTTGTTTGGTTCAAAATTTGAATGTTGTGGTGTCAAATTTCGGGTA
>JAWWLR010000148.1:30694612-30706178 GCA_035041075.1 Acraspis erinacei | reverse complement strand
AGTTAAACTTTCAACCAAAGAAATTACTTTCTAACCAAAAACATGAATTTTTCACCGAGAAGATAAATATTCTACCACAAAAGACGAATTTTCAACATAAAAATGCATAAATTTTCAACTAAAGAAGATAAATTTGCAACCAAAAACGGATTAATTAAGCTGTTATTAAGTGTTAATAATTAGTGTTAATAATTAGTGTTAATAATTAGTGTTAATAATAAAATTAAGTGTTAATAAAGGTACATTTTCTACCAAAAAATACAAATTTTTAACCAAAGAAATGAATTTTTCATCAAGAAGATTAATATTCTACCACAAAATATGAATTTTCAACAAAATGCATCCATTTTGAACCAAATGTTTGAATTTATGACTAAAAAAATGAATCTTCAACCAAATACGGAGTATTTAAGTTTTCAGATAAAAAATAAATGATTTTTCGATTGTAATGATGAATCGTCAATAAAAAAAATAATTTTGTAAGAAATAGTTTAATTAATATAATAAAGAAGACGAATTTTCAAGTAAAAAAGACAAATATTGGATAAAAAATGACATATTTATAATTACAGTTGACAACAATTATTTTTTAATAATAAAATATCGAATTTACAACCAAGCATATAAAATTCCAACCAAGTAAGTGAATTGTAAACCAAAAAGATGATTTTTTTTCAACAAGAAGATTAATTTTTTATGAAAAAGGACGAATTTTCAATAAAATACATAAGTTTTCAGCTAAAGAAGTTAAATTTTCAACCAACCACGGAGTATTTGAATTTTCAGTTTAAAAAATTATTTTTCAATTAAAAAAAAAGAATTTTCAACAAAATGGTTATATTTTTAACCAAAGAAATGAATTTTCAAGTATAATGATGAGTATTTAATAAAAAAAAGTGAATTTTGAAAAAAAAGAACGACTTTTTGAACTAAAAATGATGAATTTACAACCAAATAGTAGCATTTTCAACGAAAAAGATCAAATATTTACTACAACAGATGAAATTTTAAATAAAAAAGACAAATTTTTAACCAAAAGAGATTTTTCAGTCAATAAAGAAAAAAATGGCATTCAAAATGTATCATTTTCAGGACAAAACGACTAATTGTTTACAAAACAGTTGAATGTCTCAACCGGAAGCATAACTTATTAGCTATTTGGTTAAAAATTCCTCGTTCATTTTTTAAAATTTTGTCTTTTTTTGGTAGAAATTTAATATTTTTGGTTAAAAGTGCAACTATTTGGTTGAAAGATGATCTGTTTTAGTTGCGGTTTGAACGGTTTTGTTAAAAAATTTCATTCTTTGAATGAGTTCAACTATTATAAATTTAAAATTTCAATCTGTTTTCGATATAATAGCAACTATTACATTTTTTGTTGAAAATTCATCTTTTTGGTTGGAAATTAGTTTTCTCAACTGAAAATTTATAAACTATTCTATCGGTTATTCTGTTCGTTTGAATATTCAATTGTTTTTTAATACAAATAAAAATATTCTTTTGTATGAAATATGAAATATTATATTTTTTGTGGAAAAATTAATTTTTTTCTGGTTAAAAATTAATTTTTTTAAAAGAAAATTTAATAATTTCTTGAAAATTCAACTAGTTGGTTGAAAAATAACTTTTGGGTTGAAAAGTCATATTTTTTAATTAAAAGATCCATCATTTTTAAGAAAATTCAACTATATTTGTAGAAAGTTAGTTTAAAAAAAAAAATTATTCTATGTAATAGAAATTTAGATACTTCTTTTTGTTAAAAATTTACATTTTTAAGTTTAAAAATTTATCTACTATATTAAACAAATTTTTTTTGTTGAAAATTCGCCTTTTTTGTAGAAAATTAATCTTTTTGCTTGCAAATTCAACTATCAGTATGAAAATACACCTGTTTTGTAGAAAGCTCGTCTTTTTAATGTAAAATTTCATCTTTTTTGGTTGAAAATGCAACTGTTTGGTTGAAAATGAAACGGAATTATTTATCCTGACCCTAAAGTCAAAATTAACATGCAATATTACAAACGATAAATTAAAAAATTGAATTTATTTCTTGACCGGGAATTTTACGAATTTTCAGAAGAAAAACCTACCCAAGTTCGATTTCAACAGTTTTTTAAATAATGAAATTGCAGTCTTGAAGATTTAAACAATTAAAAATTAAAAGCGTTTGAGGTTGAAAATTTTTGATAAAAAACAGGTTTATTTTATCAACTGTAAATATAAATAAATAAATTTTTTTAATGGATCTGTAGGTGGATATTTTTTAAAGATAAACAATAGAGAAATAATTGATTTGAAAAAACGATTCGAAATTCGTTCAAAATTGGAGAATTTCCAGGTTGTGACTGTTTTAATTCGAAATTATTAATAAGAATTTAACTTAATATAATATCAGTTATTCCGGTAATTTTAGTTTTTAATAAAAATGTTAATGATTCATCAATAAAATATTTTTAATTCAAAGGTTTAGGTCCTCCTTTTTATTTTTTTTTTTGTATTAAATTTAATAAATAAATTTATTAATATATTATTTTTATTAAATTAAAAATATTGTTTAAGTCTAAGTTTTTCAACTTTTAGCCAATTTATTTTGAAATTTTTTAATTTAGAAAAAGAATAAATGTTTAATATTTAGCAATATGTTCATTTAACACGAGCAAATTGAAACCAAATATTTTAAAGTAAACAATTTTAAACTGAATTGTTGTACATAGAAAGCTTTCAATCTCTAGAATTTCGAAGAACTTTTAAACTTGTAACGTTAGAAATTTAATTGTTAAATTTTGACGTATATCAACAATTGAACACTTATTAAATGTAGAAAAAATTGAGTAATTTTAAGAGATATTTAGAAGTTTTGAAAAGATTTAAAATTAATTAAAAACTTGAATTCATTTTAAGTCATTTAAACGAAGCGTGTTAACATTTTTTTAAAAACTGGCAGATATATTTTAAAATTAATCGAATTTTTCCTACAATTTTTTGGAAAATACTACAATTAAAAAAATCCTTAAAATCTTCCAGGTCCTTTTTTGATAATTTTGGAAATCTCTTAAAATCTTTTTAAATTTTCTGTTACAATAATTTTTTAAATTGAAAAACCATTTTCAGTTTGCCTAGGAATCTGAAGACATTTTTTTATTCTTTTGAAGCCTTTCACAATTTTTAAAAAGATTCTAAATTTTTTTTTTTTAAATCTGCAAGAAACCTACATTTTGTTTTACACTCTTAAAATCGGCTGTGGATATTTGCTTAACAAGTTAAGTACGAATAGTAGAATTGATTTAAAGTATTTAAAATCATTTCAAGTTATAAATTTAATTTAGATCTTTTTAAAACTTCTCAATATCTCTTAAAATTACTCTAATTTTTTCTACAAATAATAAGTGTTCTATTGTTATTTATAAATTCAAATTTTAAGGATTTTTTAAAAATTTTGCAGGATCTTTTAAGAGTTGTAGAAGAAATGTAATTCATTTTTAAATATATTCAAAGGTTACGAAAAAACTGCAAAAATGTTTTTAAATTTGGAAAAATTTAAAAGCACTTCTAGATTTCTCAAGATTTTGAAATAAAATTTTGAAGCTTTTCAAGGATGCCTAAACTACTTAAGATGAAAATAATTTAACTTCTAATTAGTTAACTTAATACAAATTTAATTTTTTAATTTTTAATGTTTCAAGCTTAAAATTACTGAAAATAATATAATTTAAAAAAATTTTAAAAGTTCATTACTTGTTTTTTTTATTTAAAATATTGACAATCTTAACGTGGATTTATATTATTAAAACTTAATCTGAATCTTTGAACTCTATCATTATAAATGTTCTAAACTTTGTAGTTTATCTGCATTTAATTTAAAATTGTTCAATTGAAAAGTGTTAGTATCTTCCAGATTATTTAATTATTTATATATTATAAATTAATAAAATATAAATTATTTATATATTTAATTATTTAATTATTCAGCATTTGAATACAAAATTTTTGAATTGAAAAACTTTTAAACTTCAATTTTCAAATTTAAACATTCAAGACTTTGACTTTGAATGCTTTAATTTTTTGTTTATTGTTTTTTTTAATACGAATCGCCTGATTTGCTCTGAAAAATCCAATTTTTTTTACCATGCAATTCAGCGACTTCAAGTGCCTTCCACCTACCTGATTCGAAATGGATTCGGTCATAGTAATAATTTTTGCTAAAGCAAAGTCAAATGAGGTCATCTTCTTGGATTACAGACAGCTTTAAACACATTAGGAAATATATTATACATGGATCCCAACGTACGATTGAATTCTTCCGATATCTCGAAGTATCTTTCACCAAAATCGGGAATTTTAACTTGGCCAACGAGACACGCCATTAGTTCTCTCACTCATCCAAAGATGTACGCATATTTTCACACCTCGACGGAAAGTTTCTTCTTTCTCCCATTGATTAGGGCATCACACTTAGTTATTAGAAACACTAATGAAATTCGAGAAAAAGTTATGCTGCCTTGGGTTCAGTGCGCGCTAACTAGGGACTGCATTTGTCCCATAGGTTCGTAATTATATTAATAACAATTATTAATTATCTGAGTGTCTGCCTGACCCGGAAATTGGGAAAAATCGCCAGATTACCAGCAATTTGATTGAGTGCCCGGGATTTTTCTCTGAAATTGTAGATTTTCAACAACAAGAAATATATAATTTTGACTAGCAACAGCGAATTTTATAAAAGGATTATAATTCTGAGTTGGGACAAGGGTATTCGATAAAGAATTAATTTTTAATGTAAAAATAAATTACTGAAAGAACTACAAAAAATACTCCTGAAAGTTAGGTATTTAGTTATAAGTTTTATTATTTGGTTGCAAATTTAACAATTTTCTTAAAAAGTCATACCTTTTGGTAGGAAATTCAACTGTTTTTTTTTAATTTAAAATTTATCTTTTTGATTTAAAAGTTCATCTTTTTTAATAAAATTTTATTTAAAAATTCGTCCCTTTGTTTGAAAATGTAACCATTTTTTTAAAGTTAGTTTTTTTTGTTGAAATTAATTTTTTTAACTGAAAATGTAACTTATTATAATTAAAAATTCTATATTTTTAGTTGAAAATTCATCTGATTGGTTAAATATTAATTTTTTAACTTGAAATTTACTTGTATTGTATTTTGGTTGACAATTTATTATTTTTTTGTAGTAAAAGTTAATTTTTGGTTTTTTTGAAAATTCAACTATTTTAGTTGAAGATTGACTATTTTTAGTTTAAAACTCTTATTTTTAAAAATTCAACTGTTTTTGTCGAAAATTAATATATTATATATTTTTTGTGAAAATTTATCTTTTTGATTTAAAAGTTCATCTTTTTTAGTAAAATTTTATTTAAAAATTCGTCCCTTTGTTTGAAAATGTAACCATTTTTTTTAAAGTTAGTTTTTTTGTTGAAAGTAATTTTTTAAACTGAAAATGTAACTTATTATAATATTAAAAATTCTATATTTGTAGTTGAAAATCCATCTGATTGGTTAAAGATTAATCTTTTAACTTGAAATTTACTTGTATTGTATTTTGGTTGACAATTTATTTTTTTTTAGTGAAAGTTAATTTTTAATTTGTTTGAAAATTCAACTATTTTAGTTGAAGATTTACTATTTTTAGTTTAAAACTCTTATTTTTAAAAATTCAACTGTTTTTGTTGAAAATTAATATATTATATATTTTTTATGAAAATTTATCTTTTTGATTTAAAAGTTCATCTTTTTTAGTTGAAATATTGCATCTTTCTTTGACAAAAATGCAACTGTTTGGTTGAAAATTTAACAATCTTGTTAAAAAGTCTTTTGATTATAAATTTAATCTGCTTTAGAACAAACTATATCTTTCGTAGAAAATTTTTTTAAAAAATTTAATATTTGGTTTTCATTCTGATTTAAATAAAGGGAATTTACAAAAGCAATCTCAATTCCATGTCAAAATTCGTTAAATTTTGAAAATTCTTTGTTCTAAATCAGAATTTGTTTTAACTTTAAAATCCTTTTTTTTCAAATAATAATTTGGCAGAATTTTCATTAATTTGAATTTGAAAATTTTGTAAATAAATATAATTCTAACATGGAACAGAAAATTATTGACATTGAACGGGAATTATTATAATTCTTTTACAAATTTCTCTATTTGAAATTTATATTCAAATTTCGAATTTTCGTTCTGATGACTAAAAATTATCAGATATTTCAACTCAGGATTATAATTTTATTTCCAAAATTCCCTGTTCCAAATCGGAAAACTTTAAAAAATTAGAAATTCCTTCAAATCCTTGAAAATCCTTTGAAATTATTCAAATCTTTGGTAAAAAAATTAATAATAGACTGATAGAAATCTAAGACATGACCAGGAATTGAATATAATCAGGCGGGTAGACACTCCAATTATTTACCTATCGGTAATTCTCCATAATTCAGGGTGGCCACTTGAACAGGATTCAACAATTGGGTTGAAAATTTATATTTTGAATTTAATAATTAAACTGATTGTTTTAAAATGTATTTAATTTGTGGAAAATTCGTCTTCATTTTTAGAACATTAATCTATATGGTTAAAAATTAATCTTTTCGGCATAAAGTTCAACTATTCAAGTTGAAAATTCATCAGTTTGTTTGAAAATGAATTTATTTAACTGAAAATTGAATTATTCCATTCTTTGTTAAAAATTGATCTTTTGTTGTTTTAAAATCAAGAATTTGGATGAAAAATTATATATTTCAATTGAAAGTTAATCTTCTTCTTTAAAAATTCTTCTTTTTGGTTAAAAATTCAATTATTCCAGTTAAATATTTATCACTTTAACTGGAAATTCATGTTTTAGGTAGAAAATAAAATTATTTGTTTGAGAGTTATACTCTTTTGTTAAAAATTAATTTTATAATTTGAAGGTTCTTTTATTCCAGTATTTTAATGAAAAATTCAAATCTTTGGTTGTACATTTGTACATATTTTTTAGTTGAAAATTTGTCTGTTTTGATAGAAATTAATATTCTTGATTGAAAATTAATACATTTTGACAAAAATTTAATTCTGATTAAAGGTTCATCATTGCAGTTAAAAATTCATTTTTCTGGTTTAAAATTCCACTATTCAAGTTAAATATTTAAAATTTTATTTGTAAATCCATCACTTTGTTTGAAAACTTAACTATTTTTTTAATGTTAGTTTTTTTGTTGAAAGTAATTTTTTTAACTGAAAACGAAACTTATTATTATTGAAAATTCTGTAGTTGTAGTTGAAAATTCATCTAATTGGTTAAAGATTTTTTTTTTAACTTAAAATTTACTTATTTGAGTTTTGGTTGACAATTTATCTTTTTTAGTAAAAAAAACACTAATTTTTTTAGTTCAAGATTCAATTATTTCAGTTGAAGATTCATTTATTTTATTTAGAAACTAATGTTTGGTTTAAAATTATTTTTTTTAAAACTAAAAATGGTGCTTTTCCATTTTCGGTTGAAAATGATTAATTTTCTAGTTAAAAATTCAATAATTTGGATGCAAATTCTTCTTTTTTAATTGAAAATTTAACTATTTTTTTTTTAAATTCACACATTTTCTAAAAAATCGATTCTTTTAGAAAATTATCTTTATCTTTGAAAGTCAATTTTCTTCTTTAAAAATGATTTATTTTGCGTTAAAAATTCAAGTATTCCAGTTAAAGATTTATCATTTTAATTGGAAATTAATGTTTTACGTTAGAAATAACATTATTTGTTTAAAATTCAGACTCTTTTTTTAAATTAATTTTTTTTGTTTGAATATTCCATAAATTTAATTAAAAAGTCATCTCTTTGCTTGAAAAATGAGCTGTTTAATTTAAAACTAATTTTTTCTTTGGATGCCATTTCAGTTAAAAATGCACTTTACTGGTTTAAAATTCCATTATTTAAGTTAAATATATACAATTTTATTTAAAAATTCGCCCCTTTGTTTGAAAATGTAACCATTTTTTTAAAGTTAGTTTTTTTGTTGAAAGTAATTTTTAACTGAAAATCTAGCTTATTATAATTAAAAATTCTACAGTTGTAGTTCAAAATTCATCTGATTGGTTAAAGACTAATTTTTTAACTTGAAATTTACTTGTGTTGTATTTCGGTTGACAATTTATTTTTTTTACTAAAAGTTAATTTTTGGTTTGTTTGAAAATTCAACTTTTTCAGTTGAAGATTTACTATTTTTAGTTTAAAACTCTTATTTTTGGTTTATAATTAATTTTTTTAGCTGAAAATGGTACTATTTCATTTTTGGTTGAACCTTGTTATTTTTTAGTTCAAAATTCAACAATTTCGTTGAAAATTCATGTATTTTGTTAAAAAATCGATTTTTTGTACAGAAGTATTTTTTTCTTTAAAAGTTAATATTCTTGTTTAAAATTGATTTTTTTCGGTTAAAAATTCAGGTATTCCAGTTAAATATTTATTATTTTAGTTGGAAATTCATGTTTTGGTTTGGAAATAAAATTATTTGTTTGAAAGTTATACCCTTTTGTTAAAATTTAATTTATTTGGATGATGGTTCATGGTTTTAATTCATAATTAATTTCTTTGGTTGAAAAAATAGCTGTTTAATTGAAAATTTGTTTTTTCCTTTGGATATCTTTTTGGTTGGAAATTATTTTTCTTTAACTGATAATTTAACTATTGTTTCCTTTGAATATTCCATAATTTTAGTAAAAAATTCTTATCTTTGTTTGAATATTCATTTTTTGACTAAAAATTTAATTATTTAATTATTGATTGAAATATTTTTTAGATGAAAATTAGTTTTTTTTAGTAGAAATTAATCTTCCTGGTTGAAAATTAATATTTTGGGTCGAAAATTCAATTATTCTAGTTTTGTTGAACACTCATTTTTGGACCAAAAATTTAATTATTTAATTATTGATTTAAAAATGATATTTTTTAGAAGAAAATTCGTCTTTTTTGGTGGAAATAAATCTTCTTGGTTGAAAATTAATATTTTGGGTCAAAAATTCAATTATTCTAGTTAAAGATTCATAATTAAAGTTAAAAATTCATCTTTCTGGTTTAAAATTCCACTATTCAAGTTAAAAACTTAAAATTTTATTAGAAAATTCATCACTTTCTTCGAAAATGTAATTATTTTTTTGAAAGTTAGTTTTTTTGTCGAAAGTAATTTTTTTGACTTAAATTTTAACTTATTCTAATTGAAAATTTTATAGTTGTAGTTGAAAATTAATCTTTTCTAGTTAAAAATTCAAGAATTGTGATGAAAAATTGTATTTTTTAATTGAAAATTCAAGTATTTCGTTTAAAATTCGTGTATTTTGTTAAAAAATCCATTTTTTTGTAGAAAATTATATTTTTCTTTGAAAGGTAATCTTCTCGTTTAAAAATTCTTCTTTTACGTTAAAACTTTAAGTATTCTAGTTAAATATTTATCACTTTAGTTGGAAATTCATTTATTAGATTAGAGATAAAATTATTTTTTTGAAAGTTATACTCGTTTGTTAAAAATTCATTTTATTGGTTGAAGGTTATTAGTTTTAATTAACAATTCATTTTTCTGTTTAAAAAATGAGCTGTTTGATAAAAAACTTTTTTTTCTTTGGATATCTTTTTGATGGAAACTGATTATTTTTTTAACTAAAAATGTAACTTTTATTTCAGTTGAATGTTCCACGATTTGAGTGAAAAATTGAAATCTTTGGTTGTACGTTTGTATATATTTTCTAGTCAATAATTTGTATTTTTTCGTAGAAATTAATCTTCCTTGTTGAAAATTAATGTTTTTGGGCAAAAACTCAATTATTCTAATTAAAGATTTATCATTTCAGTTAAAAATTCATTTTTATGGTTTAAAATTCAACTATTTCAGTTCACGATTCATTGTTTTAATTGAAAACTCTTATGTTCGGTTTAAAAAAACTTTAACTGAAAATGTTGCTATTTCATTTTCGGTTGAAAAATATTGTTTTTTTTTAGTTCTAAGTTCACCTATTTGGTTGAAAATTTGTCTTTAATTACAAATTTAACTTTTTCGTTTAAAATGCATGTATTTTGTTGAAAAATTATATTTTTTGTTAGAAAAGTAATATTTTTAATTGAAAATTAATTTTGTTGTTTCCAAATTTCTTATTTTGTTTGAAAATTCAAGTGTTACAGTTAAATATTCACCATTTTAGTTGAAACTTCATCTTTTTGGTTTTAAAATTGAACTATTTTGTTGAAAATCCGTTTTTTGTTGAAAATTAATTTTTTAAACTGAAAGTTTAACTATTCCATTTTCTGTGAAAAATGATATTTTTAGATGAAAATTCGTCTTTTTTGGTTCAAATTAATCTTCTTGGTTGAAAATTAATATTTTTGGTAAAAAATTCAATTATTCTAGTTAAAGATTCATAATTTAAGTTAAAAATTCAACTTTCTGGTTTAAAATTCCACTATTCAAGTTAAATACTTAAAATTTTATTAGAAAATTCGTTCATTTCTTTGAAAATTTAATTTTTTGTTGAAAGTTATTTTTTTTTTAAGTAATTTTTTTCACTGAAAATCTAACTTATTCTAATTGAAAATTCTATAGTTGTAGTTGAAAATTCATGCGATTGCCTTAACATTAATTTTTTGACTTAAAATTTACTCAATTGAGTTTTGGTTAAAAATCAATCTTTTTGGCATAAAATTCAAGTATTCCAGTTGAAAATACATTGGTTTGGTTGAAAATTAATTTCTTTAATTGAAAATTTAATTATCTCATTCTTTGTTGAAAATTAATCTTTTCTAGTTAAAACTTCAAGAACTTTGATAAAAAATTGTATTTTTTAATTGAAAATTCAAGTATTTCGTTTAAAATTCGCGTATTTTGTTAAAAAATCCAGTTTTTGTAGAAAATTATATTTTTCTTTGAAAGGTAATCTTCTCGTTTAAAAATTCTTCTTTTCGGTTAAAAATGTAAGTATTCCAGTTAAATATTTATCACTTTTTTAGGTTAGACGTAAAATTATTTGTTTGAAAGTTATACTCGTTTGTTAAAAATTCATTTTATTGGTTGAAGGTTAATAGTTTTAATTAACAATTCATTTTTCTGATTGAAAAAATGAGCTATTTGATAAAAAAGTTTTTTTTTGTTTGGATATCTTTTTTATTGAAAATGATTATTTTTGTAACGGAAAATCGAACTATTATTTCAGTTGAATGTTCCTTGTTGAAAATTAATGTTTTTGGTAAAAAACTCAATTATTCTAATTAAAGATTTATCATTTCAGTTAAAAATTCATTTTTCTGGTTTAAAATTCAACTATTTCAGTTGAAGATTCATTGTTTTAATTACTATTTCATTTTCGGTTGAAAAATATTATTTTTTTTTAGTTCTAAGTTCACCTATTTGGTTGAAAATTTGTCCTTAATTACAAATTTAACTTTTTCGTTTAAAATTGATGTATTTTGTTGAAAAATTATATTTTTTGGTAGAACAGTAATATTTTTAATTGAAAATTAATCTTGTTGTTTACAAATTTCTTATTTTGGTTAAATATTCACCATTTTAGTTGAAAATTCATCTTTTTGGTTTTAGA
>JAWWLR010000148.1:30390209-30404955 GCA_035041075.1 Acraspis erinacei | reverse complement strand
GAAAAGAAAATGTAGATTGTAAATATTTTGAAACAAAATTGAGAATCCTTTTAAGAATTTTGCAAGGTTTTAAAAGTATAGACCAAATTTTTGAAGGTTTATAGGGAAATTATAAATGAACTTTATTTTGAAAAATGAATTCTAATAGAAAATTGAAAATGGTTTCAAAACATTTCAAACGATTTTCTAAATTTTCAGCAAAATTAAAAGCGTCTGAAGTTGAAAATTTTTGATCAAAAAAAGTATTATTTTATCAGCTGTAAATATAAATAAATAAATAATTTTTTAATGGATCTGTAACTTAAATATTAAAAACTGAAGAACAATTTATTTGATAAAACGGTTCTAAATTTGTTGAAAGTTTAAGAATTTTCAGATTGTTACTGTTTCAATTCGAAAGTCTGAGTCATTAAAAAAATGTAAAGGTGCGATTAAAGCTTTATAAACTATTTTCAACTGCAAAATAAATTAATAATAATATATTCGTAATTAAAGGCTTTTATTAAATCAAAAACATTGTTTCAGTATAAATTATTTACTTTTTAACACTTTTAATTTGAAATTTTTTAATTAAGAAAAAGAATAATTATTTAATATTTAGCAATATTTGATTGTTAATTTAATACAATTTTTATTTAAAAATGAATAAATAATGAAATGAACTTAAAATAATTTTAAAAAATAAGTAATAAAATGAATTAAAAATAATTCTAAAAAATAAATAATAAAATGAATTTAAAATGAATAGAATTTTTCCTACAATTTTGAGCAAATCCTGCAAATTTAAAAAAAAATCATTAAAATCCTCCAGGATCTTTTTTGACAATTTTGAAAATCTTTTTAAATATTATATTAAAATAATGGTTCAAAATGAAAAATAATTTTAAATTTTTCTAGGAATATTAAGATTTAAAAAAAAATTCTTTTGGGGCCTTTCACAATTCTTAAACAGCTTCTAATTTTTTTGTTTGAAATCTGCAAAAATCTAAATTTTTTTAGTCGAATTTTGTCTTAAATCTTTTAAAACTTCTAAATATCTCTTTAAATTACCCGAATTTTTCTAAAATAATAAGTGTTCAATTTTTATTTATAAATTCAAATTTGAAAGAAATTTTTATCAAATTTTCAGGATTTTTTAGAAGTTTTAGGAATCGGTCCTAAAAATAATTTGAAATTTGAAAAAATATAAACCAACTGTTTAAAATGAAAATAATTTAACTTCTTACTTAAGAATTTCTAAGTTCATTTATTGATTCATTAATTTAGAGCCTTGAAAATGTTAATGTAGGTTTATATTTTTCGAACCTAATCTAAATTATTGAATTCTAGAATTTATTAACCTTAAAAATTCTGAATTTTGCAGTTTATCTGAATTCCATTTAGAATTTGAGCACAAAATTTTGGAATTGAAAAACATTTAAACTTCAATTTAAAAAGCTTAAAATTCAAGAGTTTCACTTTGAATTTTTTAATTTGTTGTTTATTTTTTACTACTTTAAATGGAAAAAATTATAGAAAAGATTTCGATTTTTTAAATTTTATTGACCGGGATTGAAATATTACAAAATTTTAAAAACATCGTGTAAATTTAAGAGATATTAAGAAATTTTGAAAAATTCAAAAATAAGTTTAAACGACATGCAAAAAAAACACCTTGTAAACTATTTGTAGATGTTTTTTTTCAACTTTCAGTCGCTTTAAAATAATTTCTGATCCGATTTTTAAATTATAAAGGGGAAGGACACAGACAACAGATGCAGTGCAATTTTGTCCAAATTGCGACTTACTTCTGATAATGAGTCGCAAGTTTTGACTCATACAACCCGGTCAACTTTGGCGACTGCTGCCAATACAATGCGAAGTAAAAGACGAAGTGTTCGAAAACAAGTTACAAATCGTCTCAGCATGTACAACATGGATACACGGTTGCCCAAAAGTCAGCCCAACAGAAAAACAAGTAAATATATTTCCACAATTTTAAAAAAATCCAGATTTTTTTTTGTTTTAAATTAAGATTTTTCTGAAAATTTAACTATTCCGTTTTTGGTTAAAATTTTTTCGTTTTCTATTGGAAATTTAAGTATCTTTTGGTTGAATTAAACTTTTTTTGGCTAAAAATTAAAAATCTTTCTTGGTTGAAATATCAACTATTACATGTTTCGCTCAGAATTGATTTTCTTTTTAAATTAAAATTTAATGACTTGGTTAAAAAAAACTGAAAATTTAACTATTCAATTTTTGGTTGAAAACGGATCTTTTTTAGTTCAAAATTCAACTATATGGTTGAAAATTCAACTTGTGATACCTGAAAAAAACTGGATATTAATTTTGAAAAGATTTTTTCCTTCTTTTTTGTATAGATAATTCGTAATTTCGGTTTAAAAATTCAACTGTTTCGTAGAAAATTCGTCTTTTAGGCTCAAAATTTGAACAATTTGCTTGCATTTTTTTTACTGAAAAATCTTTTTTGTTTAAAAATTAAATTATTTTGTTGAAAAGTCGTCTGGTTAGTTTAAAAATTTTTCTCATCCGATAGAAATATTATAATTTGCGGTTAAAAATGCAACTGTTTGGTTAAAAATTAATCTGTTTTAGTTTAGGATTCAACTATTTCAGAGAAAATTCCTCTTTTTTTTAATAAATACAACTATTATCAAATGAAAATTAGAATATTTTTTGCTTGAAATGCCAACTATTAATTTTTTTTATGAGAGTTAATTTTTTTTTAAAACATTTTTTCTTTTTTGCAGAAATAATATTTTTTTATACAAATTTTATTATTCTGTTGACAGTTCAATAATTTTGTTAAAAAGTCATCCTTTTTAGTAGAAAAAACATCCTTCTGGCTTGAAAATTCAACAATTTGATTGGCCTTGTTTTCCTTTCTTGTCCGAATAATCTTTTTTGATTAAAATTCAATTATTTACTTGAAATGTACTTATTTTGCAGAAAATTCGTAATTTCGGTTTGAAATTTTCGACTGTTTTGTAGAAAATTGTTTTTTTTTTTGCTAAAAAAATTCTATAATTTCATGAATTGTTTTTTCCCTTCTTGTCTTAAAAATATTTTTTGGTTAGAACTTAAATTATTTTGTTGAAAAGTCATACTTTTAGTTTGAAAATTTATCTCCTTTTGTAGAAATATTATATTTTTCGTTTAAAAATGCAACTGTTTGATGGATAATTAATCTGTTTTGGTTTAGAATTTACCTATTTTAGTGGAATTTCTTCTTTTTTTGGTTAAATATTTTATTATTTAGTTACAAATTTTATTATTTTGTTGACAATTCAATACTTTTGTTAAAAAGTCATCCTTTTTAGTCGAAAATTGAACATTTTGGTACAAAATTCATCTTTCTGGTTTGAAAATGAAACAATTTGATTGACATTTTTTTTCTTTCTTGGTTGAAAAATATTTTTTGGTTAAAAATTCAATTATTTTTTTGAAAGGTCATCTTTTTTATATAAAAATGTATCTCTTGCAGAAATTTCATATTTTTTGGTTAAAAATGTCACACTCTGGTTGAAAATTATTCTCCTTTGGTTGAGGATTCAAATATCAAAATTTCATATTTTTTGGTTAAACATTTTTTTTACATGCTTAAAAATTTAATTATTTTGTTCAAAATTCAACAATCAATATTTTGGTTGAAAAATCAATTATATTGTTGGAAAGTTGTCTTTTTCGGATGCATTAAATTATTTTTTATTTAAAATTATAATAATTTTCATTTTAAATACCGACTAATAAGTTTTTCGTTGAAAATTCACTTTTTTTTAGTTCAAAACCAACTATTTTCTTGAAAAATTCAACAAGTTAGTTGAAAATGAACTTTTTCGTTGAAAATTCATAATTTTGGGTTGAAAATTCAAAAGTTTTGTAGAAAATTCGTCTTTTTGGCTAGTAAATTCAATATTTGGTTTGAAAACTCAATTATCTTGTTGAAAAGTTGTCTTTTTTGGATGCATTAAATTATTTTTTTATTTAAAATTTAAATATATTTCATTTTAAATACGAACTAGTAAGTTTTTCGTTGAAAATTCATCTTTTTTGGTTAAAATTCAACTATTTTCTTGAAAAATTCAACTAGTTAGTTGAAAATGAACTTTTTTTGTTGAATATTCATAATTTTGAGTTAAAAATTCAAATATTTTGTAGAAAAATTGTCCTTTCGGCTTGAAAATTCAATAGTTTGATTGAAAAATTTAATAGTTTGGCGGAAAAATGAAGTATTTTGTTGAACTGTTTTTTTTATTCATTGCACTATTTTTTATTTAAAATAAAAATCTTTTTTTAATATGAACTATTACATTTTTGGTTGAATTTTTTTGGTTCTTAAAAATTCAACTACTTGGTTAGAAGTTGAACTCATTTCTTAAAAGTTAATTTGCTCTTGTTGAAGATTTAACATTTCAGTTGAAAATTCATTTCTTTAGTTGGAAATTGAACTATTTAGTTAGAAATTCATCAATTTTGTTTAAAATGAAATATTTTTACATAAAATATTACGAATTTCAAACGCTTTAATTTGAATTAAATATTACTAACATTAATTTTATTTAAAATAACTCACTCCCCTATTTTCACGAAAAATATTCGTCTCTAATATCTTAAATTTCTGTTTATGATACTAAAAGAATTGATCGAAAATTAAATTAAAAAAGTGAAATTTTTGATCCAAATTCTTGATTTTAGGCTCTTTAGTGCATTTTTCAAACTTTACCGGGGGGGTGGGGGGGTAATTAGGTGTTTTTCTAGTTAATTATTCCTGAAAATATAAAGATTTTAAATTAAATATGCATTAAGAATACCTTTATTTCAGTAGGCCTTCCACAAAAGGAAAAGAAGCGAAATAACCTAAGTAATTTAAAACCAGTTTTCAATAATCGGCCACAAACACCTGAATTTCTACATCCCAGTCCTGTTACTCACAAGTCTGCAAAAGAGGTGATTAGAAACGGAGTGACAAAAATTAGCATACCACCGAAAGAGGACGATATTAAAACGATGATGGAAATTATTGTGCCGACTGATTCAGATGCTGTAAGAGTTCAATTTTTGTTGTCTAGGAATTTATCATATTTTCAATAATTGGGACTTTGCAGGAAAAATTAAATTAAGTTTTTTCCAGGGCAGTAGTATCGAAACACTGTGGAGATTTGAAAACCTCTGCTTGGATCAACAATCTAAAGTTGAGAGACTTCCTGCGAGATCTCACAGTTTTCAAAATTCCGAAAAGTGCAGTAAATTCAGTTCTCTTCCAAATGAAGAAGAATTAACTAAGAAAGTTACTCAGATTACTGAAGAACATTTATCTAATTTAGTACCCGTAATAGCAGATTTAATGTCCCTTATTAGGAGTAATGTAAGTACAGTTTTTTTATCGCTTTATATTTTTTTTTTTGAGCGATGACACTATTTTGCTAATATTTCGAAAAAATTACACTATAGACACTCTTTTTTTACTTTCCCTTGACGAATATTTTTTATTTTCTTCGCTGATTAAGGGCCGTGTCTAAATTACGTAAAGTTTTTATTTAATGATCTATTTTATTTTATGATTTTATGTTTTTTTAACCAAAGAGTTGCAATTTCTAATAAAAAAGGATTAATTTTCAAACAGTTGCATTTTTAACAAAAAAGATGAATTTTACCAAAAAAAAATTGAATTTTCAACTCAAAAGATTAATCTAATACAAAAAAAAATGAATTCTCAACAAAATATATAAATGTTCTACCAGAAAATACGAATTTTCAACAAAATACATACATATTTAGCCAAATTGTTGATTTTAAAAACAAAAAGAATATATTTTTTGTCAAACCAGATGAATAAATAAACTTAGAAAGTAAATATTTAACCAACAATGGAGTAGTTAAATTTTCGTTTAAGATAATTAATTTTCAGTTTAAAAAAAAATGAATTTTCTACTAAATTGTTGAATTTTTAAGCCAAAAAGACGAATTTTCTACAAAACAATTAAATTTTAAACCCGAGAATAGAATTTTTCAACCAAAAAAAAATTCATTTTTTACCAATCAGTTGAACTTTTAACAAAATAGTTCAAATTTAAGTTGAAAAAATTAATTTTTAACAAACAAAAAAACGATTTTTCAACCCAAAATTCTGAATCTTCGACCAAAAAAATGAACTTTTAAGAATATAGTTCAAATTTCAACCCAGGAGTTAAATTTTCAACCTAAAAAGATAAATTTTCAATTGAAAATGTAATAGTTGATATTTCAATAAAAAAATTGTATTTCAAATAAAAAACAGTGGAATTTAACTTACAAAAATGAATTTTCAAGCAAATACTTTAATCTTCAACTTAACCAGTTTAATTTCTAACCAAAAATTACATTCTTAACTTAAAAAATATATTTCCCACAAGAAAAAAATTATTTTCAACCAAATGTATACATTTTTAAAGTAATAGTTAAATTTTCATTCAAAAAATTCATTTTATACCAAAACAAAGTAATTTTCAACAACTTTTTAAATTAAACAGTTCAATTTTTTAAAAGCAAAAAGATCAATATTCAACCAAAAACTGAGTTGTTAAATTTTCGTTTAAGAAAATCAATTTTCAATACAAAAAAATTAACTTTCTACAAAGCAGTTTAATTTTGTACTAAATAGTTGAACTTTCAACTAAATTGAATTCAACACAAATTTTCAACAAAACAAAAAACTAAAATGGGTAAATTTCTACGTAAAGAGATGAATTTTCAACAACAACAAACTTGTTAATAAAAAAAATTCCCATCAAATTGTTGAATTTTCAAGCCAAAAAGACAAATTTTCATTAAAAAGAACAGATCAATATTCAACTAAGAAGTATGACATTTAAAAAAGGAATGCATTTTCAATAATTGAATTCAATTCTGAATTAAATAATTAATTAGATTTTTATCCAAAAGACAAATTTTCAAGAAAATACATAAATTTTCAACTAAATAGTTAAATTTTCTGCTAAATTGTTAAATATTTGAGCCAAAATACGATTTTTCTACAAAACAGTTTAATTTTTATCTCGAAAATGTAAATTTAAACAAAATTATTTTTTAACCGAAACTGATTAATTTTTAAACAAAAAAATTAAATATCTAGAGAAATTTATTCATTTTCAAATATAAAATTGCAATCAAATTGTTGAATTTTTTATCCGAAAAACTAATTTGCTGCGAAACAGATGATTTTTTAACGAAACCCTTAAATTTTTAGTTTAAAAAGTAATTTTTTAATCGAAAAAAACTAGACAGGTAAAATTTCAGGTAAAAAAAATTAAATTTCTACAGAAAAAGATTAATTTCTACTCCAAAAAAGAAGATTTTTCAACAAAACAGTTGAATTTTTAAGAATCATTTTAACTAAATAAAATTAAATTTCTACGGAAAGAAATTCATATTCAAATATTAAAAAGATGAAAGTTAACAAAAAAATTGAATTTTCAACTAAGAAAAAATTGCTCATCAAGGAAGAAAAAAAATTGAAATAAAATTGATGAATTTTCAATTCAAATAATAAATTTTCTACAAAACAGTTGAATTTTCACCCACAGAATATGAAATTTAAAAAAAACTTAATTTTCTATCAAAAACACGAATTTTCAACGAAATACATCAATTTGAACCAAATAGTTACAATTTCTGATCAATTGAATTTTGAACTAAATAAGTTATAAGATTTTTAATTAAAAAAAGACGAATTTTCAAGAAAGTACCAAAATCTTTAACCAAATAGTTACATTTTCTGCTAAATTGTTGAATATTTGAGTCAAAAATACGATTTTTGTACAAAACAGTTGAATTTTTAACAAAAAAGTTAATGTTTTACTGAAACAGTTTAATTTTTAAGCAGGCAGTTACTTTTTTTGATGATTGTTTAATTTTTTATTCGAAAATACGAATTTTTTATAAAACAGTTGAATTTACAATTCACTCAAAAAATAAAACAAAGCACAATCAAATTGTTGAATTTTCGTGCCAAAAATGCGAGTTTACTACAAAACAGTTAAAATTTGAACCAAAAAATATGAATTGTTAACAAAATACATAAATTTCTAACTAAATAGTTCAATTTTCTACTGAAATGTTGAATTTTCGAGCGATAAATACGAATTTTCTTCCTTAGAGTTGAATTTTCAACCCGAAAATGTAAATTCAAAACAAAAGCTAATTTTGAACCAAAAGTAATTAATTTTTAACTAGACCGTTAAACTTTTAAGCAACAAATATGGACTTTATACAGAAAGAGATTAATTTTCAAATATGAAAAAGATGAACGTCCGAAAAAAATAATTGAATTATCAACTAAAAAAAATTGTTATTCGAAAAAGAAAAAAATTGCAGTCAAATGTTTGAATTTTCAATCCGAAAAACGAATTTTCAACTCAACAGTTAAACTTTCACCCCAAGATTGTGAAATTTCAACAAAAAAGTTCATTTTCTAGAAATAAGTTGAATTTTCATAAAAAATAATTGAATTTCTAAAATTATGAATCTTCACTCAAAAAAATGAACTTTTAAGAAAGTAGTTCGACTGTCAACCATAGGGTTGCATTTTTAACCTAAACAATGGATTTTCTACCAAAAAGAGTAATTTTCAACAAAGTACATCAATTTTCAACCAATTAGTTCAATTTTCTGCTAAATTGATGAGTATTTGAGCAAAAAATAGGACTTTTCTATAAAATAGTTGAATATTCAACAAAAAAGTTTAATTTTTAACTGAAAAGAAATTAATTTTTAACCGGACCGTTGCTTTTTTAATCGAAAAGGTTAAATTTCTACAGAAAGAGATAATTTCTGAAACTAAAAAATTTGTTCGTCAAAACAGAAAAAAATTGCAAGCAAACTGTTGAATTTTCCAGCCAAAAAGAAGAATTTTCAACAAAACAAAATTTTCTGTTGAATTATTGAATTTTTAAGCCAAACATACCAATTTTCTTCAAAACAATTGAATTTCCAACCCGAAAATGTAAATGTAAAAAAAAAGTTAATTTTTAACCAAAACCAATATCTTTGCCAAAAATGATTAATTTTTAGTCAGACAGGTGCACTTTTAACCAAAAAAGGTTAAATTTCTACGGTAAGTGATTAATTTTCAAATATAAAAAAAATCCTAGAAAAGAATTAAAATTTCAACCAAACAGTTGCATTTTTAACCAAAAACGGATTTTCTACAAAAAAATATGAATTCTTAACACAATACATAAATTTCTAACTGAATAATTCAATTTTCTACTGAAATTTTGAATTTTCGAGCGAAAAATAGAAATTTTCTTCAAAACAGTTGAATTTTCAACCCGAAAATGTAAATTCAAAACAAAAGTTAATTTTGAACCGATACTAACCGAAATAATAAATCAAATTGTTGAATTTTTAATCTGAAAGACGAATTGATTTTCTTCTAAAAAGACAAATTTTTAACTAAAAACATCAATTTTTAACCAAATAGTTACATTTTCTGCTAAATTGATGAGTTTTTTAACCAAAAATAGGACTTTTCTATAAAATAGTAGAATTTTCAACAAAAAAGTTTAATTTTTAACTGAAAGAGATTAATTTTTAACCCGACAGTTGCTTTTTTAATCAAAAAGGTTAAATTTCTACAGAAAGAGATTATTTCTCAAACTAAAAAATTTGTTCGTCAAAACAGAAAAAAATTGCAATCAACCTGTTGAATTTTCAAGCCAAAAAGACGAATTTTCAACAAAACAGTTCAATATTCAACGAAGAAGTATGACTTTTTAACCAAATTATTTAATTTTCAGCTAATTAATTTAATTTTGAACGAGACAGTTCAATTTTATGTTAAATTGTTAAATTTTCGAGACAAGAATACGAATTATCTACAAAACAGTTGAATTTTAAACAAAAAAAGTTAACTGTCAACCGACACAGATTAATTTTGAACGAGACATTTGCTTTTTTAACCAAAAAAGGCTAAATTTCGACAGAAAGAGATGATTTTCAATAAAAAAATTTTAAGTCAAAAAATAAAAACAATTGCAATCAATTTGTTGATTTTTCAAGCCAAAAAGAAGAATTTTCAACAAAACAGTTCAATAAACAAGTAGGATTTTTTAGCAAAATTATTCAATTTTCAACAAATTAATTCAATTCAGATAATAATAATTCAAATTGTTGAATTTTCAATCTGAAGGACGAATTGATTTTCTACTAAAAAGACAAATTTTCAACAAAATACATCAATTTTCAACTAAATAGTTAAAATTTCTGCTGAATTGATGAGTATTTGAGCCAAAAATAGGACTTTTATTCAAAATGATGGAATTTTCAAAGAAAAAAATGGCATTTTCAACCAAAAAAGGCTAATTTTCTACAAAAAGATATGATTTTCAAAACAACATATTGTTATTTAAAAAATAAAAACAATTGTAATCAAATTGCTGAGTTTTCATCTCAAAAAGACGAATATCGAACAATTTATTTCATTTTTGAACCAAATAATTAATCAGATTTTTAAACAAATATTCATTTCTAACAATTCCGTTCGAATTTAAGTTAGAAACGAGAAAAAGAGGGTTATATAGAAACTTCGATCATTCATAGAACCAAGAATAAAAATTTAATTTAAATTTATATTTAGATTTTCCATTGCACTTTATATTATTTTTATTTTTGACTATAAACTTTTAAATTCGGACTGCATATAAGTTTAATACTTGAAAAATTCAATGACACTACTTAATTTTTTTTTTTAATTAAAATTTTTAAATTAAAGATTAAATACTGAAATTTGTTTTTCTTGTTTCTAATTATCAGCCGAACGATTCAGAAAACAGATCATTCTCGTCAGTGCCTATGGAAACTCTTCTGGAAATTATTCAAAAGCACCACAAGAACAATAATTCGAAAGGGAATTTGAGGAAAAGGGACGAGTGTCAATCCTCGACTTTAGGGTATCCTTTCTTCGTGATCTGAATTTAAATTAATTATTTATAACTTTTCAATTGTCTATGTATGAACAATTTTTTTTTATATTATAGGAATGTGAATGGAATGCGAACAGGGTCGAAAAATATGCAATTGATTTGCTTGAGGTCGGCAGACGATAAGAAAGAAGAACCCAGATTTATCGATGCATCGTGTCAAGTCAATGAGGATCAGCGGCATAAATCTTTTATAAAAGTAAGTGAAGTTTTATTAATGAAAATCATTTATATTTTTAAATGCCAAATTTTTTTAATTCGTGATTCTAGTTTCAAAATCCAATAACTTTTTCGGGCTTTTCAGATATTTTTTTTTGCAAAACATCCAGGTCTATTTAAATAAAAAATATAAAAGATCAAAAAATTGAAAGAGAATTTATTTTATATACAATTTAAAATAAGTTCGATTTCCATTTTTTTAAGTATAGATTTTCAACTGAAAGAATTTTAAAATATATTCTTGATACAATTTTGAAGTTTTGGGTGAAAAATAATTTCATATTTTTCATTATGACATTTAAAAAAAGTTTATTTGTGAGTGAAAGTTTTTAATTTTGATGCAAAAATAACAATTGAGCAATTATTAATTTGAAACAACTTCAAATTAAAATCACTCAACTTAAAGGGTTTTTGTGTAAAAAAGAACGTTTGAATTTATTGAGTTGAAAGAGAAGCTGTTTATTTTCAATCTTTTTTTATGAACTGAAAAAGGGTAATTTTTTATTGAGCTGGAAGGAAGGAAATTTCGTTTTTTTAAATTTTTTCTTAATTGGAAAAGGGACATTTTTTGTTTTTGAGATTTTTAACGACTTGGAAACGAGACCATTTTTTGTTTGAGTTTTTTATGAATTGGAAGCGGACATTTTTTTCGTTTTTAAAATATTTATCAATGTGATTATTTATTGTTTTTATATACAATTTAAAATAAGTTCGATTTTCGTTTTTTAAGTATAAATTTTCAATTGAAAGAATTTTTAAATTCAGTTTTTTTTTAATGAAATTACTTTGAATTTTGAACGAAAAATAATTTCAAAGTGCCAAATTTAAACTGTAAGCGTTACAATTTTCATTATTCCATTAAAAAAAGAAATTTATTTGCAAGTGAAAGTTTTGAATTTTGATGTAAAAATAAGAATTAAGCAATTATTAATTTGAAACAACTTCAAATTAAAATCACTCAACTTAAAGGGTTTTTGTGTAAAAAAGAACTTTTTGAATAAGGTAATTTTATCTCTTAATTTTTGTCGAAATGGGACAAGGATATATAGATTTTTGTGATTTTTATCGAGATGGAAATGAGGAAAATTTGCTTTCAATTTTTCCTAAATGGAAGAGGCCATTTTATCTTTTTAGAATTTTTATTGAGTTGAAAGAGGAGCTATTTATTTGCAATCTTTTTTCTGAACTGGAAAACGGAAATTTTTTATTGAGCTGGAAGGAAGGAAATTTCGATTTTTAATTTTTTTCTTAATAGGAAAAGGGACATTTTTTGTTTTTGAGATTTTTAAAGACTTGGAAACGAGACCATTCTTTGTTTTAATTTTTTATGAATTGGAAGCGGAAATTTTTTTTAAATTTTAAGATATTTATTAATTTGATTATTTATTGTTTTTCTGAATTGCATTTAAACTAAAAAATAATTTTAAATCAAAAGATTCATAAGAATTAAACCCTTTTATTCAATTTTAAATCCTATACAAATATTGTTGAAGCCAAAATTATTCCATTTTTAACCGATATAGTTGGAAATTTTAAACAAACAAATTATTATGAATTTTCAACTGAAGTTATGAAATATTTAACCGGAATAGTATTTTAATTTTCAGTTTAAGAAAACAAATATTTTGAAAGATAAAAGAAACAAATTTCAATAAAAAAATTAATTTTCAACTAAGTAAATATATTTTTAAACTGAACGATGAATTTTCAACTAAAATTATGAATATTTAACTGTAATAGTTGAATTTTCAACTAAAAAGGAGAAGTTTTAAACAATGAGATTAACATTCCAAGAAAAAAATCATTATTTACAAAAAAGAGTCGATTTTCTTTTAAAAAAGTAGTTTTTTAAAAACAAAATACTTGAATTTCGAACGAAATAAATAAATTTTCAATTAAAAAAGAAAAATTTACATCCAAATTGTTAAATTTTTAACTAGCAAAGGTCTGTTTTTAACTGAAAGAAAGACGGTTAAATTTTTAGTTGACAAAATTAACTTCTAACCAACCTGATCAATTTTTATCCAATAAGATTAATTTTCTACAAAAAAAGACGAATTTTCCAAATAATTGTTTAATTTCTAAATAAAAAATATCCATTTTTAGCCAAATAGTTCAATTTTCATCCAGTAAATATAAAATTTCAAACAAAAATAAAATAGTTTAATTTTCCGTTAAAAATCAAATTCTTAACCAGCAAAATCGGATTTTTAGAAAAATAGTTAAATTTTCTACTAGAATAGTTAAATTTTTAGTTACAAAATTTATTTAAAAAAAAGAAGTTATAATTTTAAAAAGAGATGAATTCTCAGTCAAAATTATGAATTTCCCAACAAAAAATTGATTTTTAACAAAAGATTTGAACTTTTCACCAGAAGGAACTATAATTACTTTTTTAATAATTCCATTTTTTTAATTTTGGCATTTAATTTTTTCCAAATTGGAAGAGGAATTTGTTTGGTACATTTTTTATTAGATTCCAGACGGGTAAATTTAATTTTTCTTGATTTGTCAGAATGATATTTTAATTTGGAAGATTTTTATCGAGTTAGAAAGAAGGAAAATTTGGCGATTTAAAAAAAAATTTTATTGAGTTTAAGAAGGGAAATTTTGGATTTCATTTTTTTCTGAATTAGGAGAGGCTATTTTTTAGCATTTTCATTGAGTCGACGGCGGGAACTTTTTTCTGAACTGGAAAAGGGAGATTTTTTTATTTTTTAAAATTTTTAAACATTTTTATTGAATTGGACGGGAGGAAATTTCGGACCGCGGAAAATATTTTTTACCAGAAATATTTAAACTGTTTAATTTATAAAGTGTAATAGTTCAAATTTTTAAAATTAAGTTCCCGTGAAAAATTGTTGCCAGTTGAGAAATTCATTAAAAAAAAAAAATCCTCCTGATCGCAGACTAATTTACCAACAATTTCTTGTGCCATTATTAATTATTGCAAATGTAAAGGGATTTTCAATAAATTCTAAATTCCGAACGATTCCAATTATTACTATTAAAAAATGTCTGAAATTATTCTAATATTTTATTTTTTTGATAGTTAAAAAATAAATTCCTATGATTTCGGAAATGCAAAATTCACCGGTAAAGTACTCAAATAATTGTTGAGACTTTGAAAAAGGCGCGACTAAAAAATACAATTTTATTCAAAGGACGGTCTAATCGAGCTAAGGTTTTCCGAAGATCTTGAAATGCGTCTTCTCGAATACAGACACGAGTATCGATCATCATCTAAATCTAGTCCAATGTACTCAAGTAAATCTCAGAACCAACCTTGGGACGTCGTAGCTTGGTAAGTACATTACAATTAAAATAAACAATTAATATTATTTATTCGACATTTTACAGAGCTGGCACTTGTATAATTTTCCTGAATTTTGCAAATTATTCTAGCGAATTTTTCTTGAATGCCTCTACTTATATTATTTCAAGAATAATTGACTGATTCTTCCGAAAACCGTTTTATTACCGACCTTATTTTTTTTAGGATTGCTGATAAACTAGTCAATGAATTGATCGTCGATCTGTCAAATGAGCTGCAGATGGATGACGTGATA
>JAWWLR010000148.1:30376264-30387845 GCA_035041075.1 Acraspis erinacei | reverse complement strand
TAAAACAAAATGTAGATTTTCAAAGATTTCGAAAAAAGTTTTTCCTTAAAGAATTTTGAAATATTTCAAAAGAATAATAAAAAAATCTCTTAAAATTCTTGGAAAAATCACAAATGATTTTTTATTTTGCAAAATGAATTCTAAGAGAAAATGGAAAAATATTTCAAAACATTTCAAATGATTTCCTAAAATTCGAAAAAGAAAGTAGAAGATTTTTAAGTGAAATTGTTTAATTGTGCAAAATTGGAACATTAAAAAAAATGTACAATTTTAAAAAATGTCAAACAATTTAAAACAAAATGTGGATTATTTATTTAAGATTTTCAAGTAAAATGTTGATGTTTTTTTAAAACGATTTCGAAAAGTTATAAGATAACACACACTTTTTCTTATGATTCGTGGGAACATTTTTAATTACTTTTTATTTTGAAAAATGAATTGTTAGAGAATATTTAAAAATATTGCAAGATTTCAAGCAATTAACATTTTTTTTAGAATTTAAAAAAAATTTTTAGGAAAAATTCAAATCATTTTGAAAAATATGTAGAAGGTTTAGAAGTTAAAAAAATAATATAAAAGAATGTAAATTAATTTATATGTAAAATCAAAATTTAAAGTTTTAAAAATTTCTAAAGTTTTTAAGAGTTTTGAAAGGTTTCAAGAAATTTTAATTAAATTTTTTTTATTAAATTAATTTTTGAAGAAGAGTTACAAGGATCTCAACACATTTCAAAAGATTTCTAAACATGCCGAACAAAATTTTTTAATTAAACTTTTTTTATCTGAATAATTCGAGTCAGTTTAAAAAAATATAAAGGAATTTATAAAATTTTTAAAAGAGTAGAAATATTTCAAATTTGTTCCAAACTTCTGAAAGTCCTAAATATTTTTCAAACTGACTAGAATTTTCCCTACAATATTCTGAAATAAAAAAAGTTTCTTCTAAATATTCAAGAAACTTTTTCGTCATGAGAAATCTTTAAAAATCTTTTTCAATTTTCTTAAAAACCCTTAGCAAAATTCTGTTTATATATTATCTTAAAATTTAATAAACTTAAAAAATAAATAGTCTGAAATAGTTATTCGACATTTTTACTTTGTAAAAAAAATTATTTTTCCCCTCAAATTATAATTCAATTAACATTTTTTTCTTGGCTAGAAAATATTGTTTCGATGAATTGAACTTTTTTTTAATTAAAAATCAAAATAGTCATTGGTTTAAAATTAAACTACTTGGTTAAAATTTGAACTAATTTGTTAAAAATTATTTTTTTCCTTGAAGGTTAATGATTTCAGGTAAGAATTCATTTCTTTAGTTGAAAATTTAACTATTTTCTTAACAAAATACATTTTAGGAAAACATTTGAAATTTTTTGAAATATTTTTACATTTTCTCTTCGAATTCATTTTGCAAAATAAAAAATCATTTGTGATTTTCTCAAGAATCTTAAGCGATTTTTTTTATTCTTTTGAAATATTTCAAAATTCTTTAAGGAAAAACTTTTTTTCGAAATCTTTGAAAATTTACATTTTGTTTGAAATTGTTTGAAATTTTTCAAGCTTAAAATTTGTCGAAAGTTTTCTAATTAAAAAATTTTACTTTCTTTTACGAAATTTTAGGAAATCATTAGAAATATTTTGAAATCTTTTTCCATTTTCTCTTCGAATTCATGTTGAAAAATAAAAAAATTTCGTAATTTTCTCAAGATTCGTAAGAAAATTTTTTTTATTATTTTAAAATATTTCAAAATTCTTTAAGGAAAAACTTTTTTTCGAAATCTTTGAAAATCTACGATTTTTCTAAATTTGAAAAATTAAATAATTTTAATTTAAAATCTTCTACTAACTTGTTCGAAATTTTAGGAAATCATTTAAAATGTTTTAAAACCTATTTTGATTTTCTTTTGAAATTCCATAATTTTTTTAAATTAAAAAAATATTTTTTTAAATTTCAAAGTATGTAACAAAATAAAATTACTGATTTGGAAATTTAGATTTAATAAACTTCTGCTGATTTGATGTTACTAAAAATTCATAATATTTATGAATAGATGTTTCGAAAAAAGTTTCAGTCCCTTTCCGGTTAACTTTCCCTGTTTTTTTTTTAAATAGTAATAATTTAAAAAATTGGGTAAATGTATTCATTCCTTATTGTGAGCATTATTGAAATAATATTTGTTTCTGAAGTCATAGACAAAAATTATATGAAAGCTTGGCTTTTCTTGGCTTCATATCAGAATAAAGGAGAGTTGAAATTGAGATCAAGATACTCCAGACGAATTTTTCGCGTCAAAAAACTTATCACGGACGTGTTATCCCTCGCATAAGGCAGATAACTAATCAATAAGTGGATCATCAATCAGATATAAATCTCATTTTGCACATCCGTATATTTTATACGATATGACATTTATTACTTAACATCAGACGCTTCTTTTTATATGAAGCAGACATGTATTAGAATAGGTCAGCATTTTGTTTCCACATTTTAGAATATGATGTTAAAAACATATTACAAAAAACTAAATTTTTTCGAAGAAAATTGACATATAAACACGATTTTAATAAGGATATGCTGCCACAGACAAATTTACTTGAAAAAAACGGAAAAACTTACTAATTCAAGCTAAAAAGTGTATAATTTTAGACACAAAAAATTATTATTAACACTCAAATACCGAAAAAATTCGATTTAATTGCACATTTATTTTATCGGTTTGCATTTCTCAAAATTAGATGAAATTTTATTCATCTTCTTGGCTGAAAATTCCCCTTTTTTGATAAAAATTTAATCTGTTTTGACTGAAATATCAATTTTTACATTTTTAGTTGAGAATTTATCTTTACAAGTTGAAAATTGAAATAATTGGTTAAAAGTTCAAAAATTGGTTGAAAAATTCGACTGTTTTGTACAAAATTAGTCTTTTTTCATTGAAAAATCTACCATTTTACTAAACATTCGTCTTTTTGGCTTGAAAATTCAATAATTTAGTTGACATTTGTTTTTCTTTCCTGACTGAATTATTTGTTTTTAGTTGAAAAATCAACTGTTTTTTTCTTGGCTGAAAAATCTGTTTTCATATATAAATAAAATATTTGGTTAAAATTCATCTTTTTGGCTTATAAATCCGCTATTACTTTTTTGTTCGAGAAATCACTATTTTTATTTAAAAATGATATACTTGGTTGAAAATTTAATTATAGGATTAAATTTGTTTAAATATTTTCTTGAAAATTCGACAATTTTGTTTAAAAAAATCATTTTTCTTCGTTAAAAACTCAACTATTTGGCTGCATTTGTTTCCTTTCTTGACTGAAACATCAAATATTTAGTGAAAAATTAATCTTTCCGGCTGAAAAATCCGTAATTACTTTTTTTGTTAAGAATTCATAATTTATTGTTAAAAATTATTTTTTAAAGTTCCAGAATTTTGTTAAAAAGTCATAAAAAGAATTTTTTGCTTCAAAATGTATATTTTAGGGTTGAAAGTTGCACCGTTTTATAGAAAAATAGTTTTTTGGTTTACAAATTCAATAATTTGGTTAAATTTTTTTTATTTCTTTACTGAAAAATCTTTTTAAATTGAAAAACCAACTATTTTGTTTAAAAGTCATACTTTTTAGTTGAAAGTTCAAATATTTCGTTGAAATTTTTTTTTTTTTACTTAAAAATTTATATTTTCGTGTTAACGGCCGGATTTGTAGAAAATTCGTCTTTGATGAATTAATCTATTTTTTATTTAAAATAGAAATATTTTTAGGTTGAAGTTTCGACTAAAAATATGAATTTTCAAAAATAACGTGTAATTTTCTACGTAAAAAGATGAATTTTCAACGATAAATGTAATAGTTGATTTCTCAACAACAAAATATTTCAAATAAAAAACTGTTAGGTTTAAACAGCCCAGACGAATTTTCGACAAAATGCTTGAATCTTCAACTAACTTTTTACTAAAAAATTGCATTTTTTACCAAACAAATGGATTTTTTTACAAAAAATTCTAATTTTCAAAAAAATACTTATATTTTAATTCAAATAGTTACATTTTTTACCAAAATGTTGCATTTTCAAGCCAAAAATACAAATTTTGCTACAAAACGGTTTAATTTTCAACCCAAAAATGTAAATTAAAAAAAGTTAATTCTCAAGCGAAACAAATTAATTTTTAATCAAGCAGTGTTATTTTTACACAAAAAAGATTAAATTTATTATGAACAAAGATAAATGTTTAAATATAAAAAGATGAATATCCATAAAAATAGTTTCATTTTCGACTAAAAAAAATGTTAGTCAAGAAAGAAAGGTAAAGTTAAATTATTAGACAAAAAAGATTAATTTTCAGCACGAAAAGACGAACATTCAACGAAAAGGGTTGAATTTTTAACCAAAAAGTTAAATTTTTAAGCAAAAAATGCGTTTTCCATAAAAAAGACGAAATTTAAAAAATAAATTAATTTTCAACCGAAAATGATTAGTTTTTAACTACAAGGTTGAACTTCTAAGCAAAAAATATTAAATTTAATGAGAAAGCTATTAATTTTTAGCTCAAAAAGAGAACATTTTCAACCAAACATTTGATTTTCAACCAAAAAAATGATTTTCTTCAAAAATACATAAATTTTAAACTAAATAGTTCATTTTCGAGCCAAAAATAGGAATTTTCTACAAAACAGTTGCATTTTTAATCAAAAAATGGATTTTCAATCCAAAAAATACGACTTTTCTACAAAATACAAAAATTTTCAACCAAATAGTTAAATTTTATACCGAGGTTTGAACTTCTAAGCACAAAAATATAAAATTTGTACAGAAAGCTATTAATTTTTAGCTCAAAAAGACCAATTTCCAACCAAACATTTGATTTTTCAACCAAAAAAAGGATTTTCTTCAAAAATACATCAATTTTCAACTAAATAGTTCATTTTTGCGCCAAGAATACGAATTTTCTACAAAACAGTTGCAATTTGAATCAAAAAATGTCTGCTACCAAAAAAATACGATTTTTTTTACAAAATACAACAATTTTCAACCAAATAGTTAAATTTTCTATCCAGGTTTGAATTTCTAAGCCAAAAATACGAACTTTCTACAAAACAATTTAATTTTCAATCCGAAAATTTAAATAAAAAACAGTATTTTCAACCGAAACTTATCAATGTTTAATCAGGCAATTGCAGTTTTGGCCAAAAAAGATTTAATTTCTACAGAAAAAGGTTAATTTTCAAAAATAAAAAATATGAACAATAGTTGAATTTTAAAATATAAAAATTATTAGTATTTAAAAAAAACAGTTGAGTTTCAGCCAAAACAGATTAATTAGGCAGTTGCATGTTTATCAACAAAAAAACTAAATTTCTATAAAAAGTTATTAATTTTCAGCCAAAAAGACGAATTTTCAGTAAAACAGTTAAAATTTCAACCAAAACAGTTACACTTTTTATGGAAAAATGGATTTTCTACGAAAAAGAAGCATTTTCAATAAAATACATAAGTTTTTAATCAAACAGTTACATTTTCTACAAAAAGTTTCAGTTTTCTAGCCAAAAATACGACTTTTTTTACAAAATAGTATAATTTTCAACCTGAAAATGTAAATTTACAAAAGAATTTATTTTTCAACAGAAAATGAGTGATTTTTAACTAGACAGTTAAACTTTTAAGCAAAAAAATATGAAATTTATACAGAAAGAGATTAATTTTCATCCCAAAAAGACGAATTTTCAACCAAAAAGTTGCTTTTTCAACTAAAAAATGGAGTTTCTTCCAAAATATATAAATTTTCAACTAAATAGTTAAATTTTCGAGCCAAGAATACGAATTTTCCACAAAAAGTTTAAATTTCATCCTGAAAATGTAAATTGAAAAAAAGTTAATTTTTAACCGAAAATGATTAATTTTTAACCAGACAATCGCACTTTCAGCCAAAAAAGATTTAATTTCTACAGAAAAGGATTAATTTTCAGCCAAAAAAGACGAATTTTCAAGCAACAAAATACATACATTTTCAACTAAATAAATAAATTTTCTAATGAAATGTTACATTTTCGAGCCAGAAATACAAATTTGTCTACAAAACAGTTTGATCTTTAATCCGAAAATGTAAATTAAAAAAAGTTAATTTTCAACCGGAACTGATTAATTTCACAACCACAGTTTTGTTCAAGTTTAGGTCGCAACAACAAATTTGTTACCAAATATAATAATGTTATTTATTTAATGTTTTCTCCTTGCGACATGAAATTCATTCTTTTTTTTTAAAGACATGCGGAGACATTTATAAATAAATGAGATTTTTATTAAACAAGTCATTTTTGTAAATTTAAAAAGCCGCAATATCCCGTACCAATTTTTTTTTCGCCACCTAAACTTCATAAAGAATTTTCTAGCCGAAAATACGAATTTTCGACAAAACATTTGAATTTTTAACACGAAAATTTGAATTATAAAAAAATCGATCAATTTTCCACTAAAGCAGATTCATTAGGCAGCAACATTTTTAACAAACTGTTGTACTTTTAACAAAAAAGTTAAATTTTGAAAAAAAAAATGGTATTTTTATTTCCTAAGTTTTCAAATAATATAAATAATTTCTTCGAGGTGAATATTTTTATTTAAATAATTGAGTACAATGTGTACATACTTGAAAGAAAATTCTGTAACTTTAAATAAGTCTTTAAAGTTTAAAATTATTTAAAGAAGTTAATTTTCAACCGGAATTAATTAATTTTGAACCAGACAGTCGCACTTTTAATTTAAAAAAAGAGTTAATTTCTACACAAAGAGATTAATTTTCAGCCCAAAAAGACGAATTTTCAACAAAATATATCATTTATAACCAACTAGTTAAATTTTCACAGAAATGTTGTACTCTTGAGCCAAAAACGAGTTTTCTACAAAACAGTTTAATATTCAACCCGAAAATATAAATTAAAAAAAGTTAATTTTCAACCGAAACTGATTAATTTTTAACCAGGCAGCCAAATTTAAAAAAAAATTAAATATATAAGAAAAGATATTAATTTTTTCGTATAAAAAAGATGAACTACCAACAAAGTAGTTAAATTTTCCACTAAAAAAATGTTAGTCAAGAAAGAAAAAAAATTGGAATTGAATTGTGGAATTTTCAGTCCGAAAATACGAATTTTCTACAAAAACGTTAAATTTTTAGTTTAAAAAATTAATTTTTAACCACAGCAGGTTAATTTTTAAGTAGATAGTTACATTTTTAGGCAAAAAAATTAAATTTCTAAAGAAAGAGATTAATTTTCATCCCAAAAAGACGAACTATCAACGAAACAGTTGAATTTTTAACCAAAAAGTTGAATTTTCAACCCGAAAACGTAAATTTAAATAATAACATTAATTTTCAACCGATACTGATTATTTTTTAATTAAAAGGTTAGACTTTTAAGCACAAAAACATTATATTTATACAGAAACAAATTAATTTTTAGCCCAAAAAGACGAATTTCCAATCACAGTTACTTTTTCAAACTAAAAAATGGATTTTCTTCACAAAAATACAAATTTTCTACAAAAAGGTTCATTTTTATCCATAAAATGTAAATTAAAAAAAATCATTTTCAACTGAAACTGATTAATTTTTTAACCAGGCAGTCGCGCTTTTCAAATAAAAAATTTTCAAATATAAAAAAGATGAACGCCCAACAAAATAATTGAATGTTTAACTAAGAAAAGATTGATAGTCGAGAAAAAAAGCAATCAAACTGTTGAATTTTAGAGCCTAAAATACGAATTTTTTTCCAAAATAGTTAAATTTTCAAACCGAAAATGCGAATTTAAAATAAACATTTAATTTTCAACCAGCAAACATTGATTAGTCGCACTTCTAACCTTTAAAGATTAAATTTCTACGGAGAGAATAATTTTCAAATATACAAAATATGAAAAATAGTTGAATTTTCAACCAAACAGACGAATTTTCATTTTAAAAAACAGTTAAATTGTCAACCATACAGTTGCATTTTTAATTAAAAAAATTTTTTTCTTCCGAAAAAGCGCATTTTCAGTAAAATACGTCAGTTTTTAATCAAACAGTTAAATTTTCTACAAAATGGTTGAATTTTCTAGCCAAAAATGCGAATTTTTCTACAAAACAGTTTATTTTTCAAGACGAAAATGTAAATTTAAAAAAGTTAATTTTCAACCAAAACTGATTAATTTTTGACCCGGCAATCGCACTTTTAGAGAAATAGATTTAATTTTTAGAGAAAAAGGATTAATTTTCGGCCCAAAAAGACGAATTTTCTAGAAAAAGTTTTTTTTTCATCCAGAAAATGTAAACTAAAAAAAAGAATTGATTTTTAAGAAAAACTGATTAATTTTGTACCCAGACAGTCGCACTTTTAACCAAAAAGATTAAATTTCTACGGAAAGAGATTAATTTGTAACTAGGCAGTTACATTTTCAGGCAAAAAAAGATTAAATTTCTAACGAAAGAGATTAATTTTCAGCCCGAAAATATTAACTTTGAACGTAACAGTTGAATTTTTAACCGAAAAGTTGAATTTTCAAGCAAAAAATGTATTTTACATAAAAAGACAATTTTAAACAAAATACATACATTTTCAACCAAATAGTTACATTTTTAACAACAACAAAATTAACTAAATTTTTACATAAAGAGATTAATTGTCAGTTGAAAAATACGAATATTCTACAAAGAGTTGAATTTTAAACCCGAAAACGTAAATTTGAAAAATAAAATTAATTTTCAACCGTAACTGATTAATTTTTAACTAGAAGGTGAAACTCTGAAGCACAAAAACATTACATTTACACAGAAACAGATTAATTTTTAGCCCAAAAAGACGAATTTCCAATCAGACAGTTGCTTTTTCAAACTAAAAAATGGATTTTCTTCCAAAATACATAAATTTTCAACTAAATAGTTGAATTTTTTTACCGAAATGTTAAATTTTCGACCCAAAAATATGCATTTTCTACAAAAAGGTTCATTTTTATCCATAAAATGTAAATTTCGACGGAAAGAGATTAATTTTTAAATATAAAAAAGCTGAATGCACAACAAAATAATTGAATGTTCAACTAAGAAAAAATTGATAGTCAAGAAAAAATGAAATGAAATTGTTGAATTTTTTAACCGAACATACGAATTTTCTACAAAATAGTGAAATTTTCAAAAAACTAAATTTCTACAGAAATATATTAATTTTCAGCCTAAAAATACGATTTTTTAACAAAACAATTGAATTTTCAACCCGAAAAATCAAATTTTAATATAAAATTAATTTTCAACCCAAAATAATTAATTTTCAATCATGCAGTCGCACCTTTAACCAAGAAAAGACTAAATTTGATTTAAAAAAAGATTAATTTTCTGCCAAAAAGATGAATTTTCAATTAACAGTTAAATTTTCAACCAAACAGTTGCATTTTTAATCAAAAAATGGATTTTCTACCAAAAAAGGCGCATTTTCAATAAAATACGTCAGTTTTTAATCAAACAGTTAAATTTTCTACAAAAAGTTGAATTTTCTAGCCAAAAATCCGAATTTTTCTAGAAAACAGTTTACTTTTTCGAAAATGTAAATTAAAAAAAAAGTTAATTTTCAACCAAAACTGATTAATTTTTAATCCAGGAATCGCACTTTTAGCCAAAAATATTTAATTTCTACAGAAAAGGAATAATTTTCAGCCAAAAAGACGAATTTTTAACCAAATAGTTAAATTTTCTACTGAAATGTTGAATTTTCAACCCAAAAATACGATTTTTTTGCAAAACTGTTTAATTTTCACCCAGAATATGTAAATTAAAAAAATTGATTTTCAACAAAAACTGATTAATTTTTTACCCAGACTGTCGCACTTTTAACCAAAAAAATTAAATTTCTACGCAGAGATTAATTTTCAAATATAAAAAACTGAACGTCCAACAAAATAATTAAAATTTCAACTAAAAGAAAATTGATAGGCAAGAAAGAAAACAAACGACAATCAAATTGTTGAATTTTCGAGCCGAAAATACGAATTTTCTGCAAAATAGGTAAATTTTCAACCCGAAAGTGCGAATTTAAATTGATTAGTTGCACTTTTAACCAAAAAAGATTAAATTTCTACGGAGATTAATTTTCAAATATAAAAAATGTGAATATTAATTAAGTGCCTAAATTGACTTTAAAAAAATCTTTATCGAGCTTAACATTATTATTTTAAATAATTGAGTACAATTAACAATATATTATTTTAAATATTGTTTAGAACTAAAAATTTGGTACAAATAGACTTTTTTACATCTCTATGTTTACCGAAAGAATCCGGCTCGTACCGAAATTTTTGTTTCTGTAGCCACGGCCTAATTTATTTATGAATTAAGTGTTCCTTAATATGTAAATATTACTTACAATGTCACGTGTGTGAAATAAGGCACTTTATTTCTTCCAAACTTTGTCTCGAATTTTCCTACAATCAATACTTTTTCCTTCAAAAAGTGAATACAAATCCCCACTGCACTTGTTATAATTTCATTCATAAAACGCATCTTTTTTACTTTTTTGTTATTGTTATTTACACTGGTGAACGAGAGAATGTTTACATATCCTAAAAAAAACTCCCAAACTTGTTCATATCACGTGGTTTTATTCATCAGATCAGGACCGAACTTACGTTTACGTCCCTTTTTTCTTTCCTAACCTCAAAAAATAACCTATGCTCTTTTCCTTTCTATCCTTTTTATCTTTTTATCATCAACATCAACAAGGCAAGACTTTCTCTTTTTTTACAGGCCTTTCAATCTCTGCAGCTTTCTTAGCATTAAAAAACAAAGAAGTTTAGATATAACAATTAACATTCTCCTGATCAAAATCACAAAAATAAAAAAAAAGTGTAGGTTCGGGTCCGCGTTTCTCGGAAATACGTCAGTGCTTTTTAACATGCATTTAAGTTCAAAGTCAGAAATCATATTACACACACCTGAAGAGCAGGCTGCGCACTGTTCACGTCAGTCGTGCAGGTCGTGCATGTGGCTCTTCCACTTTGAAATATCAGTCCATCAGCAGTTAGTGAATGATCATGCAGGCTTTTTTATATGGCTCTAGTATTTTTAAACAATAAATAATTCATCTTCCGGCTGAGAAATTGTAATTCACCGGTATTTCGTGATGTGTAGAGTGTCTAGTGGAAAAATTCGCTCGCCTCGTGTGTATTTAGAGAGGAATTTCATCCTCGCGTTTACGTAAAGCAAGGCTGTGATTTGTGATGCAACCAGTTGGTTCAGCACTTTTTCTCACCGGTTAAATATACATATTGTTCGTAAGTATATTATTCACTGTAAAACATGTAATTTCCTGTCGTATTTAACATCTTTTAGATGTATAAACTTCACTTTAAATAGGTTAGGATAGCTTATAGATTTATATTTATAAAATTATAAATGAATAATTCAGTATATATTGTAAATTATAATTTTATTATTACTGATATTTTGATTTAATTAAAATCTTAGAATCTATTATCTTGATCTAGATCTAGAAAATGGAAATGTAGTTGATTTTAAAAGTAGGTTAAAAACACAGATCTAAAATTATATGAAATCTTTTT
>JAWWLR010000148.1:30336894-30348842 GCA_035041075.1 Acraspis erinacei | reverse complement strand
TAAAAATTAGTCAGGTAAATGTCATGAAAAATCAGAAAATTTCAAAATTGGGATTTTGTAGCAAACCCTGATGAAAAATCAGGATATCACATAAAAAATCAGGACGTCTCTGGTCACCATAATTAATTATCGCTGGATTTAAAACTATTTGATCAAAATTATATATTACAGAGAATGCGTTATTTATAAATAATATATGATTAGTGTCTGTGATCGACTAAAAAAGTGCTTCTCCTATTTTTGTATTAAATAATTATTTAATTTATTCCCTATAAAATTTTTAAGTGACGATGACATCGGCAGTATACGTATAATAGAAACTAACAATATAATGTGTTGTATAAATCCTGGTAAATATTTTTTAGTAACTTATGTTTTTACAATACCATTTGTTAGAAGTCGGGCACGTACGAAAATCATATAAAAATTGTTATAAGTTGAAATAGACTATGCTGTTGTACGTAATTTTGTTTTCTTCTCAGTTCATTCGTTTATGGAGTGAGAGTAATTTGTTTAGTAATTTTACATAAACCGTACTTACAAATAAAAGTAAAAAATAAATAATCTATGTGTTTTTTATTTGGCATTTTTAACCGGTGCACCCAAACTGAAGACCTTCCTCCGAACGATAATATTTTTAGTGAAAAATGTTATTTTACGGAAAATTCAAGAATTTTGTGAAAAAATCATCTTTTTTTTAATTCGGACGTTTTGGTTGAAAAATCTACTAGTTTTGGACATTCGTATTTTTTTTTTAATTCAACGGTTGTTTATTTAAGACAAAAATATTTTTTGGTTGAAATATTTACTATTACATTGTTCGTTGCAAATGTTTTCCGTTTTTATTTTAAAATTCAGGTACTTGGATTAAACTTAAGACTTCGTAAATTTTTTTTAAGGTTCTACTCATTGGTTTAAAATTGATCAATTTTGTTTAAATTTCGTTTTATTTAACACTAATTTTTTTAACTGAAAATGTCACTTTTCTATTTTTGGTTGAACATCATTAATTTGTTTTCGAATTTCGTTAAAAATGAACTTTATTTCCTTAATTAACTTTTTTTTTTAAATTCATATCTTCGGGTTGAATTTAGATCAATTTCTTTTTCTTTCTTGACTGAAAATTTTGTATTTGTTGAAAATGTGTCTTTTTTTAATTTACAATTCAATGCTTCCATTTCAGACTTTGGAATGCATTTATTTAGTGGAAAATTCAACTATTTGTTTAGAAATTCTGGTCTTTTTGTTAAAAATTCGTCTTTTTTGGTGGAAAATTAATTTCTTCGCAGAAATTTTATCTATTTTGATTCAAATAACACCCATTATAATTTGTTTCTAAATTTATTTTTCTAGGTTTAAAATTCATCTATTTAGTTTTAAAAATCAACTGTTTTGTTGAAAATGTACAATTTTCTCAGGATTAAACTCTTTTATTGAAAACTCGTCGAGAATTCATCTTTTAGTTAAGAATTCAATTTTTTCTAAAAAAAATCTTTTCTTTTCTCTTTAAAAATTAACTATTTGGTTGAAAATGCAACTTTTTTTAATTAATTTTTTTATTACAAATTCTATCATTTCGTTGAAAATTCAACTATTCTGTTAAATATGTAATTTTTTTAAATATACTATTTTTTTATGAATTCAATTCTTTAGTTAGAAATTCTCTTTTTTTTATACAAAATAGTACAGTTTTCTTCGAGAATACATCTTTTTGTCGAAAATTAAACTTTTCGGGTTAAAAATTAAATTTTTTTTGTTTAAAAAATGAACTGTTTGGTTGAAAATGCAACTTTTTTTTATTAAAAATTCGATCATTTTGTTCATAATTTATCTTTGGAGTGTGAAAATTGAACATTGTAGTTAAAAATTCAACTACTCTGTTAAAAATGTAATTTTTGTAAATATACTGGTTTTTTATAATTGAATTCTTTAGTTGGAAATTCTTTTTTTTTTAAATACATATAAAATAGTACAGTTTTCGTCGAAAATACATCTTTTTATTGAAAATTTAACTTTTCGGGTTAAAAATTTAATTTTTTGGCTTAAAAAATTAAATTTTTGGGTGAAAATCCAACTGTTTTGTTGAAGTTAATTTTTTTTTAAATAAAAATTCCATCATTTTGTTCACAATTCATCTTTGGAGTGTGAAAATTGAACATTTTAGTTAAGAATTCTACTACTCTAAGAATTCTACTACTCGGGTTCAAAATCCTATTTTTTTCTAAAAAAAATTTAAAAATTTGGTTGAAAATTCAACTGTTTTTTAAAGCTGCATTTTTTTAAATTAAAAATTCGATCATTTGGTTGGAACTTCATCTTTGGAGGTTGAAAACTGAAGAATTTGGAAAAAACTCAACTATTCTATTAAAAATGTAGTTATTTTGTAGAAAATGGAGTTTTTTAAATTGTAAATTTGCCAAGCTTTTTTTTTGACTGAAAAATATTTATTTGTTAAAAAGTTGCCTTCTTTGTTAAAAAATATTTTTTTTTTTACTGAAAATTTTCAATTTTTGTTGAAAACTTATCGATCTTAGTTTAAAATTCAATACTTTTTTGAAAATTCATGTAATTTTTGCATTCTTAGTTAAAAATTCAACTGTTTTACATAAAATTAGACATCTTACTTAAAAATTCAACAATTTGGATAAACTTTATTTCTTTCCTGAAAAATATATATTAAAAATTTAGCTTTTACTGTTGAAAAATAATTTTTTTACTGAAAATTTTTATTTTTTGTTGAAAATTCATATATTTTATTGCTAATTTTTCTTTTTGATAGAAAATTCGTCTTTTTTTTTTTTAATTTATCTCTTTTTTGGCCTATATTTTTGTTAAGAATTCATCTTTTTAGATTGAAAATTCAACTACTTGGATAAAAATAGAACTATTTTCTTGAAAAATTTATTATTTTGTTGAAAAATCAACTCTCTGGTTGAAAACGTAAATTTAATTGAAAATTCGTTTTTTCAATATTCTGCGTTAAAATTAATTTAAATTAATTTTTTTATGAAAATGTAGTTGTTTTCATTCTTGGTTTGGAAATTAATATTTTTAAATGAAAATTCGACTGTTTTACAGAAAATTAGACTTTTTACTTAAAAATTCAACAATTTCGTTAAACTTTTTTTCTTGACTGAAAAATGTTTATTTGTAACAAATTTGTCTTTGTTTCTTTAAAAATATTTTTTTTACTGAAAGTTTTTCATTTTTTGTTGAAAATTCATGTACTTTTTTTGATAATTTTTCTTTTTGGTGGAAAAGTCGTCTTTTTTATTTCTAAATTCATCTATTTTTTGGCATAAATTTTATCTTTTTTTTTGTAATGTCATTCATTATATATTTTTGTCGATAATTCATATTCGTAGGTTGAAAATTCAACTATTTGGATAAAAATTGAACAATTTTCTTGAAAAATGTATTATTTTGTTTAAAAATCAACTGTATGGTTGAAAACGTAAGTTTAATTGAACATTCTTTTTTTTAATATGAAATAGTACAGTTTTAGTTGAGAATTCATCTTTTTGTTGAAAATTCAACTTTTTCTAAAAATTCGTCTTCTTGGCTTGAAAATTTAAACTATTTGTTTGAAGTTTAATTTTTTTAAATTAAAAATTCGACCTTTTGATTAAAAATTCAACTATGTTTTTGACAAATGAATTATTTTGATGAAAATTGAACTATTTTCATCTTTAAAAGGTTTTTTTTTCTCGAAGATTGAACTGTTTTCTTGAAAATTCGTACTTTTTGGTTAAAAATTCTTCTTTTTTGTTAGAAGTTATCATTTTTTTGTCGAAATAAATAAATGTCCTTTGTAGCCAAAGAAATAAAAGTTCTAATTCTTTAGAAATGGCAGATGTGTTTAGGTTATTAGTGGGATTTCCCCTGGGTTGAACTTTCTTTACAAAACCCGGTGGGAAAAACCAGAAAATTTTATTGTTTTATTGACTATTCCGTGTGGTCCATTTTTACTTTAGTCCTTTTCTCCAAGGTTTATAGTTACGCCCCCAATTTAAGGGTTTAACGACCAAACCGTTTTAAGCCGTTCAAATTTATGACTTCATTTTCAAACTCGTAAGAATAAGACTATAAAAGTGGCGGGGAATTTGCAATCCCTTTACTTATTAGTAAGTTTGGGACAAGTTTATGACATCTTGACAAATTGAACGGCACTTTAAAAAGAAAATTTTGAAATTAAAAATTTTTTTTTAATATTTCAAGAAATTTTTAATAGTTTTCGATAATTTTTAAAGATTTCAGGTTATTTAAAAAATTCTCAGGAATTTGCAAGTGCTTAAAAAAAATTTAAGGGAATTTCATCAATTTTAGCAAATTTTAAATATTTAAGATTATTTTTAATCCAAGGATTCCAAGGATTTTCATGATTTAAAAAAATTTGCATGGGATTATACAGAATTTTGGATGATTTGGAACGATTTTATAGGACCTTATAATGTTTTCGGATATTTAAAAAGATTCCAAGGGATTTGATCATATTTTTAAGCGATTTAAGGGAGGTGAAAAAAAAAATTATGGGGTTATACCTAAAGAACATGCACTATAAAATTTTAAAATATTTTAAAGGAGTCCATATTAATTTCATTGAATTGTCCTCATTTTCGTTAAACTCCTCTAAATTCACTATAATTTTACGAGAATCAATAAACCTTTTTAGATTTTTAAATTTTGTGCAATTCATTTGAATTTAATTTGAATTGATTTTAAGTCTTGTGAATTGAATTCTTTTTAATTCTTTTTAAATATAAAAGGAAATTACTGAAATTATTAATGCACATTAGTCACTTTTAGTGAGTTTAAAAAAATCAAAGTTTAAAATTATTTTATTCTACTTATGAAAAATTGCATATAAAAATTTTGCACGATTAGCATTTTTGTCTTTAAATATTAAAGACAGGGAAAAAGAAAAAATAGTCAGGAAAAAGTCAGGTTTAAGATTCAACTATTGCAGTTGAAGATTCATAATTTTAGTTGAAAATTCATCAGTTTAGTTGAAATAATAACGATTTTGTAAACAAAAATTTCTTGTGGTTGAAAATTTTTTTTAACTGAAAATTTAAATATTTCATTTTTGGTTAAATATTTATCGTTTTTAGATCAATATTTAACTACATATTTGGTTGAAATTTCAAATATTTGGTGGAAAATTCGCCTTTTTTGGTTGAATTCAATTATTTTTTTTTCTAATCAATTTTTTTTTCGTAGAATTATGAACTGTTATATATTTTGTTAAAAATGCGTTTTCTTGGCTTAAAAATTAAAATAATTTGTATAAAATTCACTATTTTGTTGAATATTCAACTATTTACTTAAAAATTAAACTCAACATTTGAAAATTTAACTATTTAGTAAGAAATTAATTCTTTTGTTGAAAAGTCATATTTTCTTGTTAAAATTGCAATGATTTTATTTAGATAATTCGTCTTTTTTTATTCAAAATCCAAGAATTTTGTGGAAAATTCGTCTATTTGCATAGAACGATAATTTTTTTCGGGGAAAAATTCACTTTCTTGGTCAGAAGTTTTGTTGAAAATTTGTCTTTTTGTAGAACGCTCATTTTTTTGGGGGGAAAATTTACCTTCTTCGTTGAAAATTTAAGTTTTTTAAAAACTTTTTGGTCGAAAATTAATCTTTTTTGGTTCAAAATTCAACTACTCGATTAAAAATTGATATTTTTTGTTGTTAAAAATTCGTTTTTTTTTTGTTAAATTCAACTGTTTTTTTAATTAATTTTTTTGGGGTAGAATTATGAACTATTATGTTTTTTTAAGAATGCGTTTTCTTGGCTTAAAAATTAAAATCATTTGTAGAAAATTTACTTTTTTTTTTAAATTCATACTTTTGGTTGAAAATTCAAATATTTGGGAATAAAAATCAACTATTTAGTTAAAAATTAAACTATTAATTTTAAAATCTAAATATTTGGTAGAAAATTATTTCTTTTGTGGAAGTCATATTTTCTGGTTAAAATTGCTATTGTTTTGTGTAGATAATTCGTCTTTTTTGTTTCAAAATTAAAGAATTTTGTTAAAAATTCGTCTTTTATATAGAAAGTTAATTTTTTCGGGGAAAAATTCACTTTCTTGGTTAAAAATTTTGTTGAAAATTTAGGGTTTCAAAAAAAAAACTTTTTGGTCGAAAATTCACCTTTTTTGGTTCAGAATTCAACTACTCGGTTGAAAATTGAAATTTTTGGGTTGAAAATTAGTGTTTTTGGCTATAAATTCAAGACTTTTTTTTTAATTTGTCTCTTTTTGTAGAGCATTAATATTATTGGTGAAAAATTCTCCTTTTTGGTTGAAAAATGTACCTTTTTGATTAAAAATTCATCTTTTTCGGTTCAAAATTCAACTACTCGGTTAAAAACTAAACTCTTTTGTTAATAATTCATCTTATTTACTATAAATTAAAAAATTTTGTTGAAAATTTATGTGTTTTGTTAAAAATTCGTCTTTTTTTGGTTAAATTCACCTGTTTTTTTTTTAATTAATTTTTTTTGTAGAATTATGAACTATTATATATTTGGTTAAGAATGCGTTTTCTTGGCTCAAAAATTAAAATCATTTGTAGAAAATTTACTTTTTTTGTTGAAAATTCATACTTTTGATTGAAAAATTAACTATTTAGTTAAAAAATAAACTTTTCATTTGAAAATTTAACTATTTGGTAAAAAATTAATTCTTTTATTAAGAAGTCATATTTTCTAGTTAAAATTGCTATTCTTTTGTATAGATAATTCGTCTTTTTTTTCAAAATCCAAGAATTTTTTGAAAATTCGTCTTTTTGTACAACGTTAATTTTTTCGGGAAAAATTCACTTTCTTGGTCAGAAATTTTGTTGAAATTTTGTCTTTTTGTAGAACGTTCATTTTTTTGTGGGAAAAATGTACCTTTTTCATTGAAAATTTAAGATTTTTAATCATTTTTGGTCGAAAATTCATCTTTTTTGGTTCAATATTCAACTACGCGGTTAAACATTGATATTTTTTGTTGTTGAAAATTCGTGTTTTTGGCTTTAAATTTTAGAATTTGGTTGAAAATTCATGTGCTTTGTTGAAAATTTGTCTCTTTTTGTAGAAAATTAATTTTCTTGGTATTACATTTACCTTTCTAGTTAAAAATTTACCTTTTGGATTAAAAGTGAATATTTTTCATCTAAAAATCAACTACTCGGTTGAAAATTAAACACTTTTGTTGAAAAGTCGTATTTTTGGCTATATTTGAAAGAATTTGGTTAAAAATGTATGTCTTTTGTTGAAAATTCGTCTTTTTTAGAACATTAATTTTCTTGGTGAAAAATTCGCATTTTTGGTTGAAAAATGTACCTTTTTGGTTAAAAACTAATCTTTTTCGGTTCAAAATTCAACAACTGAGTTTAAAATTGAACTCCTTTGTTGAAATTTCGTCTTTTTGGTTAGAATATTGATTTTTTAAATTCAAAAGCCGTCTTTTTAGATGAAAAATTCATCTTCCTTGGGAAAAAATGATTTATTTTGTTGCAAATTCAACTGTTTCGGAATTTAGTCATCATTTATGATACAAAAGTCAAATCTTTTTTGATTGAAAATTGATCTTTCTGGGTTGGAAATTAATTTTTTTGTTGCAAATTAAACTGTCTTCAAAAAAGTTTGTCTTTTTTGCTTGAAAATTTAATTATTTGGTTGAAAATTTATGTATTTCCTTAAAAAATTACCTCTTTGTAGAATGCCCTCTTCATGAAAAAATTCGCTTCTTGGTTAAAAATTGATGTTTTTTTTTTTAATTCAACATTTTGGTCAAAAGTTCATATTTTTGGTCCAAAATTCAACTGCTCGGTTGAAAATTGAACCCTGTTGTTGAAAATTGGTATTTTGATGAAAAAATCATCGTATTGTGGTTATCAATTTGCCATTTACGGTTTCGAATTGTACTATTTCGTTAAAAAATTCATCTTTTTCGGTTCAAAATTCAATCAATGGGTTGAAAATTGAACATTTTTGTTAAAATGTCGTCTTTTTAGTAAAAAAACTGATTCTGTTTGCTTGAAAATTCGTTCTTTTGGATGAAAAATTCAAATATTTCGCTAAAAAATGTCGTTAATGTTTCTATGTTCAACTATTTTGTTAAAATCGTCTTCTTTTGGTAAAAAATTCAACTGTTTTGTTACAAATTATACCCCTTTTTATTGGAAATTCATATAATTAATCAAATTTTTATAACCTATACATTTGAAACTCAAAATTAAAATTACCTTGCAGTTTTTAGCGGTTTCGTCAATTATGATTTTTGTCACAGTTGCTTATGTTTTTCGCCGAAACCGCTAAAACGGCCAAAACAAACAACAGCGCCACTAGAGTGAAACTAACAATTAATAGCAGAAGACAGTTGAAGGCGGTTGAAGCGAACCACAAAGTTTCACGCGGTCACACGTGGAGGACCTGCAGGACCTTGAGACCCGTATAGACGCGTTTTCGGTTTTCGTGTTATTTGTCTTCTGTTTATGTCTGTTTTTTCGAACTTTATGCCAGTTTTATAGTGATTATAGTATTCCATGCCAGTTTCGTGATTTTATTGTGCAAACAAAATGGATTGGAGAGACATGCATGAAATGCAAGTGTTCCCAGAGGTCTCGACTAACAAGTGAGTTAATTTTGGTTGTTTTTGCTTAGACTCAATTCATTGTTATTTTACAAAAACAGTTCCTTGTATCAATCTTTATTTTATAAATTTCGGTAAAAAAAGAGAGTGGCTTGACTCACAATCAGTACGATTTTTTACCAATATGATCGATAGAAAAAAGTATAATAATTATAAGTAAATATCTTCTACTTTCAAAGATACAATGTTCGAATTTAATTTAAAACTTCTTCGATTCCAATTCGAAATTGTACAGCTTTAAGCTGTACAAAGAAAAATGGACTTATAAACTATGCGGAAAAATATAATTAATTTTGTGCCGATTGTAGAACGTCTTCAACATTTGCGCATTAGCAAAATATAATTCGAAAAATTCTTTTTTTTATAATTTTGATATTTTTGTATATGACAATTTATCTCTGTGGATGTTTTAAGCGCATCTCCAAATTTTTAAGCTTTTTAGATAGGCCGTGGCTACTTGTATCGAAATTTCGGTACAAATGATCGAAACTTTACAGTATCATTTCAAAAAGCAATTTAAGAAACTTAAAATAATCTAGAAAAATTTGAATTTGTAGAAAATTCGTTCATTTTTAGTTAAAAATGGATTATTTTTGTTGAAAATTGATTGTTTTTGTTTAAAAATTCAAGGATCTGGTTGAAAAATCATCTATTTTTACAGAAAATTGATTCTGTTTGGTGGAAAATGAATCTTTTTGGTTGAAAATTTAACTCATTATGAAAATTCGTCTTTTTTGTTTGGTTTCAACTGTTTTTGATTAAAAATTACAATTTTTTTTTTATGAAATATCAAGTAATAGATTTTTTGCTCAGAATTCCAGTTTGTTAAATCAAAATTAAATTAATTAGTTGACTTCCGCCATTTTAGTTATAAATGCATCTCTTTTATTAAACATTAATTTTTTTAAATAAAAATTTAGTAATTCAATTTTTAGTAAAAAAATTGTCCTTTTTATTTGAGAATTCATCTTTTTTGTTCGAATTAAACTATTCCAGTTAAAGATTTACAATTTTATTTGAAAAATCATTTTTTGGTTTTAACATTTAAATATTACAGTTGAAGATGGATCATTTTAGTTGAAAATTCATCGGTTTGTTTGCAAATTTAATTATTTTTTGAATATCTATTTTATTTTTTGTTGAAAATTATTTTATTTAACATGAAATGTAACTATTGCAACTATTTTGGTTTAAAATTTGATTAATTTTAGTTCAAAAATCAACTATTCGCTTAAAAATTTGTCTTTTTTAAGTGGAAAATTCTTGTACTTTGTTGAAAATTATCTTTTTGATAGAAAAATAATCTTTCCGATTGAAAATTTAAGTATTTCAGTATAATATTGACCATTTAAGTTGCAAATTCATTGTTTTAGTTGAAAATAAAACTAATTGGTTGAAAATTTATTTATTTTCTTGAAAATTTATCTTTCGTGGTAGAAAATTAATCGATGATGCTAATATCCTTAAGAATTTTTTGTAATATAATTTGTCAAAGCTTTTTAAATAAAATATATTATATTGAATACATGCAAACTTAAAAAAAACATTATTTATAATAAACTCTTGAAACGGTATACATATTCTGAATCGATTGTCCAAAAAATACGAAATATTTGAAATATATCAAAAGGGTCTTTCGGATTTGGAGTCAGCCGAATAAAGGTAATCAATTTCTTATCATTTATTTTTACAAGTAGAAAGGCCTTAAACACTTAAAAAGCTGTAAAATGAGGAGATGTTTGAGCCTTAGGAAAACATTGACATTTGCTGCGAGAGCAAATAGTTCAAAATTAAGGTTTTAGATTTTTTTAGATTTAGTCATTTAAAATTGTAATTTTCCTGAAAAAGGTTAATGCATCTTTTTTTTTAATTTATTATTATCCTAGTAGCTATAATATCCATTATTATAATGTAAATTGTAGATTATATATACTAGAATCTAGATAATTAAATATTTCTAATGAAATAATGAATGTGTATTTGATTTTTTGAACAAATATTCTAAATCTGTATTTAGAATATTTGGCAATTTAGGTTTACTTGACCTGTACATCTTACAGGATAAATGGTTGCATTTATTTCGGTTTTGCAAAAGCCTATGCGGTTTATTTATAATTTTGGTTTAAGCTTCTGTTTGAAGGTTTGATGCCACTTAGTTAAGTTTTCGAAAAATCTCCCCCTATTCTCCTTTCTCTTTAAATAAACCATATTTTATTAACCATTATTTTAAACATGTTTAAAAAGTAAAATTTGGAGACATTATTTCTTATTTAGTATCAAATTAGTACATATAAAAATATATATACACACACATAGTTGTTTTAAAAATAATTGTTAGAAGGCGAGCGCTTTTGATTTGAAATGTACAAAGTTAAATAATTATTTTTAATCTGTATAGGAGTGTTTAGGAGTCTTAAATTTTATTCTTAATTGTTACAATGTTTAGTTGACCGATTTCAAAAAGAACTAGCATGGCTTTAAATAAAACTTTAGAGCTAAAATAATTTCTCGCTGAAGATATAAAAATTAATTTTTTTGAAATGTAAAATTTTTAATTTGCGTTTGAGAGAATTAAGAGCATTGAATTGGAAGAGACAATTTTTTTCTTTTAACATTCTTATTAAATTATTTTTTGAAAATCATAATCATAAAGTCCATGAGTTCGATGAATAATTAAAACACATTTTTCATTATTTTTAAAAGTGCTTAAATATCAGTCCACATTTCATATTATAATACTTTTAATAAAATATATTTCACTGAGTACTATAAATTTACTTTTAAAAATTAAAGAACATCGATATTTAATTTAATACCAAAGTTTTTAAAACAAATTTAAGTATGCGCGAAAAAGTTCCCTGATTTTTATTTGTCACTTTATACTTACTTACTTTAAAATAAAAAAATGACTTACTTTCCCCCCTTTTTAAGTTTTTTTCGCACTGTGATCTCTGCAAAGATTTAGGGATTTAAAGATTTTAAAGAAATTTTAAGGATTTAAAGATTAATTAATTTATTTTTTTATAAATTGGAAGAGTGTAAGTTTTTATTTTCTAATGTTTTTTAAACAGTTTTAAAAAAAGATTTTGTTCTAGTCTAGTTGGAAGCTATGAAATTTTGGGTTTCAATTTTTTTAAATTGGAATAGGGTAATGTACCCAATTGTTGGCAGGTTAAGGTGAACTTCAGGATTTGAGAAAGAAATTAATGTCAAAAATTGTATGTGTGATAAATTTAATACTAATATTTACAGAGCTAATACAATAGGATATCAAATTCTAAGCTTTGTTTACCTGAA
>JAWWLR010000148.1:30266933-30284766 GCA_035041075.1 Acraspis erinacei | reverse complement strand
TTAACTAAAAATGTATCTTTCCCATTTTTTAAAGATTTGTCCTGTTTAGTTGAAAATTCGCCTTAAAAAAAAAACGGTTTTGGTTTGAAGTTTCTTTTTTGTTGGGTAAACATGCATCAGTATTTAGAAATTTAATTTTTGTAGTGAAAATTTGAATTTTGCTTGAAGGTTTCAGAATGTAGATAAACTGTTGTTTCTTTTTTTTAGTGGAAAATCTTTATTTGTTAAAAATTTGTCTTTTTTATTTAAAAATTCACCCTTTTCAGCAAATTTTTCATTTTTACTTGTTACAAAATCAATTTTGATCATAGAAAATTATTATTTATTAAAAAATTCATATTTTAATGTTGAAAAGTCAACTAGAATGTCTTTTGCAGAAAAATGCAATTATTAAATTATTTTTTTTTAAATGTTTGGTTCAAAGTTTAAATATTTTTATGAAAATTAATCTTTTTGAATTCAAATTTCAAATGCTTGGTCAACAGTTTATTTTTTAATTGAAGGCTTATGTCTTTGATTTAAAATTTAACGGTTTAGTGAAAAAAAAAATTTTGTTTTAAAATCTATTTTATAACTTAAATTGTAATTTCCATTTTCTTAAAGATTGATCTTTTTTAGTTGAAAATTCTCCGTTTTGTTAAAAAATTTATTGTCCTAATTTTAAAGTTGATTTTTATTAGGTAAAAATGCATCAGTTTCGTCCAAATTTAATTTTTTGCTGAAGTAATATTTTTTATTTAAAAACTTCTTATTTCGTTCTTGAGTAAAAAATCTACTTGTTGAAAGTTCTTCTTTTTGGATTTAAAATTCTTCTTTTGGTATACATTTTATCAGTTTTTATTGAAATATAAACTATAATAATCTTTCATAGCAGAAAAGACATTTTTTATTTTGAAATAAATAAATTTTACTCCGTTTATGAAGTTTATGGAAAATTGACGACCGATGGCGGTACTTTAGTTGTGTGCCCACCTACTCTTCTGAAGCAATGGGAGAATGAAATTAAAAAACGGACGAATAGCGGACTTTTGAAGGTTCTGATTCACCATGGAGCCAACCGAACGAGGGATCCGAGGGAACTTTGTAGACCGGATATAATTCTCACCACCTACACCCTTCTGCATCAAGATTGTCTGATGTTCAGCAAAGTAAGTTGAAGAATAATATTTTTTTTAATTAAATCTAATTCTTTATTTTTAATATATATTTATATTTTTTATTTTTTAGTTATTTTTATTTTATGTCTATTGCTTTATTTTTATATATAATAATACAGGGATAATTGAATTCTTTGTCAAATCTTTGAAATATTTTCAAAATGTTTGTGAAACCTTTGAGAAATCATTGAAAGATTTCGAAGTATTTTAATGTTGATGACATTTTGATGACATTTTTATGAAATGTTTTTTATCTTCCTCGGATTTTTTACATCTTTTGAAATTTTGGTAAAATTTAGGAACTCTGATTTTTTTTTAATCTTTTAAATCTTTGTGAAATCGTTTGAAATATTTTGAAATTTTGGTGAAGTATTTCAAATCTTTCTGAAATCTTTGACAACCTTGCAAAATCTTTCGACAAAATCTTTAAATTATTATAAATCTTTTGGAATTTTGGTGAAATTGTTGAAATCTTTGAAAGCCTGTGAAATTCATTTAATATTTTCAAATCTTTTAATATTTTAGTGAAAGCTTTCACATATTTGCGAAGTCTTCTGAAATTGTTTGATAGATTTGAGATATTTTGTGAAATTTTTTAAATCTTTGAAATATTTTTTAATGTTTTTTAAATCTGAAGTATTTTGGAATCTTTGAAATATTTGTGATATATTTAAGAATTTTGTCGAATATTTCAAATATTTGCGAAATTTTCTGAAACTTCTTAATTTTTGTTGTTGAAATTTTCTGAAATCTTTACGAAATATTTTGATATGTTTGCTAAATGTTTTGAAATGTTTGTGAGATCCTTGAAATATTTCTGAATTATTTCAAATCTATTGAAATCTAATGTCTTAAGATCGTTGAAATATTTTTAAATCTTTCTGGAATCCTTTGATTTTCTGAAATATTAAAAAAACTTAATCATTGAAATCTTAAAACCCTGTGAAATATTGTAAATATTTTGGAGTCTGTGATTAAAAAAAATATATTTAGTAATATTTTTAAATATTTGTAAATTTTTTTTTAAATTTTCGTGCAATCCTTAAAATCTTTGAAATATTTGTAAATCTTTTGAAATCTTTGTGAAATATTTTTAAATGCTTGTGTGAAATCTTTCAAATCTTTCTGAAAAGTTCGATTTTTTTCTTTTGCAATCTTTAAAATCTTTGAAACCCTACAAATCCTTTGGAATCTGTGTTGAAATCTATGACATATTTTTAAATAATTTAAAATCTGAAGTCTTTTGGAATATTCGAAATTGTAAAATTTTTAAAAGCTCAATTTTTTATTAGATTTTCATTAATATTTTGAAATCTGAAGTCTTGCAGGCTTTTAACAAAAAAATTGGAAGATTTTTAAGAATTTTATAAAGAATCTTAAAGAAATTTTTTTCCATTTTGTAGGTTTGAAAAAATTTAGGAAAAATTTAAATCAGTTTAAAAGATGTTAACAAGTTCTGAATTTTTTTTTAAATAATTACAAATTTTAAAAATGTCCACAACATGTAAATGTTTTTCGATTTTTAAATAAAATTTTAAATTCTCTTAAGGATATTTAAACTTTTTAGAATTAAAATAACTTTTAATTTAAGTTGTGTGCAGTTCCAAAAAAAATTGAATCGTTCAATTTTTAAGGTTTCTAGCTTAAAATTGCTTAAAATGATATTTTAATATGTTTAATATAATATCGTTTATTACGATAATTATTTTTTTAAATAACAATTTTAATGGTTCATCAATACAAGATTTTTCATTATATTTTTATGAATGTTTCTGATCCATTACAAATTTCACTGTTCATTTAAGACGAGTAAAAATAAATATTACAGTTTTAATTATTCTATTCTTAAAAAAAGTTTAATTTATAAGTGAAATTGTTCAATTTCGACGTATAATTAACAATTGAACACATATTATTTGAAGAAAAAATTTTAATAATTTTAAGATATATATAGAAGTTTTGAAAAGATTCAAAATTAATTAAAAACTTGAAATGATTTCAAGTAATTTAAAAGAAGTGTGACAACAATTTTTTTTTTGGAACTTGTAAATATATTTTATAATTAACAGCATTTTTCTTACAAATTTTGGAAAATCCTGCAAATTAAAAAAAAATCCTTAAATTCTTCCAGATTCTTTTTTGATCATTTTAGAAATCTCTTTAAATCTTTTTAAATTTGTTGTTGGAATAGTTTTTCTTAATGAAAAATAATTTTCCATTTTCCTAGGAATCTTTAAAAAATGTTTTTATTGTTTTGAAGCCTTTCGCGATAGCCGAATTTTTTCGGGGCACAAACTTCGTTTAAATTATTTGAAATCCTTTCACGTTCTTGTTGTAGGAAAAATTAAATCCATTTAAAAATATATTCAAAAGTTTCGAAAAAATTTCAAAAATGATTTTAAATTTGGAAAAATTTAAAATCATTTCTAGATTTCTCAATATTTTAAAATAAAATTTTTAATCTTTTTAATGATTCTTAAACTATTTAAACTGAAAATAATTTAACTTCCAATTAAAAAATTGTTAAGTAAAAAAATGTATTTTTCAATTTTTAATTTCTAGCTTAGAATTACTTAAAATAATATAATTTTGAAATTGTTTAAAGTTCCTTTAATACAGCATATGTAGAGCATACACTTGTGCGAAGTTTTTTTGCAATATTAATATTAAATATTTAACATATTGAACGTATAATAAACATCTGGCTTATATTACGCATATTTAAAAAATATATTTAATATAGTATCGCAACAAACTGAAAATTGATTCGGTGCGAATTCGCACCAGTGTGCCCTTTGAGTGTTAATTCAGAGTATTTCAAATTTTAACGTGGATTTATATTTTAGGAATTTAATCTGAATCTTTCAACTCTATATTTGATAAAAGTTCTAAATTTGGAAAATGTCTGCGAACCGGGGAAAAACGGGGCAACTTTTTTCATCGATTTGAAACGGCCACCCAGGATTAGACATTGAATTTCTATGAAAATGTGCGTTATAGGTCTACTGGAAGCGAGTTGTGTTGGACGAGGCACACCAGATCAGAAATCCAAAGACGAACGTTTCAGAATCGGCTTGTATGCTAAAGTCGCATAAAAGATGGGCCATGACGGGGACACCTGTTCATAATAGGCCCCTAGACATTTACGCCATCCTCAAGTTTTTAGGATGCCATCCGTGGGACGATATCCGGATATGGAATAGTACGATGAGGGGCTCTAGAGCAGGAATAATGCGAATTACGACCCTGTTAAAGTCGCTCGTAATGCGACGAACGAAGGACGAGTTGCAGGCGAGTGGCGAGATGCCGCCCTTGCCGCCTCGAATCGACGAGACAATTGAAATTGAGCTGAACCAGGAAGAAACACAAGTTTATAAAACGCTTCTGGCCTACTCTCGAACGATGTTTGCTCAGTTCCTTATGCAGAGGAACAGGAGGGCAGGACGATTTTCGTATAACCTGGACCAATTTGTCCACAGCGCGAGAAAGAACTCGGGGATCCTTACAAAGGATGACAGTAGTGAGTAAAAATTCAAGTTTTTGGCAGTGAATTCTTGAATTTTATTGAAAATTTATCTTTTTTATTTGAAAATTCAACTTTTTGGTAGTGAATTCTTGAATTTTATTAGAAATTCATCTTTTTTAGTTGAAAATTCAACTTTTTGGTAGTGAATTCTTGAATTTTATTGAAAATTCACCCTTTTTTATTTGAAAATTCAACTTTTTGGTAGTGAATTCTCGAATTTTATTGAAAATTCACCCTTTTTAGTTGAAAATTCAACTTTTTGGTTGAGAATTCTTGAATTTGATTGAAACTTCAATTTTTTTCGTTAGGAAATTAATCTAGTTTAAAAATTCATTTTTTTCTGTTTGAAATTTAAAAACTAGTTTTTAAAGTTAAACTAATTTCTTAAAAAATGGAATAAAGACTTTCTTTCTTAAAAATGCATCTATTTGGTTGATGACTCTTGATTTTTTTTGAAAATTCGTAATTTTTGGTACTAAATTAATCATTTTGGTTCAGAATTCTTTTTTGGTAGAAAAGTAATCTTTTTGTTTAAAAATTCATCTTTCTAAGTTGAGCATTCCACTTTTTGGTTGTGAATTCTTGAATTTTATTGAAAATTCATCTTTCTTAGTTGAAAATTCAACTTTTTTGTCGAGAATTATCGAATTTTGTTAAAAATTCATCTTTTTTTGGTAGTAAAATAATCATTTTGTTTAAAAATTCATCTTTTTAAGTTTAGAATTCAACTTTTTGGTTGAAAATTCTGTAGTTTTATTATAAATTCGTCTCTTTTGACACTAAATTAATCTTTTTGGTTCAGAATTCTTGAATTTTGTTAAAATTTTGTCTTTTAGTAGTAACAGAATCTTTTGTTTTAAAAATGCATCTTTTTTATTTGAAAATTCAACTTTTTGGTTGAAAATTCTTGAATTTTATTAGAAATTCATCTTTCTTAATTGAAAATTCAGCTTTTTGGATTTGGTTGGAAATTCAATTTTTTTTCGTTAGAAAATTAATCTTGTTTAAAAGTTCATTTTTGACAGTTTAAAATTTAACAACGAGGTTTTCTAGTTGAACTAATTTCTTGAAAAATGAAAAAAAAACTCTTGAAAATTCAACTTTTTGGTTGATAAAACTTTTTTTGTTGAAAATTCGTCTTTATGGTAGTAAATTAATTCTTTTATTCAAAAATTCATCTTTTGTAATTAAAAATTCAACTTTTTGGTAGTGAATTCTTGAATTTGATTAAAAATTCGCCTTTTTTGATATTAAGTTAATTTTTTTGGTTCAGAATTCTTGAATTTTATTAGAAATTCATCTTTCTTAGTTGAAAATTCAACTTTTTGATTGAGAATTCTTGACTTTGATTGAAAATTAAATTTTTTTCGTTAGGAAATTAATCTTGTTTAAAAATTCATTTTTTTCGGTTTGAAATTTAACAACTAGGTTTTAAAGTTGAACTGATTTCTTTAAAAAAATGGAAAAAAGACTCTTCTTAAAAATGCATCTATTTGTTTGATGACTTGATTTTTTTTTAATTCGTCATTTTTGGAACTAAATTAATCTTTTTGGTTCAGAATTCTTTTTTGGTAGAAAAATAATCTTTTTGTTTAAAAATTCATCTTTCTAAGTTGAGAATTCAACTTTTTGGTTGATAATGCTTGATTTTTTTGTTGAAAATTCGTCTTTTTGTTAGTAAATTAATGTTTTATGTTCTGAATTTTTAAATTTGGTTAAAAAATCGTCTTTTTTGGTAGTACCTTTTAATTCAAAAATTCATCTTTCTAAGTTGAGAATTCAACTTTTTGGTTTAAAATTCTGGAATTTTATTATAAATTCGTTTCTTTTGATACTAAATTAATCTTTTTGGTTCAGAATTCTTGAGTTTTGTTAAAATTTTGTCTTTTAGTAGTAAAATAATTTTTTGTTTTAAAAATGCATATTTTTTATTTGAAAATTCAACTTTTTGGTTGAAACTTCTTGAATTTTATTAGAAATTAATCTTTCTTAATTGAAAATTCAACTTTTTGGTTGTGAATTTTTGGATTTGGTTGAAAATTCAATTTTTTTTTGTTAGAAAATTAATCTTGTTTAAAAATTCATTTTTGATGGTTTAAAATTTAACAACTAGGGTTTAAAGTTGAACTAATTTCTTGAAATTAGTTCAATTAGTTAATGGATTAAACTTTTTCTTTAAAAATTCATCTTGTTTAGTTGAAAATCCAACTGTTTGATTGAAAATTCTTGAACTTGATTAAAAATTCATCTCTTGTAGTTAAAAATTCAACTTTTTGGTAGTAAATTCTTAAATTTGATTAAAAACTCATCTTTTTTTGTACTAAATTAATCTTTTTGTTTCAGAATTCTTGAATTTTGTTAAAAATACTTTCTTGGTATTAAATTAATCCTTTTGTTTAATAATTCTTAATTTTCAGTTGAAAATTCAATTGTTTGGTTCAGAATTCTTGAAATTTGTGAAAAATTCGTCTTTCGGTAGTAAATTAATTTTGTTCTTCTTTTAGTTATCATTAAATTTTTTGGTTGAGAATTCATGAATTTGGCTAAAAATTCGTTTTATTTTCGATAGAAAATTAATCTTTTTGTTTAAAAATTAATTTTCCCCGTTAAAAATCGTAACATCTAGGTTTAAAGTTGAACTAATTTCTTAAAAATTGAAGAAAAAAACCTTTTCTTTCTCAAAAATTCAATTTTTTGTTGATAATTTTTTAATTTCGTTGCAAATTCGTCGTTTTTGATAGTAAATTAATCTTTTTGTTCAAAAATTCATCTTTTGTAGTTAAAAATTCAACTTTTTGGTAGCAAAGGCTTGAATTATTTTATTAAATATTCGTCTTTCGGTAATAAATTAATGTTTTTAGTTCAGAATTCTTGAATTTTGTTGAAAATTATTTCTTTTCCCGAAAAAATTAATGTTTTTGTTTAAAAATTCATCTTATTGTTCGAAAATTCATCTTTCTGGTTGAAAATGGAACAATTCCTGCTATAATTGACCATTTTAGTTAGAAATTTATATTTTTTTATTAAAAATAAAACTATTTAGTTGAAAGTTAAACTCTTTTCTCAAAAGTTAATCTGTTTGATTTGAAATTCATCATTTTAGTTAAAAATTGAACACTTCGTTATATATATTTTTTTATTTATGTACAAAATTAATTTTTTTATCTAAAAATTGAATAATTCCTTGAATTTTGCACAAGGTGAAAATTACGAAGCTACAATCGAAGATATTTCAAAGTTTTTCATTTATTCCCGATTAAAAAAAAAAATTGTAACAACAATTTCATTTAAATTTCTAAAGCCGATTCATTTTTTTGCGCACGATCTTTTGTTTGAAAATTAATTTTTAACTAAAAGTTTAACTATTGCATTACTGATTGAGAATTGATTGCTTTTTTTGTTTAAAATTCATATTTTCTGGTTGAAAACTCAACTATTTTGTAGATAATTCGTCTTTTTGGTTTGAAAATTTAACAATTTGGTGGAATTTTTTTTCTCTATTATTTCGAAAATCTTTCTTCGTAGAAAATTCACTTCTTTTGTTGAAAATTTGTCTAAATTTTTTGGAAATTCATTTCATTTGATGAAAAATTGATTTTTTCTTTAATTAAAAATGCAACTATTCTACTTCTGACTGAATTTTTTCTTTAATTGCAAATTCAACTACTTGGGTAAAAGTTGAACCACTTTGTTCACATTTTTTTTTACTCTTTGAATGTTCGTCTCTTTTGTTGAAAATTTCACTATATTTTATTTTTTTTATTAAAAATTAAATTTTTACCTTACAATATAACTTCCATTTTTTGTTAAAACTTTTTTTTCTTAAAACATTCGTCTTTATTCGTCTTTAGTTGTTTAGGAAATTTAAGTTATGGGTTAAAAAGTTTAGCTACTTTATTTTGGAGAAAAGTTGATTAAACTATTAGAAATTAATTTTCTTGGTTGCAGATTCATTTTTTTAATTGTAAATTAATTTCTTTTTGAAAAGGAGACCATGAAGTTAATTTTTTTCAATTAAAAATTGACTATTTTGTTGAAAATTTATTTTCGTAGTAGAAAATTCCACTATTTTGTTCAAAACTCATCCATTTTGGCTCAAAAAATCAACGATATTGTTAAACATTCGTCTATTGGGATAGAAAATTCGCTCTTTTGGATTTAAAATTAACCTTTTATTTTTATTTTAAACATTCAAATATTTCGTTAACAATTCAACTGTTGTTGTTTGAGTGTAATTGTTTTGTTTAATGTTCGATCATTTGGTAGAAAATTGATCTTTATAGGTTGAAAATTCAACAATTTAGTTAAAAATTCAACTATTTTGTTCAAAATTTAATTATTTTACCGAAAACTAAAATGGCGCAAAATTCATTACATACGGAATTGAACTCTTTTTGATTATATGAATAAAGAAAATCATTGGATTATAAAAATGTCATTACACTGCTGCTAAAGTGGAAAAAATGAGAAACTTCGAAATATTAAATATAATCAAAGGAAAAACTTTTTTTTTTTTACCATAAAATCAAATTTTTTGGGGGCTTATGATAAATTTTACATATGGCGCTTTTCTATTTTCACTTGACCTACAATTTTATGTTATTTAAAAATTAAATAATATTTAAATTGAAGAATATTAATGATTGTTTAAACCTTGTTCTATCTCTTGACTAATTTGTTATAATCCTATTTATTTTTCTGAATGTGCTTCTATTTTAATTATATTTCCTCCATATTTTATTTATGTTTTTAAACTTTCATAACAGTTCCCCAAGAGATTTTTGACGAGCTGCACAAGGCTTTATTAAACACCAAGGGAGATATCCAGCAGTACCACATTCTGGTTCTGCTTTTAAGATTACGACAAATCTGCAATCATCCAGCCTTGATTAGCAGGATGATAGAGGACGAAGAAATTGCGCAATTAGGTGTGAATGAAGACTCGGAAAACAATCAAGGAGACCTTTTCCGGAAGAATATACTCGCCAATAAAAATTCCTCTGGAAGCTTGAGCGACGTGGCTCAAAATCCGATGAGGTCGGACAATCCTGTCTTTGAAGAAGATTACGAAAGCTCAAAGGTATGAAACTTTTTCTAGTTGTTACTTTGTTTTTAGCAAGCCACTTGCTCAAAATCTCGTAACCCAAATTTGAATTTTAATTTAAAGAATTAAAAATGAATCTATACTTTAAATATTAAAAGGGAACTAAAATTTATTTTATAAAATGATTCGAAATCCGCTCAAAGTTTATTTACAGATTTTAGAGTTGAAAATTAAACTGTTTCAATTTGAAAGTCTTAGTTATTAAAAAAAGTGGAAATGTCCTCTTGAAACTTTATAAAATATTTTTAACTTAAAAGTAATTTCATAATAATGTATTTGTTATAAAATTTTGTTTTTTCAGTCTTAAATATTCAAATTTCAATCCATTCAAGTTCAAATTTTTAAATTAAGAAAGAGAATAATTATTTAATATTTAGCAATATTTGACTGTTCATTCAAGACGATGGAATTGAAAACATATATTTAAAAGTAAACAATTTTAAACTGAATTGTTTGACATAAAAAGCCGTGAATTGTTAAAATTTCGAAGAGTTTTAGAACTTTGAATGCTACAATTTTTAATGATCTTTTTAAAAAATGTTTAATTTGTAAGTGAAATTGTTGAATTTTGGCGTTTAAAGAACAATTGAATACTCATTTTTGTAGAACAAATTTGATTAATTTTAAGAGGTATTTAAAAGTTTTGAAAAGATTCAAAATTAATTTTTAATTTGATGTAATTTTAAATAATTTGTTTAAAAAAAACTTTCTATATTAAAAATTCAACTATTTAGTTGATAATGCGTGATTTTTTTAATTTGTCTTTTTTGTTACTAAATTAATTTTTATTTAAAAATTGATTTTTTTCGTTTTAAAATTCAACTGTTTGGTTGAAACTAATTTATTTATTTTTTTAAATTCATCTGTTCTATTTGAAAATTCAATTTTTTGTTGTGAATTCTTGAATTTGGTTAAAATTTAGTTTTTTTTAGAAAATTAATATTTTTGTTTAAAAATTCATTTTTTTCAGTTTAAAATTTAACTAGGTTTTAAAGATGAACTACTTTCTTAATAATTGAAAAAAACTTTATTTCTCAAAAATTCAATTTTTTGGTTGATAATACTTGAATTTTTTTAAATTCGTCTATTTGGTAGCAAATTAATCTTTTTGTCAAAAAATTCATCTTTTTTAGTTAAAAATTTAACTTTTTGCTAGTGAATTCTTGAATTTTATTAAAAATTCGTCATTTATGGTACTAAATTAACCTTTTTGGTTAAAAATTCTTGAACTTGATTTAAATTTCATCTTTTTTGGTAGAAAATTAATCTTTTTATTCCAAAATTCATCTTTTGTAGTTAACATTTCAACTTTTTGATAGTGAATTTTTAAATTTTATTAAAAATTCGTCTTTTTTGGTACTAAATTACTCTTTTTGGTTTAGAGTTCTTAAATTTGGTTAAAATTACATCTTTTTTGGTAGTAAATTAATATTTTCATCAAAAAATTCATCTTTTGTAGTTATAATTTCAACTTTTTGGTAGTGAATTTTATTAAAACTTCGTCTCGTTTCGTACTAAATTAATCTTTTTGGTTCAGAATTTTTGAATATGGTTGAAAATTCATTTTTTTCGTTAGGAAATTAATATTTTTGTTTAAAAATTGAAAAAAAACCTTTTTGTTTCTCAAAAATTCAATTTTTTGGTTGATAATACTTGCATTTTTGTTTAAATTCGTCTTTTGCTAGTAAATTAATTTTTTTGTCAAAAACACTTCATCTTTTGTAGTAAAAAATTTAACTTTTTGGTTGATAATACTAGAATTTTTTAATGAAAATTCGTCTTTTTTGGTACTAACTTAACCTTCTTGTTTCAGAATTTTTCTTTTTTTTGTAGTATATTATTCTTTGTGTATAAAAATTCACCTTTTTGGTTAAAAATTCACTTGTTTGGATAAAAATCGTAACAACTAGGTTTTAAAGTGAAACTACTTTTTTCAAAATTGAAAAAAAAACTTTCTCTATTAGAAATTCAACTATTTAGTTGATAATACTTGATTTTCTTTTAATTTGTCTTTTTTGGTAGTATATTAATATTTTTATTCAAAAATTCATCTTTTGTAGTTGAAAATTCAACTTTTTGGTAGTAAATTCTTGAATTTTATGAAAAATTCACATTTTTTCAGTTTAAAATTTAACTAGGTTTTAAAGTTTAAAAAATTTCGTTTAAAAATGCACTTGTTTGGATAAAAATCGTAACAACTAGGTTTTAAAGTGTAAATTAATCTTTATTTAAAAATTATTTTTTTTTGTTTTAAAATTCAACTGTTTGTTTGAAACTAATTTAATTATTTTTTTAATTCATCTTTTTTATTTGAAAATTCAAGTTTTTTGTTATGAATTCTTGAATTTGGTTAAAAATTAGATTTTTTGTCAGAAAATTAATATTTTTATTTAAAAATTCATTTTTTCAGTTTACAATTTATTTAACTGTATAATACTAGAATTTTTTTGAAAATTCGTCTTTTTTGGTACTAAAATAACCTTTTTTGTTTCAGAATTCTTGAATTTTATTAAAATTTCGTCTTTTTTTGCTAGTAAATTAATCTTTTTATTCAAAAATTCATATTTTTTATTTGAAAATTCAACTTTTGGGTTTAAATTCTTGAATTTTGTTAAAAATTCACATTTTTGGTTAAAAATTTAACAACTAGGTTTTAAAGTTGAACTACTTTCTTAAAAATTAAAAATAAATTCTCTTTTAAAAATGAAATTTTTGATTGAGATTTGTTTAATTTGATTAAAAATGCATCTCTTTTGGAGGTAAATTAATCCTTTTTAGTTTAAACCTACATTTTTTGGTTGAGAATTCTTGAATTAGGTTAAAAATTCGTTTTTTTTCGGTAGAAAATTAATCTTTTCGTTTAAAAACTCACTTGTTTGGATAAAAATCGTAACAACTAGGTTTTAAAGTGAAACTACTTTCTTCAAATTTGAAAGAAAAACTTTTTCTTTTTTAGAAATTCAACTATTTAGTTGATAATGTTTTTTTTTAATTCGTCTTTTTTGGCACTAAATTAATCTTTATTTAAAAATTTTTTTGTTTTGTTTTAAAATTCAACTGTTTGGTTGAAAATTCTTTAATGTTTTTAAAAATTCCTCTTTTTTATTTGAAAATTCAAGTTTTTTGTTATGAATTCTTGAATTTTGTTCAAAATTAGTTGTTTTTTTTTTTTGTTACAAAATTAATATTTTTCTTTAAAATGTCATTTTTCAGTTTAAAATGTAACTAGGTTTTAAAGATGAACTGCTATGTTAAAAATTGAAAAAAAACTTTTTCTTTCTCAAAAATTCCACTTTTTGGTTAAAAGTTCAACAACAAGGTTTTAAAGTTGAACTACTTTCTTAAAAATTAAAAAAATTCTTTTTCAAGATTTCAATTAGTAGTAAATTAATCTTTTTATACCTAAATTCGTCTTTTGTAAATCTTTTTAAATGATTTTAAATAATTTAAGCGAAGTGGGTATCGACAAAATTTGGCTGTTTGTATTAAAATCTTAAGATTTTCAAGAAAATTGAAAATAAAGTTTCATTTTGAAAAATTATTCGTAAAAATTTTCAAAAAGATTTCTAAAATTGTTAAAAAGAATATGGAAGATTTTAAGAATTTTTTGTTTATTTTACTGAATTTTCTAGAAATCGTAGGAAAAATTCGACTGATTTTAAATATATTTAGAAGTTCTAATCAAATTTTAAATTTAAATAAATTTAAAAAGCTCCTAGATTTCTCAAGATTTTTAAATAAAATTTTGAAGTTTAATTTAAAATGAAAATAATTAAACTTATAATTTAAAAAGTCTTCCCTACATAAATCTAAGTATTCAATTTTTAACATTTCTAGCATTGAAAGTGTTACAATTTTTGTCAGAATCTTTGAACTCGTTAATTTATTAAAGTTAAAAATTCTGAATTTTGAACTTTACCTGTATTTTATTTAAAATTGTTCAATTCAAAAGTGTAAGTACCTTCCATATTTAAATATAAATTATTAAGTTATTATTATATAATTATTTGAATACAAGATTCTTGTATTAAAAAGCTTTTATACTTCAATTTAAATTGTTTAAAATTCCAATTTAATGGAAAAATGTTTTGATTTAGATTTGGATTTTTTTCTTGGATTAAAACGACAATCCTGCAATAATTTTAAATGATTATGTTATTCCATTCGTAAAAGATTCTATATTAAGAAATTCGAAAACGTATTTTTTTTAAACGACGTTTTTTTTGTTGTAAAAATCGACTTTTCTTAGTAGAATATAATTTTATTATTATTAAAAGGGAACAATAATTTATTTAAAAAACGATTTGAAATCCGTTCAAAGTTTTTAAGCTTTTAAACTTTGAACGATACAATTTTTATTGATTTTTAAATTTAAGATTGAAAAGTAATTATTTTATCATGAATAATTTTATGCAAAATAAACAATTAAAAAAAATGTTTTAATTTGTAAGTGAAATAATAATAATTCATTTTGGAAAATTATTTTATGAAAATATTCAAAAATATTTCTAAAGTTGTTAAAAAAGAATCTGGAAGATTTTAAGAAAATGTTTTTTATAAATTTGCACGATTTTCTAAAAATTGTAGGAAAAATTCGATTCATTTCAAAAGATATTAAGAAGTTCTAAAAAAAATTTCAAAATTAAATTTAAATATATTTAAAACAACTGCTGCATTTCTCAAGATTTTTAAATAAAATTTTGCAGCTTTTCAAGGATGTTTAAACTATTTGAAAAAATTTAAGTTTTTCAATTTTTATCGTTTCTAGCTTAAAATTGTTTAAATTAATACAATTTAAAAAATTGAAAGTTCCTTGAGCATTGCAAATGATAATGTGGATTACATTTTTGCAATTTTTGTATGAATCCTTGAACTCATTAATTTATAAAAGTTAAAAATGCTAAATTTTGCAGTTTATCTGAAATTGTTCAATTGAAAGTTGTGCTTTATTTTTTTGTTTATTTATTATTACTTCTAATAAAAAAATTTTTCAGGTTTAGAGTTCGAATTTTTGATTTTTTTGACCCTGTAAAATTTTTGCGACCCGGGAAATAACTGATTTCGAAGGATTTGAAATATTTTAGGATATTTGTAAAGATTCCAAAAAAGTTTCAACAGATTAAAATAATTTGAAGGGATTAAAAAGATCTTGCAAAATTTTGTTCCTAAGAATCGCTGGACACCCTGCTATATTTTTCAGATGAAAGCTATCATGGGAACAGTGAATGGGATTATGCCTACTGGCGATAAAGTTATTATTGTCTCCCAATGGACTTGTATGTTAGAGCTAATCAAGGATCACTTACAACTGGTAGGAGAATCGCGTTACGCCATGTTCACTGGACAAGTAAAGGTCTCAGACCGACAAGTAAGTTGTTTATTTACAGTTAAATTAATTTAAAATGTATTTTTCTTAGAGCCGAGCTTGGATCCACCTATCTTTTACAGTGTTTTTAAACAGTGACACTATTTTTCTACTATTTTGAAGAAAAAAAACATTAAATTAAAGACACTATTTTCTTGGATTTATTTGCTAATTGGCTAAAATAATATGCTAATATAATATTTTGCAAAAATTACACTGAAGAGCCTATTTTTAAATTAAAAAAGTCCAATTTTCAACAATAAAACAATGGACTTTCAAGAAAGTACATAAACTTTGAAACAAATAGTTGAAATTTCTAGGAAGAAGATTAATTTAATAGCAAAAAAGAGGAATTTTCAACAAATTAGATCAGTTTTAAACTAATTAGATTTAAAAATGTAATTAAAGGGTTTTATTAAATTAAAAATATTATTTCAGTCTAAATTATTCACTTTTTAACCCATTTAATTTGAAAATTTGTAATTTACAAAAAGAATAAGTAAAATGTTGAATTTTTTTGTAGAAAATTTTTTTAATATTTTTAAATATGCTGTTAAAATAATTGTTCAAAATGAAAAATCATTTCCAATTTTTCTAGTAATATTAAGAAAATGTTTTTATTCCTTTTGAGCGTTTCACAATTCTTAAAAAGCTTCTAAATTTTTTTGTTCGAAATATACAAAAATCGACATTTTGTTTTAAATTAGTTTGTGTTCATTTGTACCGAAATTACGGTACGAATTGTCGAATTTTAACGATACACACACTTCGTTTACATTATTTGATATTATTTTAAGTTCTAAATTAATTTTGAATCTTTAAAAAAAAATTTAATATCTCTTAAAATTACTCTTTTTTTTAATAATAAGTGTTCAATTGTTATTTATAAATCCAAATTTAAAGACAATTTCTTTAAATTCGCAAGAATGTCTAGAAATTGTAGGACCTAATCTGCATCTTTAAAGTCTTTAATTTATAAAAGTTTTAAATTTTTCAGTTTATCTACATTTCATTTAAAACTGCTGAATTGAAACAAACAACATTTTTGAATTAAAAAACTTTTAAACTTCAGTTTTAAAAGTTTTAAATTCAAGAGTTCCACTTTGAATGCTTTAATTTGTTGTTTATTTTTTATTACTTTAAATGGAAAAATGTATATTATAGAGTCCGATTTTAAAAATTTTATTGATCGGAAAAAAACCGGGACATGACCGGGAATTGTTTTTTTTTTCGATTAAAACGGTAACCCTAAACCTAGTTTCATTTTTTAATAAAAAATATAATTTTTACAAAAAATGTAGTTAAATTTTCTTTGAGTAGAATTAAATTTCAATACAATAATGTTTTAGGAAACAGTTTAATTTTATACGAAATAATTGAATTTTTTATCCATTTGTAGAATTCTGAAGTCAAAACGACAATTTTTTAATAAAACAGTTGAATTTTTGATAGAATTGAACCAAATAGGATGAATTAACAACAAAATAGTTGAATCTTTAACTAAAAGATATGAAAAAAAACAAGAAGTGGCATTTTGAACTAAAAAAAAAGAGTTCTACAAAACATTTCAATTTTCAACCCAAAAGAAGGATTTTCAAGGAAGATTAATTTTTTCCAAAAAAAACGAATTTTCAACAAATTAGATAAATTTTCAACTAAATAGTTTAAAAAATGTATGTGATATTATTCCAAATGTTATTTGATTAATTTTTTCTTTTCTAAATTTTAAAAACTAAAGAGTTGAATTAAAAAAGATCAATTTTTAACCCAAATTGCATTTGTTACATTTTCGTTGAATATGGTGAATTTTCAATAAAAAACTAATTTTCGAAAAAAAACAGTTTAATTTTGTACAAAATATTTGAATTGTATTTAAAAGTGTTGAATTTTTATGCCAAAACTAAGAAATAGTTCAATTTTCAGTTTAGGAAAATACTTTTTAATGAAAAAAGAAAAAAGGAATTGAAAAAAAGAACTTTTTTCAACAAAGGAGTTGAATTTTCAATATAGAAAGATGAATTTTTAACGAAAAGTGTAATAGTTGATATTTCCACCAAAAAAGGTTGTAATGAAAAATAAAAACTCGTTGAATTTAATTTAAAAAGATGAATTTTCAAGAAAAAAATTGATTTTTAACAGAAAAAAATCTATTTTTTACCAAAGAGAACGAATTTTCTTCAAAGTAATTAAACTATTTAACTAAATAGTTGAATTTTTAAAAAAGAAGATTAATTTTCTACCAAAAAGGGCGAGTTTTTAACAAATTAGATCAATTTTCTACTAAATATTTTGAACAATGGATGTAATGTTAGACCAAATTTTATTTAATTATTTGTTATTTTCTTTATTTACAAAGTTTTTAAACTATCCTAGTATCATTTTTAAATAAAAATATATAATTTTCACAAAAAATAGACTAGTTAAATTTTCATTGAAGATAATTAAATTTCAATAAAAAATGTTCTATAATTTTCAACCTAAAAAGATGAATACAAAAAAATTTGATTCTTTAACGGAAAGGGATTAATTTTTTCTAAAAATTTTTCTGAAAGGGAAATGTAATAGTTGAGGTTGGAACCAAAAAATATTTTGATTTTAAATAAAAAAAACATTTGAATTCATAAAAATAGGCGATTTTTAACAGAATAGTAAGGTAACGGGCCGTATTATGGAACAGTTTT
>JAWWLR010000148.1:30249406-30266833 GCA_035041075.1 Acraspis erinacei | reverse complement strand
ATATATATATATATATATATATATTGCTTGTTTCATCAGAGTCAATGGAAGAGCTTCAAAAGCTAATCAAAAATGTGAGACCAAAATGGCCATCGAATAAAGTCTTAGAAACTGCAGCTTCCGACCTTTCTTTGAGTGAAGTCGACGATGTTCCACAAAATAGCAAAAAGATCTCAGAATTAAAAGGAAGAAAAGTGGAGGTAAATTAAATGTACCATTTCACTTTTAATGTAATGACATATACATAATCTTGAGTTTTGGTTAAAAACTTTTTTTTTAATAAGACTAATAATTAAGTTTAGAAGCATAAACTTTCTATTACGTATTTTAAGAGCAACAAATTTTCATGTTACTTAATTTATACAGGAACATGGGACAAAAATAAATCTTTTAGCAAGGAAAATATCTGAAATAAATAAAAGTAAAGTTACAGTAAGTAGAAAAATGATTTAAACATACTACAAATGTCAATAATTCATCAATATTCTTTAGCTCTATGCAATATTTCAATATTTTAACACAAAATTTATTTTTTCAACAGAACGCTTCCAGTGTCTCACAACCGAAAATTCTTATTCCAAGTTTGAGAAGCAAAGAAAATAAAAATAAAAACGAAATAAGTTCTAATAATCAAAGGAAAAAACTGCAGTTTCGAAATATACATAAATTGCAGACATTTTGCAGGTATTTCTAATAAATGGTGAAAAATACGAATGATGCAATATGTGTTTTAGTACAATTAAAATTTATACGTTCAATTTCCTTTTAATTATTAGCAATTGTGCTCTTTTCAATTACATATAAATAATCAGTCAATATTCTTTATTTCTATGTAATATTTTATATTACATAGAAATAATAATGAAAAATAATTAACTATATTTTTAATTTTGTTAAATGTTTGTTAAGGTTTAATGTTCTTTTAAATTTTAGAAATTATGCCAATTATGCTTGTTTTAAAATGCAAACAATAATTTTTTTCAGAATAATTTAATAAGGACACTCTCAAAAGAACAATCTAAGATTCGCGAAAATTCACTCCAAGAAATGGTGAATATTGTGCAGATAATTTGCAAGAAATTTTTTAAAGAAAATTTTACACTTCCATATGACACTGTATTATAAAAAATTTACAATAAATTTTTTCTAGGAACAAAAGAATCTTAAATACCAAAAGATTGTTTAAAGAAAATAAAAGAATCGAAAAAACTATCTGCGACAGATCCCAATAAGAAGAAACCGACAATCAAGTCATCTTTAGTAATTACAAAGCCAAAAAGTGCGCAAAAGTCGAATAATCTGAAGGATGAACAACTATTGGAAGACAATGAAAAGGTACAAAATAAATATTTGATACATAATTATTTGGTTTCTAAAACATGAGAGTGAGTTAGGAAAAATAAAAATTAGTTATCGAATGAAAATAAACGGCGTACTTTCTATTCGTTATTCACGTATTCGTCATAAGCATATTAATAATAATAAATAAAGATTATAATCTTTTGGTCCTTATACAGTAGTGCTCATATGTTTTGGATAACCTTATCATGTGATTTTGTCTCTTATTTTTTCTGTCATCATAACAGTATACTGTTCGGTTTGGCACTTAGTATAAATGTTATATTGATCATATTACACATATATTATACTTAATTAATTTCAAAATTTTTGACCTTAGGATTTTGAAGGATTTTAAAGAATTCCTTGATATTCTGTGGAATTTTATAGTGTCAAATATTTCCAACAATTCGGAAGAATTACAAAGAATATTCAGAAATGTTCTACAATTAAAAATAATGTTTTAATCAAATTTACAGGTTTGCAAAAAATGTCAAAGGATTTCATGGATATTCTGAGAGTTTAAAAACATTGCAATAGATTAGAAGAAAATTAAAAGTTTTGAGGCCATGTCAAGAAGTTTAAAAAAATGTATAACGATTTCAAATAATTTCAAATAATTTCATGCATTCAACCAAGTTTTTGACAAATAATTAATAAGTAATTAATTATTTTTTGCAATTTTGAAGTTCATTTTGTACTTCTCTAAGGAAAACACTGTGTTTTGTATGTGAACCAAATATTTTTGTTGGCACAAGAAATTTTTGTCGAAAAATTGAGTTTCGAGTTTTTTTCGTCAACAAGATGAAATATAAAACTTTTTAAACCGTATTAAATACAAATATTGTTTGAATTGCATAAAAATTTGAAGATTGAAGATACCTTCATTACAGAACTAAAAATTGAACAAAAATAAGAAGATGCGGTTTCTGTGAAAACACATTTTTAATATTTTCAACAAAATCGTTGACACTTTCTTAATTTGGAACTTTATACAAATTTTCTGACAGGCTTCAAAAGAGGAATCTCACCAGAATCCGAGAAGAAAGCTTAAAAATACTGTAATTAGTTAAAAAATTACATACAAGGCTTTAAACAACGAATTTGTGTTTTTTGCAAAAAAATATTTAAAAATTGAAGTACTTGTAACCACGCAATCGTTTATTTTCTCGAATAAGAGAATGTCACATAGTTTACTCGGAAAAACACAAATTTTTGTGTTAACAGATTTTACGTCTTGAAATACATCTTCTGCTTGATTTGAAAAAGATCGGAATATTATTGCTCAAAGTTAAAAAATGATTAAGTTTGTTTGAACTGTTTAAAAAAATGAATATACTACAATTAATGAATTTGGAAAATAACGAATAAGGTAACGGACCGTATTATGGAACGGTTTTCAGGGTAACGAAAAAAATATCATCGATTACAAATGCTTGAGTAACATGCTCAAAATAATCCAAGTATATTTTGAAAGACCAGTATCTCTAGTATTAAATACAAGACGCAAAATGTTTATTCGTCATAATAAAATCAAAATAAAGGGAAAAATGTAGAGGCTTAGCATGCCCCTATGATGGAACACCCTTTCCTCGCTATGTCCCTGTGTTCCACAGGAAATGTCCCCTATTTGGAACGGGTACCTGTCATGTTGTGAACCTTCGATCCAAGTGTAAGAAGTATTGAAAGCATTAATAAATATTAAATAGTTAGGTATTTACTGAATTATAATGAACATTTCGAAAATATAATAGACTTAATATTTATTTATAAAACCAAGAGTTCAAAAACTAAATAAAATTGTGTAAATTTATTCTATTTAAAAAATGATAATTTTAAAAAATGAAAGAAAATTCCTGTCAGATTAACATTTAAAAGATCAATATCAAGAACTAAATATTAGAGTAAATGAAATGGGTACATAATCCATTGTTACTTTTAATCTTAGAACTTTTATTTGTTTATTCTTTATATACAATAAATACAATAGAATAAAAAAATGTAACACATTATAAGTATTTAAATGCATGATTTGTGTGTATGATAAATGTGTATCTCAGTAAGAAAAATTAGTTTTCCACTAAATAAGAAAAACAAATTTTGAACCTAAATGATGAATCATCAGCTGGAATAGATGTAATTTAAACCAAAAAGATCAATTTTTAACCAAGTAGATTAATCTCTACAAAAATTACGAATTTTCAACTAAAAAAGGTAAATTTTTAATCGAACATTTTTTTCAGTTAAGAAAATTAATGTTCTTCCAAAGAGATTAATTTTCAACTGAAATGATGAAATATTCAATTGGAATAGTTACATTTTCAGTTAAAAAATAATAATTAAAAAAACAATTTTCAAACTATTTATTAATACTAAATAAATTATCAAACAAACAGTTACATTTTCAAACAAAGCGATGGATTTTCAACAAAAATGATGAATCTTCAACTTGAATAGTACAATTTGTAACCTAGAACATGAATTTTCAAAGTAAAACGATCCATTTACAACCAAATAGTTTAATTTTAAACTAAAAAATTTGGTTTTTCAACCAAAAATTGAATTGTTAAATTTTAAGTTAAGAAATCAGTTTTCAACACAAAAATATGTTAACTAATGATGAATTTTGAACTAAAATCATAAATATTCAACTGGAATGTTTGAATTTTCAACCAAACTGATAATTTTGTAAACAAAAGATTATTTTATGCCCAAAACACATCTTTCAATAAAATGCATCAATTTTCAACTAAAAAAGAAATTCTTAGCCAAAAATTGAAGTTGAATTTTCAGTTAAAAAATTAATGTTCAACCAAAGAGATAAATTTTTACCTAAAGGGATGCACTAGTTGAGACAATAACATTTTCAGTAAAAAAATTTTTAAAAATGTCAGACAATTTATTAATAATAAATAGATTCTCAAAAAAATAGTTGCACTTTTATATAAAGTGATGAATTATTATCAATCAAAAATTAAGTTAAGTTTTCAGTTAAAAAAAATAATTTGCCACAAAAAACATTTTTCAACCAAAGTTATAAATGTACAAATAAAATTATAAATATTTAAATTGAATACTTGAATTTTCAATAACAATGGTGAATTTTGAAACAAGAAGATTAATTTCTACAAAAAGACCGAATTTTTAATAAAAGAAAAATCATTTTACAAACAAAAATTTAATAGTTAAATTTTCAGTTAAAAAGTTAATACTAAACCAAAGAGATGCATTTTAAACTAAAACGATGTAATATTTAATTGGATTAATTACATTTCCTGTCTAAAAACTTTATTTGTCAACAAAAACATTTCAAGAAAATAGTTGAATTTTCAACTGAAAAAGATAACTTAAAAAAATTTAACTAAAATGATGAATACTTAACTGGAATACTAGAACTTTTAACAAAAAAGATGAATTTTCAAATATAAAATAATTCTTCCACCAAAAAAAATAAACAAACAACATTGAGTGCCATGCAGAACAACCTATTCATACGTTCGTAGGTTGTGTAGGTTATATTTTAAATTACGATATTATAAACAAAAATGTTTGTAAATGCCGATAAAAATTTTTATATAAGCCTGTGGAGAATTTTTTTTTATCTCACGATTTCTATAATACGGCCCGTTACCTTATATTTATCAACAAAATTGTTTAGTTTTCAAGCCAAAGGACAAGTTTCATATAAAGCGATCGATTTTTCAACAGAAAATTTTATTTACTACAAAAAAAGATGAATTTACAACAAAACAGGTACATTTTTTACAAAAATAGTTTAATCTTTAACTAAAATTATGAATTTACAATAAAATCCAGTTTTGTTTTATTTATTGTTCACTAATTGGTTCAACTTTCAGGCGAGTAGTTGAATTTTCAACCGAAAAATATGATTTTATAACAATAAATGTAATATTTAATATTTTAAACAGAAAAGGTTTAATTTAAAATTTAAACAAACAGTTAAATTCATTTAAAAAAGTCACAGAAGATTAATTTTCTATCAAAAAATGTAACTTTCCAACAACAGCATAAAAAAGGCGAATCTTAAAAAATTACATTGATTTTCAAGTTGAATTTTCTACCAAAAAGATTAATTTTCTTCCAGGGACGAGAAATTTTCAACAAGATACATACATTTTTACGTAAATTGTTGAATTTTTATTATAAAAAGATCCATTTTTTAGTTGATAAATTTTCGATTACGAGATTTAATTTTCAATAAAAAAGAGGAATTTCTACAGAAAAAGATGAATTTTCAGACCAAAAAGATCAAATTTTAACAAAATAGTGGAGTTTTCTATCAAATTGTTGAATTTTCATACTTGAAGTATGACCTCAAAAAAACGATTAAATTTATAACATTTCAAAAATATTTCGCACAGATTTCTAAAGATATAAGAAAAATTTTACGAAGATTTCAAATATATCCAAATCCAAATATATCAAAAATATTTCGCAAAGATTTCTAAAGATATCCGGAAGATTTTAGGAAGATTTCAATAAATTCCAAAAAATTTCACAAAGGTTTCAATAATTTCAAAAATATTTCTAAAAAATTTCGCAAAGCTTGTTAAAGATATCAGAAAGAATTTACGAAGTTTCAATTATTTCTAAAAATATTCGCAAAGATTTTAGATAAATTTAAAAGATTTCATAAAAATTTTCCAAAAATTTTAATAATTTCACAAATAATACCAAATATTTCAAAAATATTCTTATAGGTTATATAGAAATTTATAGAAAAAAAGAATTGCAAAACCAAAGAGAATAATTTCAAAAAATAATGATTTTTCAGTCAAGAAAGAAATAAAAGTTTATTTAAATTGTCGAACCTTCATGCCAAGCGCCGAATTTGTCTACAAAAATTGAATTTTCAAACAAAAAATGTGACTTTTCAACAAAAAATTAATTTTACACGAAACTGATACGTTTTTACTCAACAAAAATGAAATTTCAAACAAAGAAAATTATTTTTATTTACCAAAAAAGGACCATTTTTAACTGAAACAGATCAATCTTTAAAAAATGGAAAAGTTACATTTTCAGTCAAAAAATTAATTTAAAAAAAATGCTTTTCCACTAAACAGTTAAATTTTCAACCAAAGACCATAACCTTTCAATCAAAAAAATATTTCTTACAATGTGGTTTAGCCTTTACCCGATTACATAATTCTTAATCAAAGAAGAATAATTTTTAACCAAAAACTTGCATTTTCATTATAAAAATATTACATTTCTAGTGAAACAGATGAATTTTCAGATCAAAAAGATACATTAAAGAAAACTAGTTGGATTTTCACATAAAAAAGATTTCAGTTGACGATCAAAATATAAATTTGTAAACAAATTAATTATTGAATCACAGATTAATTATTGAATTCTCTACCAAATAGTTGCATTTTTATCCAAGAAAGATGAATTTTGTACGAAAACAGAGGAATTTTTAATAAAAAACCAACTTTTTTATGTTTATCGCTTATCCTGAAAAGATTTCAGTTCAATTTTCAATATACAAATGGAAATTTTCAATAAAACAGTAGAATTTTTAATAAAATAATTAAATTTTCAACCAAACAGTTATATTTTTTTCAAAGAAAGATTAGATCTCGCTTAAAACAGATGAATTTTTAATTTAAATAAAAATAAAAAAAGGAAATTTTCATCCAGAAAAGATTTCAGTTTTATTTTCAACACCAAAATATTAAATTTAAACAAAAAGTAAATTTTGCATCGAACAGTTTCATTTTTATTCAAGAAAGACAAGAATTGTACTAAAACAGGTGAATTATTAAATGAAAAATACATGTTTTCAAAAAAAGAGTTGAATTTTCATAAAAAAAGTTGCATTTTCATCCAAAAAAGATGCAATATTTATAATGAAAAAGAACTTTTAAATTGAAAAAAAAATCCAGAAAAAATATTTTTCATCCAAAAAAAGATTTCAGTTGACTTATCAACAAATAATATAATTTATTGCTAAAAAGATCATTTTTCTGGAGAAGTGTTTGCGAATTAGCCTGGCAATGGTTTAAAAAATCTTATTTCTCTTTTTTTTTAAGGCAATTATTGATCGTTTTAACGACCAGAAAGATTGTATGAAAATTCTCTTGCTCTCGCTGACAGCAGGCGGTCAAGGCCTCAATTTATTCGGTGCAAACCATTTAATTATGGTTGACAATCACTGGAATCCGCAGCTTGAGAAGCAAGCTCAAGACCGAATTTATCGATATGGGCAGGAAAAAAAAGTTAAAATCTATAAGTAAGTTTTTGAGATTATACCTTTCGTTTTTTTTGGTATTCAATTAAAAGTTTAAAGTTTCATAACAGAAGGGAGCTGAGATAGAAGTTAAGAAATGTCTTTGCTTTTTATTCAGATTTTTATGCAAAGATACTATTGAGGAGAGAGTGAAGGATCTTCAAGATCGAAAACTTAAACTAGCTGATGATATTTTGAATGGAATCAGTCTCACATCTACGAAGCTGACTCTGGAGGATCTGAAGCAGCTGTTCCAAATGCGATAGGTTTGTTTATAATTTAGTTTAAAAATTGTATAAATATTATCAAATATTTCAAAAACAATCTTATTTTACGCAAGTTTTAAATTATTTCACAAAGATTTCCAAGATTTTTATTATTAAATTATTATATTAAATTTAATTGTTCCACAGAGATTTTAAATGATCTTCCAAATATTTCAAAAATTTCACAAATATTTCCAAACAATTCACAAAGATTTGAACGATTTAAATGAGTTCACAAAAATTTCGCGAAGATTTTCGATAGATTTAAATGATTTCCTAAAGATTTCTCAAAGGTTTAAATAATTGCACAAATATTACCCAATATTTCAAAAATATTTTTAATGTTTCACGAAGATTTCTAGAAATGTTATAAAGATTTGATAAATATGAGAACAATTTCCCAAGGAGTAAAAAAATTTCAGAAATACATATTGCGCAAAGATTTCCGATAGATTAAGAATATTTCCTAAAGATTTCCAAGATTTCAGATAAATTAAAAGGATTTCAAAAATATTTCGCACAGATTTCTAAAGATATAAGAAAAAGTTTACGAAGATTTCGATCATTTTCAAAAAATTTAACAAAGGTTTCAATAATTTTACAAATATTAAAAAAATATTTAGCAGAGTTTAATAATTTCAGAAATATTACCAAATATTTGAAAAATATTTCGCAAAGCTTTCTAAAGTTATCAGACAGATTTTACAAAGATTTAACAAATATTTCAAAGATTTTGAATAGATTTAAAAGATTTCAATAATTTCACAAATATTACTAAATATTTCTAATATATTTTTTTAAGCTTTCTAAAGGTATGAGAAAGATTTCATATTTCAAATATTTGACAAAGATTTAGATTGATTTCCTTAAGATACAAAAAATTTCTTAAATATTTTGCAAAGATTTCGGATATTTTAAAAAGATCTTACAAAGATTTCCAAACTTTCAGATACATTTATAAGATTTCATAAAAATTTCCCAAAGATTTTAATAATTTTACGAATATTACCAAATATTTCAAAAATATTTAGAATGATTTCCTAAAAATAAAAAATAATTCTTAAATATTTTGCAAAGATTTCCAAACTTTCAGATAAATTTATAAAATTTCATAAAAGTTTCCCAAAGATTTGAATAATTTCACAAATATTACCAAATATTTAAAAAATATTTCACAAAGATTTAGAATGATTTCCTAAAAATAAAAAATTTCTTAAATATTTTGCAAAGGTTTCGGATATTTTAAAAAGATTATACAAACATTTCCAAGCTTTCAGATAAATTTATAAGATTTTACAAAAATTTCCCAAAGATTTTAATAATTTCACGAATATTACCAAATATTTTAAAAATATTTCACAAAGATTTAGAATAATTTCCTAAAAATTTCACAAAGATTTTAATAATTTCACGAATATTACCAAATATTTCAAAAATATTTCAAATATTTCGAAAATATTTAGAATGATTTCCTAAAAATAAAAAAATTAATTTCTTCAATATTTTGCAAAGATTTTAATAATTTCACAAATATTACCAAATATTTCGCAAAGCTTTCTAAAGATATCAGAAAGATTTTACAAAGATTTCAAATATTTTGCAAAGATTTGGAATATATTTCAAATATTTCACAAAGATTTATAATTATTTCCTAAAAATAAAAAAAATCTTAAATATTTTGCAAAGATTTCCAAACTTTCAGATAAATTTATAAGCTTTCATAAAAAATTTCCCAAAGATTTTAATAATTTCACCAATATTACCAAATATTGTAAAAATATTTCACAAAGATTTAGAATGATTTCCTAAAAAGAAAAAAAAAATTCTTAAATATTTTGCAAAGGTTTTGGATATTTTAAAAAGATTATACAAACATTTCCAAGCTTTCAGATAAATTAATAAGATTTCATAAAAATTTCTCAAAGATTTTAATAATTTCACAAATATTACTAAATATTTTTAAAATATTTTACAAAGCATTCTAAAGATATCAGAAAGATTTTACAAAGATTTCACAAAGATAATAATGGTTTCAATAATTTCAGAAATATTAGCAAATATTTCACAAATATTTAGAATGATTTCACAAATATTTAGAATGATTTTCTACAAATAAAATTGTTTAAAAATATTTTGCAATGATTTTAATAATTTCACAAATATTACCAAATATTTCAAACATATTTCGCAAAACTTTCTAAAGATATCAGAAAGATTTCACAAAGATTTTGAAAAGATTTAAAAAGGTTTCAATAATTTCGCAAATATTACCAAATATTTCACAAAGATTTAGAATGATTTCCTCAAAATAAAAAAAATCTTAAATATTTTGCAAAGATAAATTTATAAGATTTCATAAAATATTCCCAACGATTTTAATTTAAATTTCACAAATATTACCAAACATTTTTAAAATATTTCAAATATTTCACAAATATTTAGAATGATTTTCTACAAATAAAATTTGTTTAAATAATATTTTGCAAATATTTTAATAATTTCACAAATATTTCAAAAATATTTCGCAACGCTTTCTAAAGATATCTGAAAGATTTTACAAAGATTTCACAAAGATTTTGAATAGATTTAAAAAGGTTTTAATAATTTCACTAATATTACCAAATATTTCACAAAGATTTAGAATGATTTCCAAAAAATAAAAAAATTTCTGTAATATTTTCCAAAGAAAAATTTATCAGATTTCATAAAAATTTTCCAAAGATTTAGAATGATTTCCTAAAAATAAAAAAGTTTCTTAAATATTTTGCAAAGATTTCGGATATTTTAAAAAGATTTACAATTTTTCAGATAAATTTATAAAATTTCATAAAAATGTCCCAAAGGTTTTAATAATTTCACAAATATTTGTGGTTCAAAATTCAAATATTTCACTTAAAGAATCAACATTTTTTAGTTGGAAATTTATCACTTCTTTGGAAAATCAAACTATTTTTTTTAATAAGTATTTTTGTTTTGAAAATTATATATTTTTTAACTGAAAATTTAACTATTAAGAATTAGTTTTTTTTTTGTAGAAATGAAACTTCTGAATTGAAAGATTATTTTTTTTGTCGAAAATTCAATTATTGTATAAAAAAAATTACCTAAAGATTAAAAAAATTTTCACGAATATTTTTCAAATATTTCCGATACATTAAGAATATTTCACAAAGATTTCCAAGATTTCAGATAAATTAAAAATATTTTACAAAGATTTTAATAATTTGACAAATAATTCAAAATATTTTCAAAATATATCAGAAAGAATTTACAAAGTTTTCAATTATTTCTTAAAATTTTCATAAGGATTTCAGATAAATTAAAAATATTTCATAAAATTTTCCCAAAGATTTTAATAATTTCTAAAATATTACCAAATATTTAAAAAAAAGTTTCGCAAAAATTTTGAATGGATTTAAAATATTTCAATAATTTCACAAATATGATCAAATATTTCAAATATTTCACCAACTTTAGAATGGTTCCCTAAAGATTAAAAGATTTCACAAAGATTTAAAAAATTTGGCAAATGTTACCAAATATTTTCAAAATATTTCTAAATATTTCTAAATATGTCAGAAATTTTTTACGAAGATTTCAATAATTTTCAAAAATTTTAGCAAAGGTTTCAGTAAATTCACAAATATTTTTAAAGAATTTCAAGATTCATAATTTTATTAGAAAATGTATCTTTTGGTGCAAAATTCATCTTAGTTTGAAAAATGAGCTATTTTCTTGAAAATCCGTTTTTTCTTGGGCTGAAAATAAATTTTTTTACTGAAAATTTAAATATTTTGTTTGAATTTTGTTTTTGGTTGAAACTTAATTTTAAAAACTATTATTCCATCATTTTAATTGAATATTCATCTTTTTGATTTAAAATTCAACTATTCAATTTTTGTTTAAAAAATTATCTTTTTTTTATTTAAAAATTCGACTTTTTTTAGAAATTAATCTTCTGAATTGAAAAATTATTTTTTTGGACTAAAATTCCATTCTTCTTCTTTGCGGTTCAAAACTTTGTTTGAAAATCGAAGTTTTTTTAAAATTAATTTCTTGAATTGAAAATTTATATTTTTTAGTTGAAAGTCTGTGCGTTTTGTTAAAAAAATCGTCTTTTTGGGTAAAAATTCAACTATTTTTTAGTTTAAAAAAAAACAAATATTGCATTATGAATTTATTTCTATTAGTTTAAAATTCAACTTTTTTCTCGAAAATTCATTCCTTTTGTTGAAAAATCGTCTTTATTTGTAGAAAATTAATCTTGTTTGAAAAATCATTTTTTTTTTTTTAATTGAAAATTCAAGTATTTCAGTTAAATATTCATAATTTTAGTTTGAAATTTATATTTTAGGTTAAAAATAAAACTGTTTGGTTGATAATATATTAATTTTGTTGTTGGGACAAACTATTCTTCAATTTTTTTATTAAAATTCATAGACTTTAGAGACAAATTTAAGAAATGATTATGGTTGTAGTATTATTCAATTATTTCATTAATCTATATTTTTAAGAAACTAAAAAAATATTATTAATAATAAAATCGTGAAACTGAATACACATTCCTAGTCGATTGTTCTAAAAAATTCGAAATATTCGAATGGTTCCGCATTATGAAAAATTATACCGGAAAAAATCCTGGAATTTTCAGGAATTTTTTCCCCCTGGATCTGGATAGACACGAATTATATTATGAATTATATAATTTTTAGTTCAAAATTTAGCATACTATTTGGAATTTTTATTACAGAACAAACACACGATTCGAAAATTTGAAAATTTTCGTATCTTTAAGCCGATTTGAAAAGAAATTGGCAAATATTATACCAAAAATGTAAGATTTTTAACTAAACTCTTAAAATTTTTTCAGGCATATGCGGATTTGAAACTGAGCGTGCTTGCATTACATAAAGTTTCGAAATAGAGCGTACAAGACTGTAACTGAAAGACTATAATTTATTTTACAGATAGTAATTAAAAAAAAACGCAGTAAAGTACAATTAAAATTATTTAAAGTGCAATTCAGTTTGTTTTGTGGGAAGTAATAGCGAATTTTATTTTCATTTTGAATCTAAATAATCGTTATAAGAACTAAAATGTTATAATCTTAGACATTTATTGACTTAATTTTGTAGTAAATATTATAAGTTGTAATTAATTAATAGTATAATCGTTTTGATGTTAACAAAAAAATTCCTCTTGTGTAAAAGTTGATAAATTAGACAACACGTTTTTTTTGTAGTAAGTCGTTAAAATATATTATATATTTTACTTTTTTATTATATATTTTCGAAATAATATTATTATACCATTAAGTCGAATCCATTTCGGAAATAGGCTTTTAAATATTGACGAATTAGGTAGAAAAACAACGTTTTCAGAGTTTAAATCGATATTTAGATAATTGTTAATTATTTTATAATTATATTATATAATTAGTTAATTATCTAGTATTTAAGTATTCGCACTCTATGTAAAGATTTGATTTAAACGGGAAAATGTTATAAAAAGATAGTAAATAAGACGTTTAATTAAACGTCAAAAAGTTATAGTGTCTCTAGTGATAAAGTATTCGATTGTCTGCGCCTTTGTAATTCATTACGTTATTTTTTCGTAAATATATTATAAAGTGGGTGGAATCAAAAACTATTTAGTTATTGTTTTTTAAATTAAACTAAAATTTTGATTTTAGACATTTTTTAATATCGAATATCGCTTTGAAAATCTTTCAGGTGAATTTTAAACATTTAAAATTTTTTATTATTTCGATAGTTTAAAAAGCTTTCAATTTAATACTAATAATACTGGAAAGCTTGCTGTACAAAGTCGTTCAATAATAAAGGATTTTAACCCTAAATTTTTAAATTTGGAATCAATCAAATTTGAAATTTTTCTTTTTTTAGGTATTTAAATCACACTTTTTATTTTATTTTAAAATAAAAAATTCTTCAAATATAGTTGTTTATTTAAAAAATGGTTTGAAAGATTTTAGTTTTAGAAAATTTTAATTTCAAAATTAGAAACAGAATGGTCGTTTTTTTTGCATAACAAATAGATTTATTTATATTTATTTATATACTAAGTTTCGCAATAAACAATTTGGGAAAGAAAACCCTGGAATTCAAAATTTTCTAAAATCTAGAGAATATTCGTTTTATTTATTGTTTGAATTTTTTAGTTTAAAGGATTAGTAATCAAATAATTATGAATTAAAGGCCCCTAGAATAAATTCAAAGACATGAAAAATTAAGAAAATATTTCCTTAAATTCAAGCCTTAAAAATCAGCAGATTTTAGAACTATATTGAATATTGAAGTATTTTTTTATTCCAAAAATCATCGGAAAATTGATATAGTTCAAACTCGGTTTAGAAAAAACAATTTTTCTATTAAACAATAAAGATTTTTAATGGTTTCAATTTTAAAATTCTAAATTTATATGGTAAACTCTAAATTTTGTATTTTTCCCTATCATAAGTTTGGATTTTGCGACTAAAATTGAAATGGTTGAATTTCGAAAAGTATAATTGACAATTTAAAAAATAGTTAATTTCTAAGCGATTTCAAATTTCTGGAGTGTACATTTTTTAATTTTTTAATATTTCCCATTTAAAATTACTTTTTATTTCAAATATCCTTTTAAAATAATTCAGTTTTAAATGTTCAGAATTGAAATTTTTCTAATTAATTTTTATGCCAACATAATTTTTTGATTTATTAAAAATTTATATTTCTATAATTTCAGAATCTTTTACTTTGAAATATTCAATTTTGTTTTCAATTTTAAATTGTCAAATTTTAATTCTTTCGAATTTAAATTTAATAAATTCACAAATTTTGAATTATTCAATTTTTTAATATTTTTAATTAGAATTAATACAATTTTCATTCTTCTAAATTCGAAGTGATCAGGAAAAAATCCGAAAATTTATATTTTTTTTATTGAAAGTTCTAGTTTTAATTTTGAAAATTGATCTTTTTTAAATAAAAATTCAACTTTTTGGTTAAAAAATAATATTAATTTGTTGAAGAATCATTTTTTTAGGTAAAAATTAAAAGTTGGGGTTTAAAAGTTGAACTTTTTTTTGTTAAAAATGAATTTTTTGCTTGAAGATTCATCATTTTAGTTACAATTTTACCTGCAAATGTAAGTATGGCATTTTTGTTAAAAATTTAGCTTTTTCAGTTGAGAATATAACTTTTTAATATTTAATGTAATTTTTAAAAATTACGGTTATTAATTTTATTTCACAACTGATCAAAATTTAACTATTCTTTTTTTGGTTGAAAATTGATCTTTCTTATGATAAAATTTATGTATTTTGTTCAATTTTTTTTTTTTTTAGAAACTTAATCTTAATGTTTGAAAATTCAAAGTTTTTAGCTAAAAATTTATGTCTTTCGTCGCAACTTCTTTTTATTCTGTATTGAAAATTATTTCTTTTTGAAAAAATGTTTTTTTTTTTATTAAAAAATTTAACATTTTGGATAAAAATTCATGTATTTTGTAAAAAATTGTTTTTTTTCCTGAAAATTAATCTTCTGTGTCAAAAATTCCACTATTTGGTTGAAAATACGCATTGCTTTTTGAAAACATATTTTTTTATGCATTGTTTTTTTAAAACATTTTTTTTAAATTAAAATTTCAACTTTTTGGATAGAAATTCTTTTTTTTTCTGAAAATTATGTTTTTTTTTAAAAGAATGTTTTTTTCAAATAAAAAATTCAACTGTTTTGTTGAACATTTGTATTTTTGGATGGAAAATTAATGTTTTTAGGATAAAAAATTCATCCTTTTGGATTGAAAATTCATCTTTTTTTGTAGAAAAGTCATCCTTCTTGGTCGAAAATTAATTTTTTTTTGACAGTTAACTTTTTGTTAAAAATTAAACTTTTCGGGGTGAAACTTTAACTATTAGGTTGAAAATGAACTGCTTTATTTACAAATTTGACCATTTCAATTACTTGGTTAAAACATTATTTTTTCCTTAAAATGTAACTTTCATTTTTGTTTCAACTTGTATTTTTTAGTAGAAAATTTTTTGGTAAAAAATTATTTTTTTTTGTTTTTGTGTTTAAACCCTAATTTCTTTAACTGAAAATTTTAATTATTCTAGATAAATGTTCATTTTAAAAATTAAAAATGCATCTCTGGTCGAATATTTAATTATTTTGTTGAGAACTCGACTTCTTTTGCTACAAAATATTTTTTAACTAAAAATTTAACTTCTATTTTTGGTTGAAAATCGACCTTTTTTAATTAAAAATAGAAACTTGTTTTTTTTCTGGTAGAAAATTAATATTCTTGGTTGAAAATTGATTTCAAAAAATCAACTATTTTGTTGAAAATTCAAACACTTAGTTGAAGGTTGAACTGCTTTATTACAATTTTTTTGAAGATTCAAAATTTTATTTTAAAATTTAGATCCTTTGGTTGTTCCTTTTCTTTTTGTTGATAATTTAGTTTTTTTCGTTTAAAATTCAACTTTTCGAAAAAAAATTAAACTTTTATAAAAAATGTATTATTCACAAAAAATTAATCTTCTCGGTTTAAAATTGATCTCTTTTAGTTGAAAATTCGATCATTTGGTTTAAGATCCATGTATTTTGTTAAAAATGTGAATTTTTTGTTATGAAGTCATCTTTTTTTGTCGAAAATTGAACAGTTGCGTTGAAAGTTTGTATTTTTGGATTGAAAATTCATCATTTGGATTGAAATTTCAACTTCTATTTCAATACAAATTATCTTTTTTGTGGAAAATTAAATTTTTTCACTTAAAAAAATAAGTATTCCATTTTTTGGTTGACCATATGTCTTTTTATTTCCCTTATGGAAAATATATAAAAAAGCCTTTTAACAAAATTAGGAAAGCAGTAAAATCAAAGTTCACACGAAAATACAAAAAGGCAGTAAAACTAAATTCCCACGAAATTCGTTTCCAGATGTGTGAAAAATGGTCAAAATTGTCAATCAATAAATTTCCAGATGTGTGGAGGACCCAAAAATACGAACTGTCCCTTTCCTTTTTTTCTCTTTTAAGTCTCAAAACCATGGATCGCTCGACCTTTTTGAAGGTGTACCAATTTTTTTCGACGGGAAAATGAGATAAAATTTATGACCCCACGCAAAAAAACTCAGTTGGAAGGACACGGTTCTGAAAGTTGAACCTGGAGGAGACTTTTTCTGGTACAACTTAAGGGAACATGTAAAAAAAGGGATTTTACTTAAAGTATAAAAAAAATTAAACTAAGTAATGGCGGATAGTTGTTTACAAATTAATTTTTGCAACATTAATAATGCAAATCTTAAATAAAATTTTACCATTAAAAATTAGAAAGATAATTAAACCTATTAAAATTGAATTATCAAAAAATTTAACTTTTAAATAAAAACAACTTTCAATTCGATCGAGTGGGACGATGGTCGTGGGGACTAAAGCGTAGGCTTTGGACCCACTCCGTCGGATTGCGGGTTCGATTCCCGCCTCGCACTCTGGATGAGCGTGTGTAAAGGAATGTAATGGTTATATGTAAAGAATCTCAAACCCGTAAAAGGGAGAGAGTATAA